>CM065353.1:9932012-10527012 GCA_033032245.1 Poecilia picta | reverse complement strand
TTCGTCCCAGCAGAACAGCATGGATCAACAGGATCGCCACATAGCTGAGGATACAGTTTCTGAGGTCTGAGACCGGGGCCCAGATATTATCTTTACACCAGTCTTCCCCAGAATGCGCAGGTCCCCTGGCACTGAATAGCAGGACAATACCTGTCCGGATCACATCAAGAGAAGATATAAAGAACAGAAACACAAAAAATGGCAGTCTTCACTCTAATCTCAGAATGATCACCTGCCTGAAGGAACGTAAGATCAAAGTAATCCCAGTCTCCAAGTCAGTTAAACTGCCTCTTTTAAATACCAGGTCTCTCTGTGCTAAAGCTTTATTAATTAATGATTTCATCTCTGAGCATAATATTGATGTTTTATTTCCGACAGAAACATGGCTGAATGACATTAATGAAGTAATCGTACTAATTGAATCAATGCCTCCCACTTACAATTTTTTAAGTGAAAATAGAAAACACAAAAAAGGAGGAGGCGTGGCTTCAATATTTAAGGATACCATGAACTGTAGCAAAATCTCTCTGGGTCAGATTATGTCTTTTGAGTATTTTGCAATCGAGGTAAAAGGCCACAAACGAACTTTGACACCAACTCTATACAAAAGTCCAACTTATGTGAAAAATTTCTTTACGAACCTGAATGAGCTTCTATCTCTCATATGTATTGATTACGACTGCTTAATAATTGTTGGTGATTTCAACATTCATGTTGACAACCCCCAAGACCGAGGGGCTAAAAAGCTTTGTAATATATTAGAGAGTTTTGGTTTAACACAACATGTCAAACAAGCAACACACACTCATGGACACACACACTGGACCTGGTTATCAGTAAGGGTGTCAATATTTCCAATGTTTCTGTAACTGATGTCGCCATGTCGGACCACTTTGCTGTTATTTTTGACGGTTCTTTATCTGCTAACATACTTGGACAAACAGCCACTATCACAAAACGTACTTTCACAGAAAACACAGCAGAAATATTTAATCAAATCTACACTTCTTCCTCGCCCTTAAGCCATAATGACGTAGATAAGTTGGTAAGATGATTTTCAGTGCAAACTTTCAGATATCATTGATTACATTGGCCCCATTAAAGTGAAGGTTGTGACTGGTAGGACGAAATCTCCATGGAGAAATGCACAAACAGTTCAATCTGCAAGACAACTCTGCCGTAGGGCCGAACGGAGATGGTGTAAAGCTCAACTTTACGTCTACTATGACATCTACAAAGAAGGATTACGTCACTATCACACAATACTAAAACATGCAAGAGAAGCTTTCTTTGCAGATGTCATAAATAAAAACATTAATAATGCTCGAGCTTTATTTGCTACTGTTGACAGGCAAACAAATCCTCCAATGACGTTACCACCTGAACTTCAATCCAATGCCGCCTGCAACAAATTTTCCAGTTTCTTTTCAGAAAGAATCCAAAAGATCAGAGGATTAATCTGCACATCCACTCCAAAGCCAGTACCAATGCTGTGCCCAAACAAAACAAATGCAGGAACAATGACCCATTTCCAACTACTTAATTATAAAACTTTAGAAGAAATCATAAGTCAATTAAGCTCCGGTTCCTGCTGTCTGGATGTCCTACCCACACATTTCTTTAAGAAAGTCCTGCCTGTCGTTGCTAATGATCTGATCCAAATAGTAAACTCATCACTGTCTTCAGGTGTTTTCCCCCAGGCTTTGAAGACAGCAGTTATTAAACCGCTGATAAAAAAAAGAACAATCTGGACAAATCAATACTACAGAATTACAGGCCGATCTCTAACCTACCATTCATCAGCAAAATTGTAGAAAAAGCAGTTTTTAAACAATTAAATAACTTCCTAACAATAATGAATCTCTTTGACTCCTTCCAGTCTGGTTTTCGTGCTCACCACAGCACAGAGACGGCCCTTTTAAAAGTGTTCAATGACATCCGTATAAATACAGACTGTGGTAGAACAGCTGGATCTCAGTGCAGCTTTCGACACTGTTGACCACAACATTTTATTGAATCGGCTGGAGACTTGGGTCGGACTCTCCGGTCCGGTGCTTCACTGGTTTGAATCCTACATAAAGAACAGGGACTTCTTTGTTTCAATTGGAAATTTCTCATCGGAGAGGTCAAAGGTCACATGTGGGGTACCCCAAGGTTCAATCCTTGGGCCCCTTCTCTTCAATATTTATATGCTCCCACTGGCCGAAGTTATAACAGGAAATAAGATCAGCTACCATAACTATGCAGATGACACAGCTCTACATCACGATGTCACCAGGTGACTCTGAACCCATCCAATCACTGAACAGATGCTTAGAACAGATCAATGTGTGGATGTGCCAAAACTTTCTCCAGCTGAACAGAAACAAAACTGAAGTTATTATCTTTGGACTGAAAGAGGAACAAAACACAGTCAATGCGCAGCTTCAGTTACTACAACTACAAACCAGCAATCAGGCCCGAAACCTGGGAGTAATGATGGACTCTGACCTGAACCTTCAGAGCCACATAAAGACAGTCACAAAGTCGGCCTTCTATCATCTGAAGAACATCTCCAGGATTAGAGGACTGATGTCTCAGCAAGATCTAGAGAAGCTCATCCATGTGTTTATCTCTAGCCGCCTTGATTACTGAAACAGCGTCTTCACAGGTTTGACTAATAAATCAATCAAACAGCTGCAGCTGATCCAGAAGCTGCTGCTGCTGTTCTCACTAAAACCAGGAAAATAGAGACATAACACCAGTTTTAAAGTCTCTACACTGACTCCCTGTAGCTCAAAGGATAGACTTTAAAATACTGTTGTTAGTTTATAAATCACTGAACGGTTTAGCACCACAATACCTTAAAGATTTACTAGTGCCGTACCAACCGTCTAGACCCCTCAGATCTTCTGGTTCTGGTTCTGCTCTGCATCCCCAGAACCAGAACGAGACGAGGAGAAGCAGCATTCAGTTTCTATGCACCACAGATTTGGAACAAACTTCCAGAAAACTGTAAAACAGCTGAAACAATGAGTGTCTTTAAATCTAAAATTAAAACCATGCTGATTAGAGTTGCTTATGGATAAGCTGAATGCTTTTATTTTTACTTTTAATCTTTTTAAGTCTTTTCCAAACTCTCTGTCTCCTCATGGTTTTAATTTTATTTTAATTAATTAATCACTGTCTTTCTGTTTTTATTTTAATTTTAAATTGTTTAAATTGTGTAAATCACTTTGAAATGCCTTGAATCCTTGTAAGATACAAAAACTGAGGTTTGAGAATCCATGTATGATGTCGAGGTTTGAGATGTTTTAAAATGTTTTTACTTTTAATAATGTTTCTATCTTTTTCTAATCATTTTCAAAATCTCTATTTCTGTTTTCATTTGTATTTTAAATTGTGTAAAGCACTTTGAAATGCCTTGCTGCTGAAATGTGCTATACAAATAAAATTTGATTGATTGTTTGTTTTCTGATTTTGCTTCTCAGCTTCAGCAGCTTCCTGGAAGATAACTTGCTTCTTGTTTGGTTCTGATTCTGTTTGTTCATAAACAGGAACCACCATGCAGGTATCAGTCTCCTGTTTTAATTCAAGCTGTTCTCCACCATGACTGGAGTAAACTTCTTTCTCTTCCACTTTTATTTGTTGATGTTCTAGATCCTGCTGCTCTTCTTTTATCTGTTTCTCTTCTGGCTCTTCTTTTTCTTGTTTCACCTGCAGAGGTTCCAACTCGTCCTGGTCCAGAGTGGATCTCCTCTCCTGGTTATACATCTCGTTCTCATAAGCGTTATGTTGCAGGGAATCTGGAGAAGAAAACAGAAAAAAGAGAAATTGTTAACGTTACTGAAGTAAATAGACTAGCTAATGTCTGACAATTTATCAAAGTTTACTGTTGTTACAATAAAATGTCAATAAATAAAAGGAATTTTTTTGTTATCTTGAAATGTTAAATGCACAATAAATTATGGAGTCATGTCAATATATTCTTGAATAAAATGCTGTAGTAATGTGTCTGTTCATCAGTATCAATATAAAAACTATCAGAATAATTTATATCAAATAAAACCATTTTGCTCTTAATAAAATGTATATCTATGTTTATTGATAAAATTAGATTAAACTTTCAAAAAAGATAGTGACCTTTAGTAGAAAACAGCCACAGCAGAAAATAGAAAAATTATACAACTATTTACCGGTCGATCTATGTTCTCACCCTCATCTATGGTCATGAGCTTTGGGTCATGACCGAAAGAACAAGATCACGGATACAAGCGGCCAAAATGGGTTTCCTCTGCAGGGTGGCCGGGCTCTCCCTTAGAGATAGGGTGAGAAGCTCGGTCATCCGGGAGGGACTCAAAGTAGAGCCGCTGCTCCTCCACGTCCAGAGGAGCCAGTTGAGGCTCGGGCATCTGGTCAGGATGCCTCCTGGACCCCTCCCTGGTGAGGTGTTCCGGGCACGTCCCACCGGGAGGAGGCCCCGAGGAAGACCCAGGACACGCTGGAGGGACTATGTCTCTCGGCTGGCCTGGGACGCCTTGGGGTTCCCCCGGAGGAGCTGGAAGAAGTGGCTGGGGAGAGGGAAGTCTGGGCCTCCCTTCTGAAGCTGCTGCCCCCGCGACCCGACCCCGGATAAGCGGAAGAAAATGGATGGATGGATAGATGGATACAACTAAGACAAGCAAAACACCAAATTATTGGAGACAATAATCACACATACTTTGTACAATCAAGAACAATCAATGAAGGGAAATATGTTTAATGCTAATTTATTTGAAAAGCTTTTATATAGATTGGTTAATATAATTTGAAACAAATAACAGCATCAGTTTCAGTCTAGTTTTGCTGTAAAGACAAACATGTAAAAGATGTTTTTAATACTGTAAATTTCAGTTTGCATACAATTAATGAAAATCTACAAATAATACACAACAGCAAGTCTTATTTTGGATTAAAAATGTATTAAAGTCTCATTCACTCCACATATTCTCCCTATACAGAAGAATATAAATCAATCCTGCAAGTTCATATTTTACATCTCCAAGTGTGCAAATGTCAAGATCCAAATTATCACATTTAACAAATTCAAAAATTAAATAATTTCCCCACTTTACAGACAAGAAGCCCTCCAGTTTTCATCTGTCTTTTATATGAACCTCTACATAGAACAGGGAAAATAGTTCTACGGCTTTTCACCTGTGTGAACCATCATGTGCTGAGTTAAATAACCTTTTTGACTAAAACTTTTCCACAGGTCACACATGAAAACGGCTTTTCACCTGTGTGAATCCTCATGTGCCGAGTTAAATGCTGTTTTCGACTAAAGCTTTTTCCACAGGTCACACATAAAAACGGGTTTTCACCAGTGTGAATCGTCATGTGTAGTGTTAAACTAAGTTTGTGAGTAAAACTTTTTCCACATGTCACACATGAAAACGGCTTTTCACCTGCGTGAATCATCATGTGCCGAGTTAAATACCGTTTTCGACTAAAACTTTTTCCACAGATCACACATGAAAACAGCTTTTCACCAGTGTGAATCGTCATGTGTAGTGTTAAACTAAGTTTGTGGCTAAAACTTTTACCACAGGTCACACATGAAAACGGCTTTTCACCAGTGTGAATCATCATGTGCCGAGTTAAACTAAGTTTGTGAGTAAACCTTTTTCCACAGGTCACACATAAAAATGGCTTTTCACCAGTGTGAATCATCATGTGCTGAGTTAAACCAATTTTTCGACTAAAACCTTTTCCACAGGTCACACATGAAAACGGCTTTTCACCTGAGTGATGGCTCATGTGCTGAGTTAAATGCTGTTTGTGACTAAAACTTTTTCCACAGGTCACACATGAAAACGGCTTTTCACCAGTGTGAATCCTCATGTGCTTAGTTAAACTAAGTTTATGAGTAAAACTTTTTCCACAGGTCACACATGAAAACGGCTTTTCACCAGTGTGAATCAGCATGTGCTGAGTTAAATACACTTTTTGACTAAAACTTTTTCCACAGGTCACACATAAAAATGGCTTTTCACCAGTGTGAATCATCATGTGCTGAGTTAAACCAATTTTTCGACTAAAACCTTTTCCACAGGTCACACATGAAAACGGCTTTTCACCTGAGTGATGGCTCATGTGCTGAGTTAAATGCTGTTTGTGACTAAAACTTTTCCACAGGTCACACATGAAAACGGCTTTTCACCAGTGTGAATCATCATGTGCTTAGTTAAACTAAGTTTGTGAGTAAAACTTTTTCCACAGGTCACACATAAAAATGCCTTTTCACCAGTGTGAATCATCATGTGCTGAGTTAAACTAAGTTTGCGAGTAAAACTTTTTCCACAGGTCACACATGAAAATGGCTTTTCACCAGTGTGAATCATCATGTGCCGAGATAAATACCCTTTTTGACTAAAACTTTTTCCACAGTTGGCACATGAAAACGGCTTTTCACCAGTGTGAATCCTCATATGAGCATCAAGAGAATTTTTTAAAGCAAAACCCTTTTTACAGGTCACACAGGATAAAGTTTTTCTTCTTTTCTGATTTTGCTTCTCAACTTCAGCAGCTTCCTGGAAGATGACTTGCTTCTTGTTTGGTTCTGATTCTGTTTGGTTTGTTTGTTCATAAACAGGAACCACCATGCAGGTATCAGTTTCCTGTTTTAATTCAAGCTGTTCTCCACCATGACTGGAGTAAACTTCTTTCTCTTCCATTTTATCTGTTGATATTCTAGATCCTGCTGCTCTTCTTTTATCTGTTGCTCTTCTGGCTCTTCTTTATCTGTTGCTCTTTGGCTCTTCTTTTTCTTGTTTCACCTGCAGAGGTTCTAACTCATCCTGGTCCAGAGTGGATCTCCTCTCCTGGTTATACATCTCGTTCTCATAAACGTTATGTTGCAAGCAATCTGGAGAAGAAAACAGAAAATAAGAGGAATTGTTAAGGTTACTGAAGTAAATAACAGACTTTCATCATTTATGACAGCAATCACCAAATAAACACGTGAAAATTCATGAGTGCAGACATTCAGACAGATCAGTACACATATTCAGCTGACATTTGGGAAATTACCAAATTAAATATTTCTGATGAATGTATCCACTTTAGGCATGATTGTTAATGTTTTAAAAAATTTTCTAGAATTTTTTCTAGTATTTTTTATGTTGGAGCTATTAACTTTTTATTTTAATTACATTGAACTTTGAGATCAGTTTTATGTTAATTGTTTATTTTACCTTTTTTTTCTTTACTAAAAAAACAATAAAAAAAATGTCCTAAGAACCCAGAATCTTGACAGTTTATCCATTTTCTGTAAGTTTAGGGACTGGTACAGGACCTAAACTAAAGACGAGCGAGAGGTCAAAAATCAAAAAATGGACAAAATGAGAGAAATAAATTAAAAAAATGTTAAATAATTTCCCATTTTTCATATTATCAATTTCTCTATTCCCCTTTTTCTTTGCTCTATTTTTCATTTACCCATTTTTCAATTTCTTTTTCTATTTACCCATTGTTAATTAATCTCTTCTTTAATTTAACCCTTTTCCAATTTCTTTTTTCCATTAACCCCATTTCCTATTTCCCACTTTCATTAATCAATTTCTCATATATACCTTTTTTACTTACCCATTTTTCTTTTCTCCATTTTTTCATTTAACGTGTTTTAAAAATTAATTTTCCCATTTTCCAATTTCCCTTATTCATTTAGTATTTTCTTATCACACTCTATTTTCCCCCTCAAAACTTGGAAAAAGGGGGAAAAGACTAAATGCAAATGAGGAGAGGCACGTCATCAGGCTACAACTTCCCCAATTGGTTGGTTAGCGTCACCGTACTTTTCTTCAAGAAAGATGGCGACCTACTAATGGGTTATCAATAAGCTGACGCTCATTAACTTCATTAAAAAATAATGTTATTACTCCTGACTTTACTTTTCGTGTGGCCGCTCAGACAGAACTTGTTTCAGCTGGCGGCTCTCATGGACTCAGAGCTTCACGTCGGGGCTTTTTATAGTTTGAACGAAGCGTCCGCTGAAGTTGGCTTACGATTGAGGTTCGGGACACCTTGTAGCTACCAGCTGTGATCCAACTATAAGGATCAACTTTACTGAACATCTTAAGGGAACTGCAATATCCAGAGGCAGCTCTATGGAGCATCGAGCTGAGAGCATGAAAGTGGAAAGCCTTGGAGATCTGCATGGAGGACATCTTTCAGACATGGACCGCTGCTGTCCGTCCAGGATCCTCTGGTTGCCCAGACGGTAAGCTACCGCTGATGTTTGTTTTCCAACTAGTCATATTTAATCAATAGGGGTGATCAATTACGATCACGGATGGTTTTGAGTTGATCTCGGCAGTAGGTGACAAACTGAACTCCGCCAGGATGTTGAGACCTGCATGTCTAATCCAATACATCTTATTAAGGATAAAATCAACAAAATGTGTTCAAATTAATGGCCTAACAACATTAATAATCTCACTAATTTTTGTTTAAAGCAAGGCGTGTGCATTTCTGTGCATTTCGGTACCATTACAAAAATAAAAAGAGACTCAAAGATCCTGAAAACCTAATATCCTTTGAATCCTTTGTGTTTTTAACTAATCTCTGCTGGGTTTGTGGAGCGCAGGCGGTTGCCACGGCAACAAGTTGATCATTAAGCGACAGTAATAAGGTAGTTTTTTTTTAGAGTCGATCGTCTTGTTTTACCTTTGTAAACAGACAACCTGAATACAGTGACCATTAGTGAGGGTACAGAATGGATAAAAACTGAACTCCTGTTACAATCTTTGCCTCTCTTGGTTACATCCCTGAATTGCGACTATATTTTATTAAGTAACAAAGAAATGGCTTCTACTGCAATAATTATGTGAAATTAAATATATTTTATAAAGTTTTATGCGCTCTGGCATCTTGCTTTGAGTCTGAGAGGCTTTTCCGGTATCAAAGATGCTATTTATTTAGTGGAAATATTGATGTGATAAAACTCTCCAATATAACCTTTCAACTTTTAAAGCTCCACTGTTGAAAATGAGAAGCTGACATTCATTCACAAATGACATTGAAATAAATTCTAGTCCAACTTCTGGTTTGTTGCATTCCTCTAGATCCTGTTGGAGGAAAAATATACCAACGTTACAAGATGTGGCTTTAACCCAACTCCTGTCAGTCTGAACTTTCCCATATTTAGGTCATCAAACCAAAGTTCAGATCACCACCAGGTCAAAAGTACAGTTTTTTGGCGCAGCACATTCATTAATGTTTCCATCATGTATGTTTTCAGATGCAGACCATCCTGCAGGCCTCTGGTCTCAGGGTTTCCCTTCAGACTCCCAGTGGGCTCACAGCTTCAGGATGACCAGAGACCTTCACCTTTCTGGAGCAGGAACACTCAGCCAAATGCACTGGTGACACATTCATTTTAAAAAATGTGGCTGTTCATATAGCATTGATATGCAAGAACCGTCTGTATTTTACTGTTTTGAATAAACAAAATATGTTTATTATGAAATCTCTGATACTCTTTGTCTGTTGCCAATAAAAATGATCCATCGGCCATTGTTGTCATGGAAATCCTCACTGCGCCGCGGGTTCCGGCTGGTGGTTTTTCCTCTTCGTCTTCCTGCTCCAAACACAGCGCCGCTGCTGCTGCGCGCCGCTTCGGATGTTATCAACTCATGTTCATTCTTCAGGTAATTCTTTATATACAGAACAGAAACCGCTAAGCTAAAAACTAATTACAAAGTGAATGTTACCAGCAGAAATTAGCATTAATTTCGTGATCTCACTTCTTTTGCAGCTGCTCCGTTCGCTACGCTGCTCCTTTCCGCTTTTCTTTCACGGTTACTTGCGCAACTTTCCTTCGTTTCTCAGCAACAAAATACAGCCCATCGTTATTTATTGAAGATTTTACATGTCCACAAACACAGGAGTCTAATGTTTCGTTTCGTTTTGTACATTTGGAAGCTCATTCCCTCTCACATAATGGAAAAGCTGGGGAATGGAGGCGCGTTTGACATTTCTCTGACATTCGGCAAAATATGGTTTACTAATTTTAGCATAACTCCGGTTATACTTGGCCTATTAGCACAATTTAAAAACTGGTCTGTAGTTTATAATGGCACTTTAAGCTCAATTGAAAGTGAGACTGAGGAGCGAGTCTTGCTGCTACGCCGTAACAAACTAGACGTTAATAAGAGCTATAAGGCTATGGACCCCTATGGTTTAAAAAAATCGATACTCGCGGATGAAAAATCGATACTTTCCGAGCGCAGAAAATATCAATATATATCGCCGAGTCAATTTTTTTGTACAGCCCTATTCACTGCAGCACGGATGAATCTCACATCGGATTTTGGACTCGTTGGCTGAAAAGCATATATATATATATATATAAAAAAAAAATTCCCTTCTCACCCTCTGCGGGTGGTCTCTCTCTCTCTCTTTCATCCTCTGAGCTCGGGTCCTCTACCAGAGGCCTGGGAGCTTGAGGGTTCTGCGCAGTATCTTGGCTGTGCCTAGTACTGCACATTTCTGGACTGAGATGTCTGATGTTGTTCCTGGGATCTGTTTTAGCCACTGCTCCAGTTTGGGGGTTTCTGCCCCGAGGGCCCCGATGACCACAGGCACCACTGTGGTCTTCACCTTCCAGTTCTTTTCCAGTTCCTCCCTGAGGCCCTGGTATTTCTCCAGTTTCTCATGCTCCTTTTTCCTGATGTTGTAGTCACTTGGTATAGCTACATCCACCACAACGGCTTTCCTCTGTTCTTTATCCACCACCACAATGTCCGGTTGGTTCGCCATTACCATCTTGTCTGTCTGGATCTGAAGTCCCACAGGATCTTAGCTCGGTCATTCTCCACCACCTTTGGGGGTGTTTCCCACTTCGATCTCGGGCTTCCAGTCCATATTCTGCACAGATGTTCCTGTACACTATGCCCGCCACCTGGTTATGTCGTTCCATGTACGCTTTCCCTGCCAGCATCTTGCACCCTGCTGTTATGTGCTGGACTGTCTCAGGGGCCTCCTTGCACAACCTACACCTTGGGTCTTGTCTGGTGTGGTAGATCTGAGCCTCTATTGCTCTGGTGTTTAGGGCCTGTTCCTGTGCAGCCAGGATGAGAGCCTCTGTGCTGTCCTTGAGTTCAGCTTTGTCCAGCCATTGGTAGGATTTCCTGATATCAGCCACTTCAGTTATTTGTCGGTGGTACATCCCATGTAGGGGCTTGTTCTCCCATGATGGAACCTCTAGCCCCTCATCCTGTGTTCCCCATTGCCTGAGACATTCCCTGAGCATATCGTCCGTTGAGGCTTTGTCCTTGATGTATTTATGAATCTTGGATGTTTCATCCTGGACAGTGGCTCTCACACTCGCTAGTCCTCTGCCTCCTTCCTTACGGCTCGTGTACAGTCTCAGGGTGCTGGATTTGGGGTGGAACCCTCCATGCATGGTTAGTAACTTCCGAGTCTTAACATCCGTGGCCTTTATCTCTTCCATTGGCCAGCTAATTATTCCGGCAGGGTATCTGATTACTGGTAAGGCATAGCTGTTTATTGCACGGATCTTGTTCTTGCCATTGAGCTGGCTTCTCAGGACTTGCCTTATTCGTTGGAGGTATTTGGCTGTGGCTCCTTTCCTTGTGACCTCTTCGAGGTTGCCATTTGCTTGTGGTATTCCCAGGTACTTGTAACTGTGCTCTATGTCTGCTATTGTTCCTTCTGGGAGTGAGACCCCTTCTGTGCGGACGACCTTCCCTCTCTTTGTAACCATCCGACCACACTTTTCTAGTCCGAATGACATCCCAATGTCAGTGCTGTATATCCTGGTGGTGTGGATCAGTGAGTCGATGTCTCGCTCACTCTTAGCGTACAGCTTGATGTCATCCATGTAGAGGAGGTGACTGATTGTGGCCCCATTCTTCAGTCGGTATCCGTAGCCAGTCTTGTTGATTATTTGGCTAAGGGGGTTCAGGCCTATGCAGAACAGCAGTGGGGACAGAGCATCTCCTTGGTATATGCCACATTTGATGGACACTTGTGCAAGTGGTTTGCAGTTGGCTTCAAGGGTGGTTTTCCACAGCCCCATCGAGTTTGCAATGAAGGCTCTTAGAGTCCTATTGATGTTGTACATCTCTAAGCATTCATTGATCCAAGTGTGTGGCATTGAGTCATAGGCTTTCTTGTAATCTATCCAAGCAGTGCACAGGTTGGTGTGTCGGGTTTTGCAGTCTCGGGCGACTGTGTGGTCTACAAGGAGTAGACCACACACATATATATATATATATATATATATATAATATATATATATTATATATATATATATATATATATTATGCATGTATATACATATAAACATGTATCCAATATATATTATTCAGTATTAATCATTATTCATTGGTGCATTTATTTGTGTTTGTATAGTTATATAAATATGTATTGATATTACTAAATAATTTATTAAATAAATTATGAACGGCTGTGTGCCTTGTAATATGCTCTTCATACGTCAACATCAGAATATTCCATTCCTATTCTATTGTTATAGCCACTAAGCATATGTAAATATGCTAAATTATCTATTAAAAACACTTGAGCAATATAATTGTTTATAAATGTAGCTTTGATAGATATTTGAATATGGTTTCCAGTAACAAAACAGCGTGTTATGATCGATTAAATGCGCTGATAGGCAACAATAGGCGAGAGCGGCGCATGAGGCGTCCATCCTCACGTCTATGGAAGAGCCCTAAGAAAGGTAACTGGTTCCATGTTCTCTCTACATAAATAAGCCATTCTCACGGCGTAGTTATGATGTTTTTGTTCGTTTATCTGATATAAAAACATTTATACAGGAGGGGAACGGTTACTAAAATGACCCTCGTGCAGAAAACTTCATACATTCAAACCTTAACCTGAATCCAAACGCTGGTGTTTCCTACCTATTCGGTATAAGATTATCTTGGGCTCCCGGGAGAAATCCAGCAGTCTGCGTTGATCATCCATCTCTTCCTCTTGATGATTTCGTTAAACTCTGTGAATGTTTCTTCAGCAGCAGTCAAAGGCTTGTTGATAAACTCGTTTAGACAAACTGGAAAATTTAACAAAACAACCCATGAGCCATCGTCTTCTTCTTCTTCTTCTTCCTTTTACTTCTTCGTCTGTTGCTTTTATGGCGGATAGCAAACAACTTTAGGTGCATTACCGCCACCTTCCAGTCTGGAGTATAGATCAGATGTCCTATAGCGCTTCCGCGCGTGACGTCACTGCTCTAGTCGGAGGGCTATCAGCGCCATTGGTGTCCATAGACAACCATAGACATAATATAAGGATAGATACGGTGGCCGTGAGGTGCAAAGCAATTACAAATTACAAAAACACTACAACATTAACGAAAACACTACAACATTAACGCAAAGCAATTACAAATTACAAAATCACTACAACATTAACGAAAACACTACAACATTAACGAAAACACTACAACATTAACGCAAAGCAATTACAAATTACAAAATCACTACAACATTAACGAAAACACTACAACATTAACAAAAACACTACAACATTAACGAAAACACTACAACATTTACAAAACGGAAAAGGTAGGTCTCAGTGGAGACCTAAGAAATCGCTGATTGGACTACAGCTCGTTAGAAAACGGAAAAGGTAGGTCCCAGTGGAGACCTAAGAAATCGCTGATTGGACTACAGCTCGTTAGAAAACGGAAAAGGTAGGTCCCAGTGGAGACCTAAGAAATCGCTGATTGGACTACAGCTCGGTTTACTTTTAAACCGGAAGTTATTCTGGCTTTACTGTTTTTTTAAAACATGAATGTACTTGGTGATCCACACATAGACATAATATAAGGATAGACGCCTCATGCTCCGCTCTCCCCTATTGTCGCTGACTAGATTTAGGGCGGCCATCTTGAAGCGGTAGACCACTCCACTTAGCCTTATGTGTTTAGCGGGCAAAATAACATATCAGCGCATTTAATCGATCATAACACACTTTTTTGTCACTGGAAACTATATTCAGACATCTATCAAAGCTACATTTATAAATAATTGTATTATTTATGTATGTTTTTAATACATAGTTCAGCATTTTTAAATATGATTAGTAGCTATAACAATAGAATAGGAATCGATATCAGAAATATTCTGATATCGATGTATGATGAGCATATTACAAAGCCACACAGCCGTGAATAATTTATGGTGAACGGCTGTGTGTATAATTTATCATAATAATACATAGTTATACAACTATACAATCACAAATAAATAATGATTAATACTGAATAATATATATTGGATGCATGTTAATATGTATGTGTATATATATATATATATATATATATATATATATATATATATATATTGCCTATATAAAAAAAAATCTTAGATTGTAAACAAAGATCAAGACAAATATTTCACTCCACAACTGTCAGTTAACATCTAATTTGTTTTATAGAATTACACTTACATACAAATTAATTTGCACAAATTTCATTAAAAAATATATGTATATATACATACATATAAACATGCATTTAATATATATTATTCAGTATTAATCATTATTTATTTGTGCCATTATTAATTAATCATTATTTATTTGTGTTTGTATAGTTACATAAATATGTATTATGTAGTGACCATATGTCCAAAAAACTTAAATTCAAAAATCAAAAAACTCAAAACTCAAAGGTGATCAAAACAAAAGGTGAATCAAACTCAAATAGTCACCTGATGCACATGGATTCTTGTTTATGCAGCAAAAAGAAATCAAAAGTCTAAATATGGTTCTTTGGTTTTATTTGCAGATCAGGCCAAAGGTTACAGGTTTCTGCTCCCACTCCTGTACCTGTTCACTGACTGACAAAATGAAAACCGATGTGACTGATTAGCTGGTAAAAAACCTTGTGACCACCACATGCATAATAAGCTACCTAAGACCCACCTATTTATACCGTGAAATACCCACATTCCAATCTGAAATTAATTAACTAATTAAGTGAATTACTAAACAAAAAACTTATTCTAAACAAAATTAAAATAAAAATTCTAATGATAAATCAATTAGAAAATCAAACAAATGCTAAGAATAAACTAAACAATTTAAATTCTAAGATTTAACAAAACAATGGGAAGAATAGCTCCTACAGGTATATATATGTCTATCTTAGTTGTGAAATGTTGTTTGTGGAGCCTGACATCAATAATCCATCGATCTGAACAATAATATCCCTGTTGTTTTGATTGGCAAAGTAGGAGGGACTATCGCTCTAAGATGGCCGCCGTATTTCCTGCGCCGGAGCAGCCAATGCGGGGTCTACTCTTATATTATGTCTATGCTCACTCAAACGGAGCGTGCCAGAATAACTTCCGGTAAACCAAAAGTAAACCGAGCTGTAGTCCAATCAGCGATTTCTTAGGTCTCCACTGGGACCTACCTTTTCCGTTTTCTAACGAGCTGTAGTCCAATCAGCGATTTCTTAGGTCTCCACTGGGACCTACCTTTTCCGTTTTCTAACGAGCTGTAGTCCAATCAGCGATTTCTTAGGTCTCCACTGAGACCTACCTTTTCCGTTTTCTAACGAGCTGTAGTCCAATCAGCGATTTCTTAGGTCTCCACTGAGACCTACCTTTTCCGTTTTCTAACGAGCTGTAGTCCAATCAGCGATTTCTTAGGTCCCCACTGGGACCTACCTTTTCCGTTTTGTAAATGTTGTAGTGTTTTCGTTAATGTTGTAGTGTTTTCGTTAATGTTGTAGTGATTCGTTAATGTTGTAGTGTTTTCGTTAATGTTGTAGTGATTCGTTAATGTTGTAGTGTTTTCGTTAATGTTGTAGTGATTTTGTAATTTGTAATTGCTTTGCGTTAATGTTGTAGTGTTTTCGTTAATGTTGTAGTGTTTTCGTTAATGTTGTAGTGATTTTGTAATTTGTAATTGCTTTGCGTTAATGTTGTAGTGTTTTCGTTAATGTTGTAGTGTTTTTGTAATTGCTTTGCGTTAATGTTGTAGTGTTTTCGTTAATGTTGTAGTGTTTTCGTTAATGTTGTAGTGATTTTGTAATTTGTAATTGCTTTGCGTTAATGTTGTAGTGTTTTCGTTAATGTTGTAGTGTTTTTGTAATTTGTAATTGCTTTGCACCTCACGGCCACCGTAGATAGACGCCTCATGCGCCGCTCTCGCCTATTGTCGCTGACGAGATTTAGGGCGGCCATCTTGGAGCGGTTAGACCACTGGACTCAGCTTATGTGTTTAGCAGCACCATGATTATCAGCGCATTTAATCGATCATAACACGCTTTTTTGATACTGGAAACTATATTCAGACATCTATCTATCAAAGCTACATTTATAAATAATTGTATTATTTAAGTATGTTTTTAATACATAGTTCAGCATATTTAAATATGATATCAATAGAATAGGAATGGAATATTATATCGATGTATGATGATCATATTACAAAGCACACAGCCGTGAATAATTTATTGTGAACGGCTGTGTGTATAATTTATTATAATAATACATAGTTATACAACTATACAATCACAAATAAATAATGATTAATACTGAATAATATATATTGGATGCATGTTTATATGTATGTATATACACACACACATATATATGTAGCCTATATAAAAAAAATTCTTAGATTGTAAACAAAGATCCAGAGAAATATTTCACTCCACAACTGTCAGTTAACATCTAATTTGTTTTATAGAATTACACTTAAATACAAATTAATTAGCACAAATTTCATAAAAAAATATATGTATATATACATACATATAAACATGCTTCCAATATATATTATTCAATATTAATCATTATTTATTTGTGCCATTATTAATTGATCATTATTTATTTGTGTTTGTATAGTTATATAAATATGTATTATTATAATAAATTATACACACAGCCATATATATATATATCCTATATATATCCATCGTACTGGTATATATATGTCCATCTTACTTGTGAAATGTTGTTTGTGGAGCCTCACATCAATAATCCATCGATCTGAACAACAATATCCCTGTTGGTTTTGATTGGCAAAATAGGAGGGACTACCGATCCAAGATGGCCGCCGTATTTCCTGCGCCGGAGCAGCCAATGCGGGGTCTACTCTTATATCATGTCTATGTAGACAACAGTCCCGCAGTATAAAAACAACAGTCTCGCAGATTTTTTCAATCCAAGTTCCTTAAAATAATTCAGCTATGGCTCGAACTTGCTGCGTTATTGTCTGTAATGTCCGATCACACGACTGAAACGGTAAAAAGTTGGAAAACGGACTTTTGTATCCCTATTTTCCTGCTTGGAAACAACGTGAGGAGGCTAAGCTATGGGAGCTAACAGAAGAAAACAATGTCAAGGTCTTGTGAGAAATTCTGTTCCCCTGTGAAAATCTGTTCCCCCTGCGTCGGGAGCGCGCATTGCCGGATCCACATCTCTGGCTGCAATGCGCGCTCCCGACGCAGGGGGAACAGATTTTCACAGGGGAACAGAATTTCTCACAAGACCGGTATCAGCAGTGAGTCGCTGATATCACATTCTCCAACATCCCCAGATACTTACAGGTTTGCTCCAGACATTAACATTCGGGTGAATGAATAAATTTGCTTTGTTGGTTTTGTGTCATAATTTATTTTGCTTTTATTTTGTCTGAGTGTCTCATGATCAGTTTCTGTTGAGTTAATTTAAGTGGGTCAACATTGTTTAGGTCGGACTAATATTGTTTAGGTAGCGTAGTCCGAGTTTTGTCAGTGGATATCGAGGTTATTACATTATTGTGAAGTAAACTATTTTACTAGTGTTATTAAATTAACAGCATTAATACTGAATTATGTTCTGATTTGTCCTCTTGAAGGCAAACAGACGTATGAAGGTAAACGACACATAAACCAGACCGACATGGGCGTCAATTAAAGAGGAGATACAGCAAAACCATCAACAAGTTAGAGACAGTTTTTATTATTTACCTCAGAAGAAGTAAATAATGAAAACACAGTGGAGGCAACAGAAGAGGAGCAAGTTGGAGAGGCTGAGGAGGAAGAAACCAGGATTTGAGCTCAGCAAGGTTGAAGACTGAAGAGGAACCATTTGGGTCAAATACAGTTGAAGTGGCTGTTTTCTCTCATTTAATCATTTAATGTATTAAACATTCATGAATCGTTTGATTCAAGCACTTCAAGTTGCAGGTGAAGAAATGAATCACCTTTGCTTCAGTTAAATTTTACGTAATAATTTGATATTTAAATATTTCAGGTAATAAACATACATGTAATGAGATTATATTTTTAAATAAATATTTTATTTGATTAAAGTAAACAATTATATAATCAGACATCTGTCAGGACACTGGGTTTTTGGATTTGTTTTGCTTTTCATTTTATTTGCTTCATGTTTTAATTCACTTTAGTTTAGCCCTTCATGGTCCTTTTGATATTATTAGAGGTATTTAGTGTAGTTATTAGAATTATATTATTGCTTTTCCTTGTTTGTCTGAGTCCATGTCCAGCCTTCTTTAATAACTATAGTTTAATTCTATTTTATCTTTCTAGTTATTTCTTATTTCAGCCTCCCTGCAGGGTTTCTAGTAATGTTTATTTCTTAATTTGATCACCATAGGTTCAGTTATTCTTCCATGTCTGAGTCTGTATCTTTCTTTAGTCTTTCTAGTTGGGTTATTTCTTTGTTTAGATCTTCTAGTTTCTCTTGCTCTGTGATCCTTAGTTCTTATTGTTAGATCAGCCTTGCTTCTATGTCCACATAAAGTAAGTCCATTGCCTGCTGCATTTGTGTCCACCAACACATCATGACACAAACCAGATGAAAGAGCCCATCTTTAAACATGTAATGGGTAATTAAACGATAAAGGTGACAAATTTTATGAAATAGATCACACTTTAATAAACATTTGTTGTATTTAACATATTTCAGGTAAGTGAACATGTAATGAAATTGATCCTGTCCTAGAATTTTATGTAATTGAACATTACGGGTAACAAGTGATCTGAGGTATCTGAACATCTGAGGTAATACATTTTATGATTATTTTTTTTAAATATCATTTTGGTTAAAAAATAAAAAAGGGGTCAAAATGGAATAAAAATATGCCTAATCTACATAGTTTAGTAGAATAATTTAAGTTAATAGGTCACATGACCTACAAGCTATTTAAGAAAAATAACAAAATTTTGATCACAGAAATAGCTAAAAATACATAAAAAGTGTTAAAATGTAATAAAGGTGAGTGTGCCTCATTATACAGTCTAGAACAATTTCAAACAGATTGAGTTAATGGGGCACGATTTGGAAGCTATTGAAGAAAACTAGAGGTGTCACCGATCATAATCGGCCGATTACCGTGAAATCGGTGATGATCGGGATCGGCAATCATTGGCTCTGTTACCGATACCGATCACCTGCATCTCATTTCCCAGCCTGTGTGTCCAGCTGGTCTCCTCTTTCCTTCACTGCGCAAACGCGCAGCAACAAATCCTAAGCGATGTGTAACTATAACTCACCGAGTGAATGAGGACGTTTGCGTGTTGCGGTGGAAAATAGAAGCAGGTCAAAATGCATCAACACAACAAAGCTAATAGACATAAAAACAATGACGGAGTTTGGCCACATCGAGGCTCAGTGCAGTAAAAAGACATGGAGGATCAGACAGCAGGTAAAGCAGCACAGCTACAAACACTCACCCGGATTAGCATGACGGTCAGAAAGATAAACTAATAACCTGTAAAATAATTTAAGTCTTGGAGCTGCGATGTAAGACGCTGGTTCTGCTGTTGAACCGCTGCTCCGCTACAGGTAGTAATATTTAATATTTAGTAATATTTGACATGGAGCCGCTTCTGCTCCACCTGGTAGTGACTCTCACACCGAACCTGTTTAAAGCTGCAGCATCTAACTTAAAAATACATTTTACATACGTATTAAAACTTTCTCTGTCCTAACATGAGACAGATAATCTCTAAAAAAATAATCGATCTCCTCCCTGTTACTCCGCTCAGTCAGAAACAGCCAATCAGAACTAGCGGTAACCAGCTAGCCGCCATGCTAACAGGAAGTTTTCATTCAGTAGCTCTGGATTATTTATTGTAATGGATCCTGTTTTTGCCTTTGAATGTCAAGTTTTATACTTGAATTTTTTGGCAATGTTGAGAGGTTTTATTTTGGCTCTTTGCATCATTTAGTCTCTTCAGAGCCTCATATGTTATCAGTCTGTTAAAGATAGTATTATTGATAGCAGTTCAATTTGCACAATGCCTGTTTTGTTTAGTTTTCTTCTTGGAAAAGTTATTAAAAACAAGTTTTTGTCTAAATTAAGGTGAATTCATGGCTCCTCGGCATCAGGGATCGGAATTGGCGATTGGCCCTCAGGGGTGATCGGTATCGGGAGAAAAAAACCCGATCGGCACATCCCTACTGTGTAGAAATCCACCCTCATCTATGAATATTTGTTTTCCTTTGCTTTTTAATTGTATTTTATTTTGGTGGGGAAGCTTTTATTTTCTTACTTCCTGTTTTTGCGTTAGATCCCGTGTGTTGCTGCCCTCCTTAGTTTGTGCCCAGCTGCGCTGAGAAGAGGTGAGCGTTCTTCTATTTGCATATTAAAATATTGAAAATGTTCTATAGTATGTTGTAAACTTATAAGTTTTCATATATATATTATTGGTTAAATGTTTTATGTTTAGAACAGCACCTCACTGGGCATTTATTTCCCACGTTTGTAACATCTATTAAGTTTTCCTCACCAAGGTGATTATTTTGTGTGTGTTTTTTTGGTTGGTTAAGGTGTGTGTGAGGAAGCTGAAGCCCAGGAGCTGCTGCAGTAAAAATGTTCTTGTTTTAAACAGGTATGTGTGTTGTTTAAAATCTTATTTGGATGTTAAATTAATGTATTTGGTATATTTCACAGTGGCGCAGTTGGTAGAGCTGTTGCCTTGCAGCAAGAAGGTTCTAGGTTCGATTACCAGCCCCGGCCTTTCTGCATGAAGTTTGCATGTTCTCCCTGTGCATGGTGGGTTTTCTCCGGGTACTCCGGTTTCCTCCCACAGTCCAAAAACATGACTGTCAGGTTAATTGGTCTGTCTAAATTGCCCCTAGGTGTGAATGTGTGTACATGGTTGTTTGTCCTGTGTGTCTCTGTGTTGCCCTGCGACAGACTGGCGACCTGTCCAGGGTGAACCCCGCCTCTCGCCCGCAACGCCAGCTGGAGATCAGCACCAGCACCTCCCGACCCCATTAAGGGACAAGGGTGTAAGAAAATGGATGGATGGTATATTTCTATGTTATGGTGGAACATTGTAATTATAGGGTAGATTATTTCTGTTTAGGTTTTACTTTAATTGTTTTGTATGACCGTAGATTTACTTTAATGTTAGTGAATCTCAGAATTTTGGTTTTTAATGTATTTCTGTCAGTTCACGCCTAGTTGCGTCGAGGTGAGGTGTGTGTGTGAGGAAGCTGAAGCCCAGGAGCTGCTGCAGTAAAAAAAATCTTGTTTTAAACAGGAATGAAATTATCCTGGTTCCTGATCCCGTCTTCGTCATATATGATTTTATTTAATCAGCAACTTAGAATCATAACGTATATCATCATACACTTTGTTATTAACAGTTATATGGCATGTTAAGTAGGTTAATGAGTTTTACACGGCTTGTGTTGTAGTTGACTGCAGCTGCAGCTAGATCCCGCTTTAAATACACTTTGAAACCACGACAACGCATGTATATATATCTAGTTATAAACAATCTTCTATAAACAATCTATAAACTAATTTTCGTCATAACTTGTTGCATAATGCTGAACTGACAACTCGTCCAACGGTCGGACTTCTTAATGCTTCTTAATACTTCTTAATGTACTCACTGCATGTATGCTATCCTGACAGTATCTGACAGAACAGCGGCGTTCCTGACTATAGACATAATATTATATTATGTCAATGTTCCTGACTGTCTGGATCGAAGCTGACGTTGACTTCCGATTGTAGCTTCTGATTCGGGAAATGGCTTAAGAGTGATTATAACGGAGGCTCAGATGGATTTGCTGAACATTTTCTGTTAAGATTTTTTTTAACAGTACACTTGCTGAACAACGGCAACGGGTGTTTGTAACCAAGCAACCAAAATCAACAGAAGGCGAGATAGTGGAGAAAGACAAAACCTAGATCCTGTTAAGCATTCTTAAAAATTAAAGACTTACTGTCTAATTTACATGATTATTTACTTATTTGCACAGTCATATGTCATGTCATATGTTAAGTATAATTTACATGATTATTATTATTCACCGAATTTAACTCGGTTGTACATAATCACAAAAAGATGACGTGAAAAATAATGAAATTCAGAGCTTTATGATTTATTTTTTTTAGAGGAAGTCTTTTATTTTGAAGAATGGTTAACAGGATCAAGTTTTGTTTTTTGCCACTATCTAGCCTTCTGTTTATTTCGGTTGCTTGGTGACGACAAACAGCCGTCCAGTTGTAAGTGTACTGTTAAAAAAAATCTTAACAGAAAATGTTCAGCAAATCCATCTGAGCCTCCGTTATAATCGCTCTTTAGCCATTTCCCTAATCAGAAGCTACAATCGGAAGTCAACTTCAGCTTCGATCCAGACAGTCAGAAACGCTGCCACAGCTAGAGGACCGAACTGACGTTTCCTTCTGTGGAGTCGCATTTTATTTAGGATCCTGCTCATGTTATTAATGGTTTTAACCACAGTGCAAAGCATTGCATCTGTATCCGTGTGGACCAAACATGAAGGGAAACCTGACCAATTCCTGTTAGCCACTGTAATAGCCTAACATAACACCGCCACTTCCTGGACATATAATTATCACGTTTTAACAAGATACGTATCACGTTATAACAAGATACTATCACGTTTTAACAAGATACGTATCACGTTTTAACAAGATACTATCACGTTTTAACAAGATACGTATCACGTTATAACAAGATACTATCACGTTATAACAAGATACTATCACGTTATAACAAGATACGTATCACGTTATAACAAGATACGTATCACGTTATAACAAAGATACTTTATCACGTTTTAACAAGATACGTATCACGTTATAACAAGATACGTATCACGTTTTAACAAGATACTATCACGTTTTAACAAGATACGTATCACGTTATAACAAGATACGTATCACGTTATAACAAGATACGTATCACGTTTAACAAGATACGTATCACGTTACAACAAGATACGTATTCCGGTATCAATCGTTCCTTAACAAGATTATCAGTTTTAACAAAAATCGTATCACGTTATAACAAGATACGTATCACGTTATAACAAGATACTATCACGCTTTAACAAGATACGTATCACGTTACAACGTGATAGCTCGCTTGAATTTCTTTTTCCTGCGTGATAGCAATGCGCTTCCGTATAAAAGTGTTGCATTTTAACATCTCACTTGAATTCCTGATCTACATGCAAATACTTGATATAACGTAAACACCGAGAAATGGGGAAAAAAGGTTTGTGAAATTACATTTTTTGTAGGTACAAACAGGATAGTAAAATGAACAGTGAATATGTAATATACTTCCTAGACATAAGACTTGTTCTTCTTTACTGGTGATGAAAACTCATCAGGAAAGGAAGACCGGCTCAGCCCCATCCTGGATGACTGCAGTGTCAGGGTAACCAACAAAGTCTGCAGGTAGATTTTTGCATAGCTGGTGCTTTGGTTTCAAGATCATAGCTTAATCAAGTACTGTAAATAAAAAGTTAGTCCACGTTGTGATGATCCAGCAGACTGTGGACTGATGGACGCCGTCAGCTGGTCCAGGTGCTTGGATCCAATGGAAAAGTAATCGGCACAGCGATCATGGCTCAGAAATGCATCATGAAGTGTTACGATGCAAACCTGAAAAATTAAAAACAAACAAAACTAATTAGCGTCCATATTTAGCTGCACAACGTAATCAAAACTTATAAATCTTCAGCTCTTTTTGAGAGTTTTGCTTGAAAATAAATTGACAATATCTCAGGAAATTAAATGTTTAAGTGAAATAGTTCTGGTATCACAAAGAAACTGCAAAAAGCTTTTCAGAGGTGTAACATCACTGAAGTTACTGAGTAAGAGTAAACTAAAATACTACTTAGAAAATGCATGTTAAAATCTGAATACTCTTTTGAAAGTGTGCAGCTGAAATTAATTTAAACTATTAGCAGGCAAAGCAGAGTGTTTGCCTAATATCTGCATCAACAGTAAGACAAAAAATGATGCATATAAGAGGCATTCGTTTATAAAAATCGAGGCAAACCTAAATTTTCTACATCTTAATCTTTGTTTTCATGTTTCTTGTATTTCTCCATCAATCATTCTGCAAATATGCTTCTTTTGCTCCTTTTTGTTTTGTTTTGCTATGTTTCACTTCTTCAAATATTGTGTGTGTACTAATTTCTCCTTCACAATGTATGCTTTTTTATTTGTTTCACTGTTCAACTATTTCTATTTCTTTTGCTTTCTTCTACTTAAGCTTCACTTTTTCTGGCATTTCTGCAGCAATCATTCTGCAAATATGCATTCTCATGGCTGTTTTACTAGGAACAGCTATTATTTCTAGTTTTGTTTGTATTTCCTTTGAACTCATGTAAACCACTTTTGAATTGCCTTGTTGCAGAAAATACACTATATAAATAAAATTACCTTACCTTACTTTACTTACCTTATCTTTAAACTTCAATTTATCAAGCTCAACAGCTTCTAGGCCTTACTTCAGAAAAATCTGGAAGGGGATAAAGAGGCATATTTCCAAATCTAAATACATCGCGGTGCGTTTTTGTTGAACACAACCTCACTTCCGTAGGTAAATATAGTGATCTTATTAGGTCAACCCCAGACATTGACACTCCTGTGCAAAATTTTCTTGTTTTTTCTGCCAGGTTGTATGACGGAATTCTTCCTGCTTTCTTTAACGTTGTATTATAAGTAAATGCCTCCTCTATCTTATAATTGTGTGCCGGTTTGGGCCAATCCAAATTGTGGAGCCCCAGTCTGGCTCCAACCCATCTTGAAAATCTTTGAAAGAAACTCATTTGTAAAATTTCTTGTCGAATAATGGTAATACACGATGAAAACGGAATACAAATAACAGATCTTTATATATATATATATATATACAACCCCTTTTTGACTTCAAAGGACAGTTTACTTATCTAGCACGTCACTGGTGTGTTGCATAGGCCCAAGGTAGCTGACATCAGCAAGGTGACGTGACAGGCTGAAGCTCGAACATCATGTCAGGTGAGTTGGAGCGGAGTGCAGAGAAGAGTAGGAGGCGGAAATGGGCCATCCAACTACGGACGTATTTACGTTTTATTGTAATGTCTATGCACCGTGACCAGTGTTCCCAGTAAACACTGTAAAGTAAATAAATAAGTAAGTAAAATAAATACATGTTTTATTCTTTCACTTTTTGTGTATTTTTGAATCTCAGTCTGACGTATTAGTGTATTAATGTAGTTTATGTAATGAAATAAAAATAATTTACTCTTAGAATTATTTTCACTCTTTGCTGTCAATAGCAGAGTTGACATACTGTAATAAATATTTATTCTCTGGAAAAAGAAAAATATGTAGTTTAATGTTTGACACTGACTAATTTATAAATCAAGTCATTTTTCAATAATGTATAAAAAATAAATACAGGAAAATTATTTGTTTCTTGTCTTGAAATGTTAAATATACATTAAATTAGGGAATTATGTAAATATAATCTTTAATAAAACACTGTAGAAGTGTGTCTGTTCATCAATTTCAATATAAAAATGATCAGAATCATTTCTATCAAATAAAACATTGTGCTCTTTATTCAGAAATGCCCCTAAACAATTAAATAATCACATCAAAAGTTAGAAACTAAGTCTTTAGTAACTTCTTTGATTGCCAAATATATTAATGTGTGTGAGAAAATGTGTCAATGGCAGGTATTAACTTAAAATACTTTGTAAAAATACTTTATAAAGTTCGGTCCATTCACTTGTATTACCTTACTGGCACATATTCCACATTCAATATGGCGGATGCTGTTACGTATCGCATGTATCGTTACGTATCGTTACGTATCGAGTGAAAATAGTCTCAAAATATCTATGCCTGTGTTGTGCATAGTATGGAGGACCTTCTCCATAATATGAAGGGTCTAAGTATTAATGTCTATGGTAGGAGCGGTGTGCCTGCACCCTCTACCAGCCTTATCCTGGTACGTGAAATTATCTCAAAACAGAGCAACCACCTACCTTAAAACCAGCACATTTGAGAAGTTTCATTTTCAAAATAGATAAAATTAAATAAAATCAAAGAGTCACCTAAGCATGGTTAAAAACAAATTCAACACAAATCTCTGCCCTGCTTCACTTTCCCTTTTTTGTCCAGACATGTCATAAAAATCGATTAAGACAATATTCAAAATGTACGTGTTGGCATCACAAATGTCATTCATTTAGCTACTTGTTCATTGGATTTAAGGATCCACACCAAACAAATCCGTATAAAACATGTAAAGCAAATCCTGTTTTATACGTATTGTCCACAAGATGGCGCAGAGCAAATCATCATCATGACAGAGTCAAAGTGCAATAACGTCAAAACACCTCAAAGCAGGAGATGGGCAAGATTAAACGGATCTTTGATGTAGTGTGTCTTCAGCAGACAACAGGAGATGAACAGATTATCTTTCACCAGAAATACAGGTGTTTTCTTGTCTTTTCAATGTCCCGCATGCCGCTGCTCATCCAGAGTTCATCCGTCTTCCTGTTGATGTGGCGTGCTGAACAACAACGCCATTTTTTAATCTTGTGGAGGATTTTTCTTTAGGCAGCATTCTACAGACCATGAGCAGAAAACCTTTAAACATTGATTTCTATTATGTCCACCAGATGGAGCTCCTTTGGTGCGGTTCTCTGCACTTTGTCTAGAATGTGTCTTCTGGGCTTTTCTAAAACAGAAGAAGATGCCTGTGTTACAGTCTGAACAGTGATCCAGTTCAGATCTGACCCGGATATAACAAGGCTAACCACAACCTCCTGACATCAAAACCCATCCTGAGTCATCAGGTCACAGTTACAAACTTTATGTGCAAATAAATACACACACAGCAACATCACAAAGTGTGTATGTGAATGTCAGCTGAGTAAACGGGTGATTTATTAAAACGTTTCCATCCAATGGTGCAACAGTGGTTTAAGAGGAGAGATTGCTGTAGTATACATGATCTGATGCAGTCACCTGAGTGTGTCCTCAAATAGAAAACCTTTTCACCAATTGGCAAAATAAACTAAACTACAGTGTTTTATGAATAGAAATGAAATGGAATGTTTATAAGATTTGATTGGATTTACATAACATTTATGTATTTAGACTGCATCTTTTTAGCTTAAACTCTTTCAAGATTAAATTTGTTGTGAATTTGCACTGTTTACATAAATCAAATTCAACAGATGTATGACACCAGACACATGAAACCACTCTTTAAAGGATGAAGTAGACACTACTACTTGAGTGTGAACCGCTGCAAGTTCGTTCTTGTTTGGCACAATAAAACAGTGTGGAATGTTACATGGGATGGCACAAACCAGGGCAGAGGCAGGAGCAGGGTAGCCCATTGAAATAACAAAGTGATTAAAATGACTATTGTGAGTTATATTTGGTACAATATGTCTACTGTGCTTAAGTGGAAAGCAAGATTTAACAAGTATATTGTGAAAATTCCATTTTCCATCAATCACCATTAGAAAATGTCGAAACTACAATTAGGTTTCGCTACTGAGACGCGTCAGACATGAAAACCTGTACGTAATGGGAGATGGGTGTGGCTTCTTAGGGACAACTTTATTTCCTTCTTTCTAGTAAGAGCACAATCAGTCTCTTTGGTCGGACTGTCCGGCGTCTCGATCCATCCTGGATATGTAGGAGTGAGATCATTTTCAACGCAAATCTTTGACTTTATTTGACATTTTAAATGTATGCTAACATCTCGCTCCAGGTCAAAGATCACGCATTCAAGTACACACATTTTTGTTTTGCCTTTTTTCCCACAGGATTCTTTTTGCTCCTTTATTCCTTAATGAATTGACAGGAACATGGGTTGTGAGAGTGGAGGAAGATATTTGGCAAAGCAGGACACATCGGCCGAGTAGAGTATTGATGCCTCTGTATATGGGTCACGCATGCCACCTCTGCTCTTTTTTTAAGAATGTTTTGGCTCTATTGACTTATATTTGACAATAGATGGACAAGAAAGTGGGTCATGAGAGAGAGGGAGTACATAAAGGTCAACGTGGGTCAGGGCTGTGCCAACCCTGTTCCCACATTTCCACCAGTTCAGTCGAACAAATTGAAGATGTGTCCGAGAATTTCATGCATACTAATGTAAAATGAGGCTTAGTTGTACAAAACATCAGTTTATGGCGGATGGTTGTAATTAAATTTGACAATTAGAGAGTCCAGTAGCACAAACATGTCTAGGATTACGAGCTTTGTCATCATTTCTACCTAAATATAATGACAGTTCTGGACATAACTAAATCTGAACGCTACAGGCGGTACTAAAACATATTTTTTATCCTCTGAAATATTAATGTCCTCTGCTTTGCTGCAGGCAGGCTTCTACTCCTGATATTTTACTTTTACACTGCTTTGTTTGGCAAAGCTGCGTCTTTATTTCGCTCAAGTCATGAAGAGATGAGAGTTGGTTTTAGTTCCCATTAGATGACAATGTTAGATAACACAGTAACACATAGTTACTATGTTACCTGGATAGGATGTTACCTTATCCAGGTAACACGCTAGTGTAGGTAGAGCAGTAACAATGCAGAGACATGGGAGGATGTAAGCAGATAGACGCACCACAAGGCAGAGTTGGAAAGCTCACATAAATTATTGTGAGGCAAAGAAAATATACAGGTAAAGTGAAATATGATGATCCACCAATGGTAAACGGATAAGAGGTTTGCATAACAATCTAGCTGCCAATAAAGCACAAGATTATGACTCTTCTTAACAGTGTGCGGTTTCTCGCTTAAGCTGTTGCAGTATCACAGTTTTCATGTCTCTTGGAGAAATGAGAAATCAGAAGATACTGGGAGTTAAACCAAACTTAAAAATGAATCATTTCATCACCAGAAAAGCAAATAGAGCTGAAAACAGAAACGAGATAACTAACTAAATAGAAGGCAAATTAATAGGGAGAAACATCAAAACCATGCATCATTAAATTGTGCTTGTTTTCTACAAGGACAGGAAATATTAAAAAATGAGTGCTGCAACAACTTAATCACCTTGGATGCATCTGGAAATACAACCTGTGGCCATGAGAAAGTGACACCAACCCTCAAATCCTGGATTTGAGGATCCCTGGTCTAGATCTCCTACATCTTTCCATTTTCTCTTTATCAACTGTTTGCTAATGACTTTTTTCTTACTCTAGCTTGATAAAACCTTGGGTCCTCAAATCCAGTCCTGCAACTACTAGCTGTATAGCTGGTTCAACCAACCTGAATTACATTGCTGAATTACCTGTTTAGTCCAAGTTCTTGAGGTTTAATGTGACCTGGTTATTTGACTCAGGTGTGTCGAAACAGAGACACATTAAAAAACTGCAGGACAACAGTTAAAAGTTTAATTTGACAAATAAACTTCATCACAATGCATTTCCTAATTGTTGAATGTACTTGTAGATTGTTGCCTGCTTCATGGGTGGGAAGTAACTATGCTATACAAAAAAACTACAAATATAGAAAGTTGGCACGTACTTTTCCACGTTTGCCTGTTCATCCTGAATCTATTTCCGTTTTAAACAAGGGATGGTATCGTGACATCTTGAACAAGTCCCTTTTCTCCTCTGCCAAAACTCTGAAACTGGGTTATGTTGACCAGTTCGGCAAAGAAAATGTCAAGAAAACATTCTTGACATCCTTTGAAGCTGAAGTGCACAAGGACCTTGATGCACACTGTCAAACATTTCAGCTGCATTTAGTTGTGTCCACTAATTTCTTCTCTTTAAGTCAAATCAATTTAAAGAATTTTAGATTTTGTACCCAAATGTGTGTTTGTGAAGATAAGTTGTGTTAATGTTTTATTAATTTTATCAAACCTCCAAGAGTTGAATAAACTAGAGTTTTTAGGTTAGCACTTAAAAAAAAAAGGAAAGAAGAAAAAGACAGGAGAGGGAACTATTTCCCAGAATGCTTAGCGGCATGTTTCTGTATCCTGAGGTGGAAGTGCGTTACATTGATGTGACTCTGGTGTTTCATTAAAACAAATGTTTATTTTAAAGCCTGAGGATAATGTCCTGTTCACACTAAATGTTTTAGAGCCAAATTCATTGTGATGCTTAATAAAATGATCAGATCAGAAATTTTGTTCATGCAATTTAAAACAAGAATTTAAATTATTTTAAAGTAAAGTAAGTTGTTGTTCTAAATTGATAAGGTGAGTAAAATAATAGAGAAATGTGCCTCTTTAACTAAGCGAGGACAGCTTTTTTCTTGCATATTGTGAAATAAATATTTGGTTTAAATTGCAGAATTAAGTTAAAACTCTCAGTTCAAGATTAATGAACTTAAGAAACGATGTTTATACACTTCATCTCTTGTTAAATCAACTTCATGAACTTTCATTTCTGTTAAAACCAAAAGAATTTTCTTGTCAACTTAAGTTGCAGTTTCAAGGCAGCAGGCAGACTTTTATTTTCAAGTTAAACCACCTTCAAATGTTTTACAGTGTACTTCAGGCCCTTACATATTTCAAAATCAACTAGTTGTCAGACATTAATGTTAACAGTCCAGCACTGATAGGCAATGAATTCCCAAAAGAAAGAAATGCCACACAGTCTGGAGTTTGTTCAACGAAGAAATCCAAAGAAATATCAATCAGATATGATTCATCAGGAGATATGTGTCACAGAAACACATATTTTAGAAGAAAGCAAGTGAAAGTAGTAGACTAAATTTCTAAAGCAAAACAAAAACTGTGCAAGTAGGAAATTCCTTAGCAGAAGTCTGGGATACTGGAGCAAATGTGACAGGAAACAAAACTCATAACAAAGAATGACCTAACTACACAAAGCAAAACCCAAAGGGAAATGAGAAACTCATGGCGATAATTAGAAGAAGCTGAAAACCAAATTAAAACAACCAGAGAAGAAACGGGTAAAAAAAACTAACAAAAAAAGGTGAAAAGAACTAAGATTATTCTTACACTAGACAACTCATAAAGTACAGAATCATAAAACGTGAGGACAGATTGTCCAACTGCAAACAGACCATGACCACAACAATGGCCTGAAGTATGACTTATATTAGTGTATGTGATAAAATAGACATAAACATACACCTTTATGTGTATTTATTTATTTATTACAGTAAGATCAGTGCTTAAAAATGTAATAAAGCTAAAAATCCTTAACTTATTTCTATTTCAGTGTACTGCACATTCTATTTAAAATGAAAACATGGAAAAACATATTCTCTTTTTTATTGTTTGTTATTGCAATTGGTGATCAAGAAGGAATGTCTGGCTGTTAAAAAGTGCTTATCTCTGCACAAGCTCAAATATGTACTGTGGAAACTAAAAAAAAAAAAAAACGTTGAAGATTTAGTTTTCCTGTGAATGAGTGAGATAATTTATTGACTAACCAGAGCTTCACCTGTGTTAAACGTCCTTTTGCTTTTTCTCAGAAACACAGGGTTTTAAGTCAAGACAAGTTTTTTTAACTGGATAAGTTGTTTGTACAAAACCAAAATAATAAGTCAGCTGCCTGCCTCCTCAACTGCTGGTCAGGCACCATCTAGATTTTATACATGAGAGGTTATGGTTTTATCCATTAAAATATATTTTTTAAAAAGTTTGCAGTGTTTGGAGCTAATAATAAATTTGATTTTGCTGTAGAAACAAAGGTCTGTCCAGCCTATGGTTTGTTCATGTAAAGTCTGAAAATGGGTCATATCTTTATGCCTCAGTGACACGCCGAAGCAGAAGTCTTCCTGATATGAGTGATGTAGTGTCTAGACAAACAAAAGGATCTTTTGGAAAACGGGTCACATAAGGACAGTGAGTTCGAAAAACAAGTTCATATATGGGTTTAGTCTTTCTGAAGCCACAAGGAGACAATGCGGCCCAGGACCCAAACAAGATGTCCATGTCTTAACATGTGAATGTAATATTATGTTTACATTGGAAAACGTGACTTCATTGGTTTCGTCTCTCCAACTGGTCTCTATAAATTTTGATTAACAGCAATATCTCAATTTTGAGCTGACTCCACATTATGCTTGGTATCCTCAATTCGTGTCTGAAATCAAACCAATAAGACAAGCTAAACAGTATCTAAGTTTTTATTTAAAATAAAGCGTTACACATGAAACAACAGTGGGAGCTGTACAAGCAAGGGGCCCACATGTGGACCATTTCCATGAAAGAGAAAGTAAAGAAAGAAGAGAAACCAAAAGGATCATTCTGATTACAGGATAAGATGGATGGCAACTCTGAGTCCCTGGTGAATATTGGGAAAATCCAGGAACATACTTTAATCAAAAATATCACAAACAGACCCAAACATGTTTAAAGAAAAAAAGAAGGTCACATGTGAAAAGCACTTCATCAACATAATAGTTAGATGGGACTTTTAGCACATCCTGCTAGTACTCAATTAACTGAATAAAAAGAGAACTGCATAAAACTTCCTAAAACCATAAAAGCACAAGAAATATAAAAATATATGTATTTTCATCAACAAAAGTTTTAATTTTATATTAATCACACTCAAAACATTTTTACAGTAAATCATGCGATGCAACAGTAGTTATAGCTTAGTGATCACAGACCTGGTGTATAAACAGGATAAAGTCATGAAAACAACATAAAATCAACCCACATGATTAACTAGCCAAAAAAAAATCCCTTTAACCTTGATTGTTTTTATTGTAGTTTTCATTAGAAAGTGTTAATCACCACTGTACAAGATTACTGATAAACTAGCAGAGGTGCATAAAAGTGTGTCTGAGGGCTGTTTTCATAAAGTCAACACCGGTTCTGTATCCTCTTTGTAGAAAGTAGAACAAAGAATGAAACCAAATCAATGATGGAGAAAAGATATCAAATTAATTAAAGGTTACATAAGTGCAGTTTCACATTACTCTAATGCGCAAAAGACAATCCTTTTGGTTTTAGGGAAGAAGAGTTTTTTTTTTCTACAAAGATAATGGGCCATCATGTGATATCTTTTCAGGAGAAAGAAAAAGGATATGAAATCTGGTACTAAGCACAACATCACACAAACAAGAGCCAAGCTTTCACCAAAGACTGACATGCACTTTACTTTGATCCAATAGTGATTTACTCTGTAAAACTTTAACAAACACATCAGTCATTTTCAAAGAATTGGTACACATTTTTTTAAGGAACACGAAAGAGTGTTGGCACAGTTTTATAGTTCATATGAAGCAGCAGCTGCAGACACAATGAATTTCACAGAGGAGAAATTATCTTTGGTTTACATGTTACAGTATCAGTTTTTATCTAATAGTGCACGACTAATCTTTCTGAATGAAGTGGTAACTCCCGTCGGAGAAAACCTTGCTGGACAGTTGGTTATAGAGATGTATTTTTTAAAAAACAAAAACTTGTTTCAATGTTTACCATTTTTAAGAGAAATAAAATTATAAAATTGAAAGGACTGCTCATCTAAAAACACACACACACACACAAACGCACCCAAACTGCCTGTATGCCCAGAGCACTGTCAGTGTACAATGCACATACCCTGGTAGTTATACTCACAACTGCCCTCTGATATAGTGATATATACAGTGCTTTCCTCATACCTCTTGCATAAAATCACAAAAAGATGAAGGAAAACAAAGAAAACTCTGCTGAGCTGCCAAAGGCTATTGAGTGTGGGCCAAACTCAGACGCGTCTGTCTTCTCACATTTCCCTGAACAGCCACCAGGGTGTCTCTGCTTGGACCGAGTCCTCCTGTAATAACTATAATCCAGTATCCCATTTTGTGTTGTTTTCACATGTCTGGGCCTAAATTTGTACCTATTTCCTTTCAGCTTCTTCTCCACTCAACTGGCCCATCTTGTTTTCAGACTTGATTTAATCTCTCTTTAACAATATTTCTGGTGCGTTCAGATTAATTGTGAATTTTCTAGTGAATCACAGTACAAGTTATCCCTGACTATGCACAGTTTTACATTGCAAAGAAAGTTGCATCATGAAGGTGGAGGAGGTTAGCAAAGAAGGAAATGCTAATTTTGGAGCTTGGTAGAAAGTGAATACATAAATGCAGCTCGTTGGGTTTCCTGCAAAGAAAAAGAAGGAGGTTTATGAAATTTACTAAAAAACTGTGGAGGATAAACAGTACTCTCAGTTATAGTTTAAAGTTTAAGTATTACCTTAGGCCATGCTGTCTTTGGGTTCTTCACAGTAAGGAGGAGGTGGATCTGCAGACAGGTGTATTATTTAAACCACTGTAAATGTGTGAAATGATATAAACCAAATACATTCAATGGATTCTTTTAACATTGGCATGCTTACCGATTTCTTGATCGGTATGGGGAACCATGTTATGTGTCCCTGAAAGAAAGTGTGAGATTTTATAAGAATATGCTGCTGTAGAAAGTAGATGTGAACCCACAACCGCTTAAAGTTTAAGGCAAACAAGCACAAACAGATCCCCCAGCACCAGACACCTGAGCACAGAGAAAAAGTCCTTATTGATATCATGACATACAGAGTAAAGGTTAAGCACTTACTAACTTACCTGCAAATAACTCTAAACCTCAGCTACCACTGGGGGGCAGTATCACCAATATGAAATAAATTAAAATTCCAAAGAAGAGTCTGAGACTAGATGGAATGAATGTTGACTCACTTCTACAAACAGCGGTACCTCGTTTTTAGGCAAAAGTAGGTGCTACGGTTTGAATGAGAGTTTTTTTTTGTTGCAAAAAAAACTTATTTAAAACAAAACAAGTCTGTTTTGTAAGTTTTAGGTGCTCAAATATCATGCAAGAGGAGGCAACAATTTTATGACATTGATGCTAGTAACTGAATCACAAATTATATTGAAACACTTTACAGTAAAATGGCTGCAACTGTTTCTTCCATATTACTAAAGGGTTTTAAAAAAAAAAGTTATTTAACTAATCTGCTATCACACCCAAGAGCCTAAAACTCACGAAACACATTTTTGATCCCAACCTTTAACTTGTATTGCACCAAAAACTCCAGATATTGTATTGAGCCATCCAAGCCACAAGCGCTTACATTTTCTCCTAAAAGGAGGCGCGTTTCTGTTCCCAGGTCATGTTTCACACAGAAAAATGGATATTTGTAAGTAACTGCCCAATGCCAAAGCAAAATCAGAGTTAGCATAAATATTGTTAGCATAAACTGTATAAGTCTTAGCCATAAGCTATTAGCTTCAGCTGAGTGATCTGCTGAAAATAAGACTGTACAGCTTTCAGCAGAAACTTACTTTAAAAGTCCCGAACTATTCGTTTAAGTAAAGTAAAAAAAGCTGGATTTAGTCCAAGGATAGAATAGATTGCTGGTTAATGATGAACACATGATTCACGCAAAGTTCCCACATGCTGCAACAAGAATGGAATGTAAGCATGATTTAACATTGACTGGAAAAATCCCGAATCTTCACAATACTGCACAACTAGATGAACCCTAACGACACGCAACATTTGTTGGCTCAACAGGTCTCAATGCAAGTTAATTTAAAGACCTGACAGCAGCATCAGAAATAAGTACAGAAACGACCTTCATCTTTAACTTAGTGTTAACCATTTATGCCCATTTGGAAAAGAATAGCAAGAGCTGAGACAGTTTGTCCAAAGATGGACGTACCCATAAGAGGAGCGGTTGAGGGCCTCCGGTTTTTTTCTGTCAGACATTTGAAAAAAGGCAAAATATGACAGAGGGTATACACTCAGTGCAAAATCTATTTACCATTTTGATAATTTTAGCCAACCTTTAACAACAAAAACAATGTTTACAGTAAAAATTCAAATCAGGAAAAGTTTCTGGACCTCAAGCTGCTTCATATTGTGTGACAATAGCAGGTACTTTCCTAACCTGAATGGTCACTTTTCAGTTGTTATGCAAGTCTTTCCTGCAATCAACCTTTCCTCATAGTTCTTTTATTGTTTGTAAGAAGGAAGTGATGAAATATGACCCCCTGCTGAGCACATCGGCTTTGAAGAGTGCAATAAAAATTAACTGCAACTGCATCAGGCCCAGTAACTTGTAACTTCTTTGACTCTGAACTCTGATTGTCAATTTTAATAAACTTTTGTTAAATAAGTTGGCACAAGAAAATAAGGTGGTCACAAATGGCCTCTGGACTTGTCTTTTAAGCTGCTACCAATGTCATATTATTATTATATTTAAAAATTACCAATTGTATTAAGATAGTGAGTACAAGGTATATGGTAAACGTAAGTTAAACTGTGACAACAAATACCCAAAAATATGTTTCAATAAATATAAAAGAGTTCCAGTAAACTCTGTTCTAAATAACTCACAGGTGAACTGGCAATGCTGTTTCAGTTGAACAGACTTCAAAGAAACTCAACTAAATTAATTGCTACAGTTGTCGGACGACATTCTGAGCTTTGACTCTTAGATGTACTTAAGCAACATCTGTGGGAGTATTGATGAAACTTTAGCAGTTATGGGAAAAAAGGAGAGGATTTGTAAGGCGTACAGCTGTAAAGACTGTAAAGGGTGTGTAAAAATTAAACCTTAATTATAATCCATATAAATATTTTAGATATGTGCTCTTTTATCTTTAAATGAAGCCAGACATGTTATAATTTTTGGCGGTGTGCAAAATCCAACAATCATCTACTACTAAAGTTTTCTTTTCCCCTTTCCTGATTTAAGGTCTAGTGGAAGTGGTGGTTTTTATTCACCGTAATCAGACAGGAGACAGACAGACAAACTGGGGGAAGACATGCAGGAAAGGACCCAAGGTGAGGACTGGAACCCCAAATTAACAGCCTCCATATATGAGGTACCCATCCCACCAATACCCCACACACTGCCCCAAAATCAGGACTGTAAAAGTCTCAGCTGAGCTTCTTTAGATGTCATTTACCTTTATTTCAAACCTCAATCCAAACAATAAACATATACTCACGTTGGGAACGTCTTCTGCAGATTAACAGTGCAAACAGCAACCCCACAATCAGCGACCCGACGACCAAGACTGGAGCAATTATTGTCGATATCTTTGTAGAATCTTCAGGGTCTTCACCAGTACTTGCGCCAACTGTATTATGACACAAAACAGTAAAAGGTTTCAACATGTCATAACAAAGTGTGCTGCTTCAATCCATACAAATACAGATGGATGGCGGCTAACGGCTGCATTGTTGCTGCACTGTTTCAGACAGTTGAACAACAGATACCAAATTGTGTGGCAGCTGTAAAAATTTAGATTACATTTTAGATAGCATCTATATTCAGAAAAGCTTTTTCATTAGGAAGAGATAGAACAGTTTTTCCATAAAGTGTTACCCTGAATCATGTAGCATGTGCTGTCTTGCTTAACCTTTGTGGCAAATGTTAGTAGTTTGGATTGGCAGATACGTCTGATCAGGACATGCGTCAGCATGTCTGTTTACTTATTTGTGTCTAAAGAGACAAGCAATCAGATGGACAAAAAGAAACCATCTCAAGGCTCTAAAGAGAAACTAATTCAGCTCAGTTTTTAGTCGTTTTGTTTTGAAGTTATATCAACTTCTGGTTTTGCAGCTGAACATTTACAGGACTGTTTTTGGATGATCTACAACTCAAGTTGTGTTTTCTGTTGGAAGGTTAAACCTTGCCTCAACCTCCCATGGGGCAAAGATAAAGTCCTGGATTGAGCAATCTTTAACCAAAATGTGTTTGTTACAGCTTGGCCTGTGACTAAAGGTACATAATTTAGCTCCTGCAGAGGATGTTGTGTTTTTATCTGTGTATGTAGCAAAAAATACCATTAATTAAATTACCTGTTCCTATTGTAGCCGAGCCCTCTTTGCCGCCGCTGGCATTGTAGACCATGCAGGTGTACTTGTCAGAGGTGGATAATTTCATCAAAGGCAGCTTGCTGGAGAGTTCAAACAGACCATCCTCCATCTTGTTCACTGTTAGCTCTGCACTTTTCGTCCACTCCGTTTTGTTTTCATCAAACCAGCGCAGTTCACCTTTTGGGTAGCCACCAGTAGCGTTACAAATCAGAGACTTGTGAGCATTTGGAACGACTTTCTCATCGATGCTGTCCACAGTTGGGGTTTCATATTTGGCTGCAAAAACAAAGTAAAACCCAAAAATGACATTGAACACTGATAACCCAGTCAAATAGGATTGATAAAATCTGGATGAAATTTGAGTACGATCATCTTCGACAAGTAAACAGAACTTTAAAATCCTAACACAAAATTTAGTCGAAAAAATTAAGACACAGCAAAACAGCTTAACTAGAGAGCCAAACGACTGAAGAAGATTATTCAAAAATAACTAATGATATACAAAAGTACAGGTATATCTAAAAAAAAATCTGAATTTTGAAAAAAGTTTAAAATATTTTGTCTTTAATTTCAGAAAGTAAATCTCATGTAGATTAACACAAAGAGCTAACTTTTTGAAAGCCTTTTGTACTTGCACTTTTGATTATCTTGGCTTACAGAAAATGAAACTAAATGTGGATCAGAAAATTTGAATATTATATAATATTAAAAAAATCCAGGTTTCTGAAAAGAATGTTTATTTTTATGCACCTAATGATTGGTTGGGCCTCCTTTTGCATGAACTACTGTGTCATTGCGGCATGGCATGGAAAAGATGAGCCTGTGGCACTGCGTAGGTGTAAGGTAAGCCAAACAATGCAGCTCACTTGACTAAACCCACTGCTTCCCCACAGGGTTCAGGTCAGGCCAGATTTTGGGCCAATCAAGAACAGTAACACACAGCCATTAAACAAGCTTCTGGTACCTGTAGCAGAATGGACAGGTACCAGGCTCAGCTGGAAAATAAAATCAGCATCTCCATAAAACTGGCTGGATGAAGTGCTCTATAATCACTCAGTAGATTTCGGTGCTGACTGAGCTTCAGTCAACACAGCTGGTGTTGGTTCATCTGCTGTTGGACCAGCACCAGCTAATGGGATGGCAAAACAAACCATCACTGAATATGGACACTTTACACTGGACTTAAGGAACTGTCAATTCTTTACCTCTCCACTTGTTTTTCAAACTCTGGGAACTTGATTTCCAAATGAAATGCTAAATTTATTTCTGTCTGAAAAGAGGACTTTAGACTTTTCTCCTTCTTAGCCCAGATTAGACGTTTCTAATGCCATCTCTTGTGTTTTTGGTTCAGGAGTGGCCTGACACAAGAGATGCCACATTTGTAGCCCATTTGGAGGATTTTTCCGGTACTAGTTTATCTGGACTCCAGCCTTAGTCCACTTCCCCAAATTTGTGAATGGATATTCTCTTATGGCTGTGGTTACCTCTGGTTCACTGTTTCCATACACATTTTTTACTTCCACTTAACTCTTGGTAACCAGGAATATGCTTGACTAAGGTACTCTGAAAAACAACAGCTTCTTTAGCTATGGCCTTTTGTGGGTTAACCTCTGTGTGGAGGGTGTCATTCACTTCCCTCTGGACTTCTGTCCAGTCAGCAGTATTCCCCATGACAGAGTACTGACCCAAAGTGGGAAAACATTTAAAGGCTTAGGAAACCTTTGTGGATGTTTTGAGCAATTTTCCTGATTAGGGTTTGCTCTAAAAGTTTCAAACATTGAACTTTCTCCAAATATTAATATTTTCTGAGACACTGCATTTTGGCTTTTTATCTGTAAAACATAATTATCAAAATTAGAAGAAATAAAGGCTTGAAATATTTCACTCTGTAATGAATCTATATAAAGTATGCGATTCAGTGTCCCAAGGATATTCAGATTTTTTAAATATACCTGGATTTGCTTCTTAAAACAGTAATCTGTTATTGTCACCTGTCACTTTGAAGTTTGTTGTCGTTTCGGCGTTGCCACTGTCTGTCGTCACCTGGCACATATAGACTCCCTCGTCTTTCACTTTAGGGTCGGTGATGACCAAAGATGCGGTCCTGTCGTTCAAGACAACCTCGTAGCCAGGCTGGAAAGTATTTCCTTTGTCAGCTCTCTTATCAAGAACTGACAAGAACTGATCATCTCCTGGCTTTTTCCAGACAACCACAGTGATTGTTAAATCGGGAATCTCTTGAGTGGTTTCAACCTTACAGGTCAGCATAGACTTATGGTTAACCTGACTAGTGATTGTTTGATCACATACCAGGTTAATGAAGGCTGCAGACAGAAAAAAGCAAAAATGAAACAGAAAGTTAAATCAATCATCTGAAGCGTTTCACTTTTAAATGATAATCTTTTGTTTGTTTAAACTTACAGCTTCCTGAACAGAAACAGAAGCAAATGACCAAAAAGAAGAGGGGAGCTCGGGAGGCCATGTCTTTTTACCTGAAATGAAATAAACAAATCAATTAAGTTAATTGTTTAAGATTAATCAAGCTGAGGACTGAATGTGCAAAGGGTGTGAAAAGGCACCTGTTAGACATATGTTGATCTAACCACATAAAGGACACGGAGATAAGATTAGGACTAAAATAAATCTATGGCTCATTTCTACAGATTGCAAAACCTTTGTGACTGAGGAAAGTAAAGAAACTGACCAGCTCAGGAAACGCTTCACTGAGATGTTCAGAAATATGGTTTCAAAATCACGAAAGTTTCCACTCAAACTATTCATCTTACTGAAGTGAAGGAATGACTGTCATATTTTTAAGGTGAAGGAATGGCTAGCGTATTTTCAGGTTTTATGAGGCAAAGTGAAACAGTGTTTCTCATCTCCAAACTGTTACTATGCACTGCTGGACAGCAGACAGAAAGACTGCTACCACACTTTTGTCTCACTTACAAGAAAAAGAGAAATGGACTTGACTCAGCAATGCTAGAAAAGAGCTCATCTCCCCAAGTTGTTACCCTGACTTCCTGTAGCTCAGATAAACTTTGAAATTATTTTGTTTGTTTCTAAATCACTGAATGGTTTAGCACCAAAACGCATTAAAGGCCTGTTGTTTTTGTTATATCAACCTTTCAGACCTCTCAGGTCTTCTGGTTGAAATCTGCTCTGCCTCTCCAGAACCGGAATCAAGCATGGAGCAGCAGCCTTCAGTTTTTATGAAACAAACGTCCAGGAAACGCTTGTTTAGAGCGACCTTTGATTAACAAGTGGAACAGAGATTTATTCCAATCTGAAAGACAATTTTTCCTCAACTTTCTTTTTTCTGCCACTGGTATGTAACATTTCTTTTTTGTTACCATGTAACACACTTTGACTTGTCTTCTTGCTGAAATGTGCGATACAAATAAACTTGACTTGATTTATAGCAGTCCATCACTCTTTTTGAAGTAACTATAGTTGATAAACTATAAGTGGAATATAGGTTGACAGATAGCCCAGCATATTGACATACTGATATCACTTTTTTTCACTCAGATAAGTGTTATGCCAACTAAAACTGCTACATTATTTTTGCTACTGAAGGATTAATTGTTGACTTGCCCTTTTCAAATAACAGCAACGAGGTCATGTTACACATTCATTTATGTTTTCCATTGTTGGGAATCACAATGTTTGGTTTAAGTAATTATTAAGTGTTATAATTAATAATTTATTATTAATGAATTATTATTAACGGAAGAGTGTCTTTAGTTAAACTTGTCAGTTTCTCGTGAAGGAGTGAATTCAGACTACTGGCAGGAGAAACTCTTCACAACAAGGAACAATCACTGCCACGCTTATTTTAATTAAGCCTGAGAATTTATTGACAAAATAGTCCAACTTTAAAGTTGAACTATCCCGTAAATAACTAATTTCACATGCAGTGTAAGTACTGATGGAAAAGACAACAAGAAATGGCTTATATAAAATCATATTAGTGAACAAACTATGACCAAATGCAGTGGAATACTGACAAATAACTTCAAAACTAATTAACTAATTAAAACAAGAAAGAAAAGAAAAAGGGAAAACATCTGCAGAAAGCACACTACAAGTAATCAGTGTGTGCCTCTGCAGAGAGAGAGATGAGGTAAAGGAAACTAAAGGCAGGCCAAAGCTCTCCAAAATACCCCCCGAAAGGAGCCATAAAACTTGACCATGTGCCCAGGCCTAATGGTAAGTTAGATCAAGGATTGTGGCTTTGGCACTGCATGAGAATGTACCGTATTTTCCGCACAATAAGGTGCACCGGATTATAAGGCGCACCTTCAATGAATGGTCTATTTTAAAACTTTGTTCATATATAAGGCGCACCGCATTATAAGGCTCATTGAATAGACGCCACAGTTCTGTTGCCACCCGTCCGGTATTGAACGGGACATGATTTGTTCCGTTCACTATAAATATGGATGTCTAATAATAAAAAAGTGGTCCTGAGTTCTATATATAGCATCTGCACTAGTCATTGTTTCACTCACGGTTTTGGTGTTGGGAAATTGTGCCCAACTGCTTTCTGGTTAGCACAGACCAACCAACACGCTGCCGCCGCAGCCTCTGTCTCTCTTCCACCGACCCCCACGACTTTAAATGTATAGGTGCTGGTCCCTTGGTAACTCTAGCCGAAGCTCCCAGATAAATGTCTAAAGCTACTTTGTTGGCATAAAGAATGTCAACAAAACAGTCCGATTCCGGTCGCCAGGAGAACCTGGAGAGCGACTGGAATGGGGCGTCTGGATGATGGTCACCCATCTCCGTTCGCGCACAGCATGTTTGTGGAGAACGTGATGCTAGATGACCTGCAGACGACCTGATTATTAGGTGGGTAGGTAGATACATAGACATGTCTATGGGTAGATAGGTCAGTCAAACTTTATTAACAAACCAGTTTTTTGACAACATCCCAGCATGCACTGCGCGCTTCTTCTACCGGGAAAATGAAGTTGGCAGCTGCTTACCGTAGTTACTAGACCTGTTGTGGCTCAATATCGGTCCATATATTAGGCGCACCGGGTTATAAGGCGCACTTTCGGCTTTTGAGGAAATTTAAGGTTTTTAGGTGAGCCTTATAGTGCGGAAAATACGGTAGTAAAAAATAACGGAAGGATACTAATAATAGTGAAAAACGAGGCAAAGGAAGGCAGGAGGAATGGTGCAGAGATGAAAAAGTTTTTAAACTCCTTCAATGTATCACAGCAGATGATCAGCAAAAACAGTCACAAAGATAATAATAATCATCACACCATACATCAGCACACTTCAGCGAGAGGCATTGACAAGATGTGGAAAAAAACCACGAGAGAATATTGGGGTTTTTTTAGCCCAAACTAAATTGGAAAACCTGACCTTATTTTTGTGAGTTGCTCAGACTCAACGACTGGTTATGGATCCAGGAGAAGATTCAACCACTCAGTCGGCTTGTGCAGAGGTTCCAGAATGTTAGAGTGCCAGACACACAAGCAGCTACTCTTTAAATGTTCTCTTCAAAAGTTTTAAAAGTACTTTCTCCATCCGACAGACCAGGAGGGGAACAATTCACGCAGATGTCTCTGTCGGACGCTGATCTGCACAGGCAAGGTTTTAGTACTTAGGTTTTGGTTTATGGTGAAGTCAGTTCTTATCTGATCAACTCTGAGTTTATTGCAAGGCGTTGTGATTTGGAAGTGTCTCCAGAGCGAGCAATGATTAGGGATGCAATCTGATCGGTTTGTCCAGGTCAATGAAATCCCAACATCATTTTGGTGTGAATGATACAATCATATTTTTAACAAGGTCACCAAACCATGAGTTTCATACTGTTCGTACCTTTCATGAGAACGATAAATGTTAAAACAGAAAGGAAAAAAAATAACAGGAAAAAATTCTTCTTAAGATTTTAGATAAGATTACAGTGTTTTTGATAACATGACAGATTTAACTAACCTCAAAGAGGGAAAAACAAACCTCTCAATATGTACAAAGAAACATCATGACTTGCGACATATTAAGTGAGATCTGTAATTTTTAAAAAAGTGTTCCAGATATGTTTCTTTGAGACCTCACATAGGTAAATCTATTATCAAAACTCAGATCTGTACTTTGTCACCGAGTTATGACTATCAATAAAGGCGACTCCAGATGACTGACATTTCCCACCACTGAACTAAATAAACCAAAAGCTTTTGAGATTTGCTTCCTGATTTTCATGAAGGAACTTGCTTGAACGGTGGCAAAGGTACCTTTCATCTCCCATATAGAGTTACCTGGCCAATGTGAAGCAAAGGAACATTTTTTTTCGTTTTATACCAACATGAGTCTTTTGTGAAGGGTTTAATTTTCTCAAAACCAAGGACAAATCCTGCCCTCCAAATGTCTTCCAACAAGCATCGACAGGCCAAGTCCCAAGCCCTTCTTCAGTTCTTTGTTTTTACAGTTGTTTTTCTCAAACATCTCTTCATCACACATACCAAGGCGCCATTGATATCCATCGATTCATGGACCGCATATTTTTTTGTCCCTCTGAGACAAACCATGAGTTGAAGGAATGGGTTGCCATAAGATGGAGGAGAAACATGTCTGTAACCGAATTAGAAGATGCGCCTGACTTTTATTGTTGTTTACTGATATACAATTATGGGACTCAGCTGGTTCTTTATCACCATGCACTCTAGTGACTGTAATTCAATGATCCTGACAGAAACAAACAGAAAATATGACTCTGGGGTCAAGTGTTTACAGAACCAAGTATCAGATAGCCTGATGAAGCCAACTCTATAGGAGATCCACACAGCTAAGTACATCTGACGAAGACTATTGAAGAAACAGTTCAGGGTTTATGAAGTAAGGTGAGAAGTGGTTATCTTTTCTGAAGTAAAAATCTCTTAATGATTTCATTTAGTTTAAACTCACATAAGCTGGAGGCTGAAGCTAACGGCTAGTCTAATTGGGGCCATGAAATAATTGGACTTCCATCGTCTTAAAATCGCAATTTGAACAAAGGTGTGAGTAGTTTGGCTAAACAATATTTATGAGCCTTTAACCCACTGTCACAACAGAAACTACACTGGAAATGCAGCTAGCAGTTTATATTCCTGCGTGAAACGTGCTGAGAATAGAACATGCAAAGTATTTCCAGTCAGAGGAACTTTGACATGTGGAATAAAAAAATATCAATATTTGTAAAATAGCACTCCCTTATAGCGCTGAATAAGACTTTATACTTTTACTGCAAACCGTTGCCTGAAAAGCTACATGTTCAGTTCTCTGTATGCGTTTCACACAGGAAAATCATTGGCAGCGCATTGTCTTCTACCTTCGTTCCCTTTGTAAATAATTATAAGCTTCTCTGTAAAAAAAAAACAACCAACCAACAGTTTTTATAACACAGTGTCAGCATTAACGCCATTGATGATTTTAAACTAGAGCGGTTCCAATAAGGTAGAAGTCCACTTGGTCTGTCTCAGATTAGACTCAGCGACTGAGATTAAACTAATCTGGAACTTTACTGAACGGAGACACCAGGAGACTGGTGATGAAATTCTTGTGAAGTCCTAACATAAACTTCACACCAGAAACACAAAACTTCCTACTTCCCATAAAAATAGAGGGTTCTGAAAATAAAGGATTTAAATAAAGAGGATGTTTCTCCAGAAACATCATCATTCATTACATCATAAATTCACCAGAAAGAACACCAGGATGTTTATTTTTACATTCAAAAAGAATTTTCTTTGTCAAACAAACAGGAAAGAAGTTTCAGAACTGGGTCAAATTTGTAGTGCCTCGCTGAGAAATGCACGGTCAGGCAGGATTCGGACCTCACAGTGTCCCTCATCAGTTTTAAACTCAGGTTCAACAGAAAATATGCTTTGACAAAAGATTCATACCTTCTATATCAAGTTCTATATGAACCGGTCTGACCAGCTTTGCATAAACAAGGTCATTTTATCTGGCAAGTTCATCCGTTAGTACAGTCATTCTGAAAGAGAAAGTTCTCTTGAATTTTTCCATCCTCACGAGTTTAATTAAACGGGGTGTGTAGGTGGGGTGGAATTCTTTTAAAATTATTTCTACTGGCTGGATTTGACCTGGTAGCTCATTTCTGTGCATGCAGATTTACATTTTAACATGTCAACGTCACATGATTCAATTTAAACTTCTGAAAAGATCACAGCTACATAGAAAACAGTCGGCATCACAAACTTCAGATGTTGTCGTAAAGGCAGGACAGAAACGACACAATCAAGAAAGGAATGTCAGCATTTCAGCAACTACAGCCAACTCAGCATTTTTGCTCTTAATTAGGACCATTAAAATAAAGCACCCCCTTGTCCTCACATTTCAGTGGTGAAATGTTTTTGTTTAGCGTTCTATGCCAATCTCCCACCAGCACAAATGGAGCAGAGACAGCCCCGTACGTGCAAGCAACAGTATTTACAAGCGTATTGCAATTCTTCGGTGGCCAGAGTGTGCAACACTTCATCTTGACTGCCAAGTTAAGAGGTCAAGAATGAGTAGCCTTTTTTATAAGGAGTGATATTTGAATGAGGAAACTCCAGATGCTACAGCTGTGTACATGGGACATGTCAAGAGTGGAGCTTTCTCTTGAGACCGTACATCTGCACAATCCCCATTTCTTTCACACATCCGGCATGATCAGGAGGTCGTTCACACCATGGAGTCTGGAAAAACAAATGATCTCACTGCAGCACAAAGAATGGCTATGCCTTTAACCCTGGGAGTCCTACCTACTACTAGGACATGTTTCATATAGTATCTTTAATTTACGAGAAATGGCGGCCAAATTACATCCTCAATCCTTCAGTTTTCTTCACCTAATTATTACATGCCTATCGGGCGAGAGAGGTATTACACTGTGCAGAGGATGTCAGTCCATAACAGGACCGGACAAGACAGACAACAACAACTGTTTTGGCACTGAGGGACAAAACCTTTTTTACACAAAGAACCAGAAGCATCACAGGGGTGGGCAGCTCCAGGCCTGGAGGATCGGTCTCCTGCAACTTTTAGATGTGTCTCTACTTCAACACACCTGAGTCAAATAATGGGGTCGTTAGCAGGACTCTGGAGAACCTGGCTGCACTGAGTTTCAGCTGTTGGATTCAAGTGTATTGGACCAGGGAGACATCCAAGAGTTGCAGGACACCGGCCCTTTCCAGAACCAGGATTGCCCACCCCTTATCTAGAAACAGTGCAATGATTTTTACATGGTCAGATGAAACTGGAAAACAAACAAAAGAGAAGTTTGACTTATTATTTTAAAACAGATCTAAATTGGAAATGCAGCCAAAAAGTCATAAAAGCTTTAATAAAAATTGAAATAAAGAAAAAAACCCCTGAATTATGATAGATTTCCTCAACACTTTTATATGATTTAAATAATCCTTAGGCATTTAAAAAAATGAAATATTTTCTCCCATTCAGGTAGAAAACATGTAGCTAGACTAAATGTATATCACCAATTAAAAGCTATGTATTTGACTTTTCTGATTATCACTCATAGACCCTTTCTATTAGATTGCAATGTACTACAAGTAATCAAACTGTAGCTCACAAAATTGAACAAATCAGAAAAATATTTCTTTATTAAAAAAAAAAACCTAACAAATCATTGCTATCAAAATGTAGGACCCCTTGTATTTCAGTCCATCTGCTTAAAAACTTAAAAACTAAAAAGCTCTGGAGCAACAAACTGGGAACCTGGGACGCCACCTGCAGGTGGGTGTATCTACCTGGCTGACCTGCAGGTAGTATTTTGTGACGCACTAAGTTGCTTTTATGTACATGTAAAGTAGTTTTTTTTCCCCAGGATGGAAAAATGTTTCTAAGGTTAGCTTTCAATTCCACAACACGGAACAGGGACCAGAGAATAGTATGCAACAAAACATTTACCTTTTTTTCTTTTTATTGTGTTTATGCCAACGACAAAATTGTAATCTAACTGCTGTAATTGCTCTAGAAAGGTGAACTGTAACTAAAAGGAGTAAAAAGATGGGGGGGTTTTGGTTTACGTTATTAAAATGTGAATCGAAACTTACATTTTACTGTAAAATAAGTGTCATGCGGAAAGATAAGACAACCTGTATCATTATTTTGCTTTTTTGTTGGCATTTAAAGGCTGACAAGAATAAAGTTTCCACATTTCAAACGACACAGCTCTAACCAGCAGTCGATGCAAAGCATTCAACATTTGAATGTAACATTTGAATACATTTCAAATTGAGAATAGGAGCTCCTTTGTTTAATAAAATGTGTACACGCTTATAAATGATGCCGTCAGACAAATGACCAACTTAAAATCTAGTCACTATATATCAAAAGAAAAACCGAACCGGAATTTCGGTCGACAGACTGTTTTTTTTTTTTAAACCAGAATAAAAAGCGAATGTAAAAGCGTACGGCTTGTGTAAGGCTTCGGTGACACGAAGTCAAGAGTTTCACTCTCAAGCCCTAAATAAAATCCCCGACGGTTAAAGTCGGTGTCGCCGACCATTGACACGTTGTTGACGGCGGAGTTTCTTTCCCTCGACACTTCAGCCGCCTCACGCGGTGCGTCTCAGCGTGGAGTCAAATGTATAACACATACATACCACAGCGGTGTATCATTCAAAAAATAATATATTTAATCTAATAAACTTACCACAAGCTCCTCTGTCAACCCGTGAGTTCTACATGAATGGTAATGTCGCCGAGGCTGCAGCTGGTAGCCTATGTTGTTCTTAGTTTCACTTTCAGTATGAGTAAATTCAAAATGGGGGGGGGGGGGAGGTTTGTTTATCTCCAGTCCATCCCGTGATGGAAAATATTTGCTTGATGATGTTTACATAATCAGGGATGTCAGGGGGGGAGGCAGTGACCACCTATATCAATTTATCTGGACAGACTAAAGGGTCCCATTATGTCCCTTTAAAAAGTTAGAATGAGTTTGTGAGCTATTTAAAAAAAAAACTTGTTCACTACATTTTTTGCGACAAATCACTCAAATAATGAGATTTGACTTTGCTCAATTGTATCTTTAACTCCTTTCAGAATGAGCTGTTTCAGATTACGATTCTTGTCACTTTATGACATATTTCCAAATAAGCTCCCTTAAACATTTACATTCACACTTTTTCTTATACACTCGCACTTTACACTTGGGAAAACGGCTGCAAACTGATGCACAATTGCACAACTCAGACCCTGACGAAGAAAGGGAGCCTCCTGTGCAACCATCAAAAATGCAGTTTCTGAGTGGTAAGTCAAGAACAAATCACTTGTCTTTTCCAGCAGCCATTGTACAGTGCCGTAAAACCGGCAAACCAAAGTGATGGTGCGCCGCGTGGGTTGCAAGGAGAGGCACTGGGTTTGGCTGGCATTACTTACATAAAGAATCATTCTTTCGTAAATAATTAATAATGAAGAGGTTATTAAGTCAACTTATCATCACCTAAGTCAACTTAATACCAGAAAACAGCTGGGTGTTTTTTTGTGTGCAAAAGTGTACACAAAGATTTTAAGTAGCACATTTCACCCACAGAGGTCTCTGCTGCTCCCTGTGTTCAGAGAGAGATCCAAAGTCCTGGAGCCTCTGAAGGAAAAGGTTGTTTCCTTTTGTTTTCAGTTTGGTATGGTCCCCAGGGAACTAAACGGAGGTCCTCCATAATAACCCAGTGCCTGCTGATCTCAAGAGACTTGGAGTCCAAATCAGAACAAGAATCTTGAAACACACAGGAAGCCAACATTGTAGGCTACATTCTGTCAGAAGCTCGACAGATGAATTTTGAAAACCTGCAACCGGTCTAGGGAGACTCTGGGTTTGGCACACGTAAAATTCATGGTGATCTAGACGTGGTGAAACAAAAGCACTAGTTATTTTGAGTTCAGGCGAGAGACAATGGAACCGAGTTTGGCAACATTTTACCTCACCTTATCTTCTTAGGAATGGCTGAACACAACAGTTTTAGACTGGAATGAAAAAGTAGACCATCCAGTTTATATATTTTTTAAAATCCCTGCCATTCTTGATTCTTCTTTCTAGAGGCAGTACGAGTTCAGTTTTCTTTAATATGCAGTATTTTTGTCAAGCCCACCTTTCAATCCAGTTGTGACCTGAAGGTGTTCCCCCAATTAACTCAAATGTGTCAGTTAATCTATTAGTGGTTTCTAAAGCCATGGCATTATCGTCTGGGCTTTCTCTTTGTTTAAAGAGACCCTACTTATTTTTTATGTAAGCTTCTCAGTTTGAAGACGGTCATAAATAAAACTCTTTATTTGACAATCCTAATTGGTTTTATTTGATTTAACTTAAGTCAGTGAAAAGTATCTACTTTCAACTGTTTACACCAAACGTAGGAAGTTTTCTCCACTTTCAGACTGTGTCTGCTTGTCATTAATGCAGATTTTTTTGGGGAGACTTTCTGTAAATCCTCCACAAAAAAGAAGAACAAAAATCTCCCTGACTGGACATAATCTATTTGTAACCAAAACATGAGCAGAATCCCTTGAACAGACAGAAACACACAGCTGCTCCGATTCACGGTCAAAACTGATCTTTAATGTTCAGTTCCACTTGTGCCATTTCTTCATTTCAGATTTCTGCAGTGACTTACATCCAGCATGACCACTTTAAGGATGCAAACAGACATGTCTCACATAAGAAATGCTTAAAGAAAACACACCACAGGAGAAAAAACATCATGTATCTAAAATGTTTTTTTTGTTGTTTTTTTTCTCTTCTTCGATGACGGCTGGTGGACACAGCGGTCACGCACACGGGTGCTATGGACTGAATACTGTCACATGAAATGTACAAAACGATTGTTCCAAACTTCCACTGAGCAGTAATGATGAACTATGTCAGGGTAAAAGGGTGAAAGAAAGGCCGGGCTGTCATAAGGTCACTTTTCAAATCTAAGATACACTTAGAAGTCAGGACCAAGAACATCAACAAATCTGGGTGTTTCAGGTGAGTCGCGGTGTGGCACAGTTCAGAGTGAACTTACATGTGAAACATGAGGCGGTGGGGCTTCGGTCATCTACGGTTAGTGGCTGCAATTTTAATGGAAAGAAAATCTGTTTTCATATGCGGGATGAAAAGTACCTCCGTCTTTTAGAGCAAAATTTATGTGGCTTCAGTGTGGTATCAATACTATTTTCAGTACAAAGACTTCAACTTCATGCAACAACCATACAACAAATTATTGTAATTTAAAAAAAAAAAAACTTAAGAGGTGAAATCAATTAAAATAAATCTTCACAGTAAGGTTTTTGCTCACATTCATACAGACCAGACAAGCATGCAAGATGGGAGGAAAAAAAAAACGATAATACGGTACAAACAGCAGTTACTGTGATCAAACAGGTGATCAAATCGCCCAGAGCTTGTGCTGCTGAAGTAACACTAGACTTTTACGACGGGCTGTTGCTGTAAGCATTGTGATCCTCGCACCCTGCATGGCCGCTCGAAATTCAGGGGCAAAGGCCGATTTCCAACCATAAAAAATAGGAGTACATAAAGTGCTTCTGTCAAAATAAACAATAAAAACAGTACAAAAACAGCTTTCCAAAAACAGGTATCAAAACAATGCACTTGGGGATATGGAGAGGGTTGGGCGTCTGCTGGACTTTAGATGCTTCCTGAAATATGAGCCGATTTTTGTTTTTGGAGAGAAAACAAAAAAGATGAGTTCAGGGATGAGAGGAGGTAAGGAGGAGAAGTCGTGTGGCGTTTAACCCAGGATGAGGCTGGACTTGCCCCCCGGGGGATTTCGGCGGCCAGCTGGTCCACCTGCGGCGGGCTCCTCAGCCTGCGGGGTCTCCTCCTGCGGCTCCGGAGCCGGGTTTGGTTCTGCAGCCACGTTTTCTGGAAATGGACAGACGCGTCACGTTTGCAGAAAGAAAACAAGACTGTAACACCTTTAACCTGACCGCGCTGAACACACCCTTCCAGATTCCCGCCTGGTTCTCTCTGATCATTCTCGTAAAATCACCTTCGTGGAAACCTAGACATGCCTCTCCCGTTTAACGCCTCTTCAGACTCAACTAACTTGAATTATTTCTTTGCAATCTCTGGGAAAGAAAATCCCTTGCTTGTTTTTTTTAAAAGCACTAATTGATGTGCTTAAAGCCATTCTTTAGCAATCTAGCTGGGAAAATCCACAAGGTCTTACATGAAGTGGACGTTGCAGAACGGAATGAGGAAAGAAACTGCTTACCATTATCACACACAGAATTTTCTCCATCCTAAAAAAGAGACGAGACAGAGAGAGATAAGAGGTCAGCACACTTTTTTTTTAGCTTTTTTTTTTTTTTTAGCAGCTCTCAGCCGCTAAAAAAAGCAACAGGCCTGAGAAAGCTGTATACATCGTGACATGTCTGTGTTTTTTTCCGGTTTACAAATAATTCCCCTGAACGAACTGGTGCAAAAACCGACACGTCATCAGTGCAAGTCTGTTCTCCAAGTACGTTAAAACTGAAATGTCAAACACCCGCCTACAGTGGATCTGAAAGGTGTAAAACGCCTCTTAAAACGTCAAGTTTATTAACTGACACTAATCGTTTGACATATTTTCCCACCTCTAATTTGATGTGTGGTAGGCAAGCATATGCCTTTGCTTCGGTCAATTCATTTTTTGGTAATAAAAAGGTTAGTAAAGTAGTATTTTACTTTGTATAAGGCTGTTAATTTAGCAACATAAAGTATAACTGAACATGTACTCAGTACAGTTGAGCTAAAAATGAAACAAGCTATCGGGTTGGAAATCTGAAGAAATAAAAAGCTGCAATAACCTGATGTTACGTGAATGTAAACTTTAAAACTGATACTTTGTTGAAGCAACTTTTGATTCAGGTCCTGTCTTCTTTATTGATCAATCAACCATCAATCAATCTGATTAACCAGAAATAAACTTCAGCTGTTAGACATCACTTTAAGGACGGCTTCATTAATAAATACTTAGTAGCCTGTCACCCTAAATCTCTTCATTCTGTTTAACTCCCAGTTTCGTTGAAATTGTCTAGGGTTATCACACATGTTTTATGCTTTCTTTACCTGGGCAGTGCCTCTGTAGACATAAGGGATTTATAAAGCAGACACCAAACTGGAAAAACTACTACACTCACTCTCAAAATAAAAAGGAAATAATAGGATTAGTTCTTTGGGGCTTTCCACATCTATTCAATCTCTACAAACACGTTGGGTAAATCAAAGCTTTGATAGTCGGGTTTCCATACAATGTCCTGATGATATGGCTATTTTACTAGAGGGACTAAAATTAAAAATTAGAGCACCATTAAAAAAAATAACATAAGCTTCTGTGTTATGGTGTGATAAAACCTTTAGGACCACAATTCATGTCTGCCACAAACACTGAGCACCAATAAAGAAAACTTTGTCCTATACTGAAACATGAGACTGACAGCTCAGACACGCCTCTTCTTTAGCTGCATCAGTCGAATTAAACGCGTCACATTACAGATGAAACTAAAAAGCCTGGTTTTTGCATACTTAGTTTTAAGCAGAATATCACAGTCTGTGAAATATATGAACTTTACTGGATAATAATGCTTAAAAATTTACTTGATATTTGCAATATCCTATTTTTTTTTTTTACAAAACCTTTATGTCTTAAAGCCACAGAGGCGAATACTCAACCTGCAGATGTCGCATGCAGAGGTAAACTTTTAGAAATTAAGTGAAAAATATTTACTGCCGTTACGTTAAGAAGAATATATATAAAAATGTATTCATGAGGTTTAAAATAATCATTAACCAAGCTGTGTTTTTTGGCAACAATTTTTAAAGTCTTGATGGTCATGGTTATTGCAATCCAGAGTGTGAGAAAACTAGAAAACTATCAGTACTACTACTACAACTACTACAATAAACCTGTGTCACCATGAATGTTTTGTTTTAGATAACAATGACAGTTCCCTTTTTAGATGTCACCAACTATGAAAGTAGCCGTGGATCCTTTTTGCAGTTTCATTGTTTTCTGTCTGAATAGGAAAGTTCATATGACTGAATGTATCAATTAATGTGTCAGAGAGAAAGGGGGTTTTTCAAAGTCTGAGAGAGCAAATAGACAACTGTCCTCCTTGATCAGCCCAACCACACGCACCATCACAACGATTTCTGGACATTTTTTGCTGTGTCATTGCTGTTTCCATACATGTGGGGTTTAACGCTTTAGCTACACGTTGTTTGATGCTTCAGTTGCATTTTCATTTACAGCGCTGAAGGCATGAGCTACTTTCTGTTGTGGCCGGAGTTCATTTATCCTCCTGTGAAAACAATTTAATCCAGGATCTTTGCTTACAACACCCTGGCAGTGGAGCATCTTCAGATCCAGCCCAGGGAAATACAGACTTTAAATCATCATGGTCATACGTCCATCTTTTTTTTTTTATCTTGCTTGGTCTAAACTGTCTTCTTACTCACCACAGCTTCAATTTTGTCTCTGGCATAGGTTTGGTGAAGTTGGTTAAATGTTTCCAGTTACTTTTTCCGTTTCTTTTTTTTTTTGTTCCTCATATCACGCCCCCTTTGGTGGCACCCCACACTTTGAAAAGCCCTGTTCAGGTTTACATCAGTCACATTGAATTCTGTAGTAACATAAACCACCAACAATAACAGATCATGGCATGGTGTCGATGTCCTACAGGTTTAAAACACATTATTTTTGTACTGGAGATCCAAAGTTTGTTTTTTCGGTTACATATGAATCAATAGGCCAATAAAAGAGTTTACAGCTACATCTAGTTCAAAGTCCATGAGACGTTGCCGCCAAGAATACGTAGAGGAACATGTTGCAAAGTCAAAACCAAACAAACACACACAATAAAAAAACAAATGCAACAAAAAAAATGCTGCAAACAAAATATGTTGTACTGAAAGAAAATAGAAGCAAAATCCTGAGATCAACAAAACCAATGCAAACAAAAATGCATTTGCAACCACATTAAGCAAACAACAAACAAAATTCTGCAACCACAGATAAAATGTTGCAACCGCAGGAAATAAAATCTAAAAGGAAAATGCTGCAATTAGCAGAAAGACGGCAAATACAAGAAGCAGCAAAAGCAGAACAAAACTGGAGGAAGAAAGAAGAGGTGTGTTATACTTCATGTCTTCTTCAAAGACGTTGTCTTTACCAATATTGTAGAACAGTAGAATATTTATTCCAAGCTCCCCATAGCATTTATCTTTTGTTGTAAAGTTTTCAGGATTTCAGTTTTTGCTATTGCAGCATTTTGCTTCCATTTCTTGTAGTTGCAGCATTTTTCTTGTTTTTTTCTTGTAGGTTTTTGCTTCATTTTTCTATGATTGCAGCATTTTCTTTGATTGCAATCAAAGGAAATGTTATATTTGTTTTTTTTGCGTTTGTGTGCTTTGGAGTTTGCATCATCCACGTGTTTGCAGCGCGTTTCACCGTCGGCACCCGTCTGTATAATTGGGGGCCCTTCAACTTTATGCAAAGTTTACCGAGTTGCTTGTTTAGTTTTCTCCCTCAGACGAGCAGGCCTCTCCAGAGTCTGGAAACGAAGGAGTTTTACAGTGGATTGTCTGTGCTGTTCAGCCGAGAACCTGTGGTTCTTTTTGGCCACAGCCAAGCTTTAGCAACTGCCTGACCCGTCTGTCTGATTGTATGATTTATTTCTTTACATTATCTTCTCACCTAAGTGCTAGAGAATATTGTGAACCTCACCCAAGTTCCTAAAACTGCCTTTCGTACAGTTTTTATCCTTCCTCCTCTCCCTATAAAATTTGCCTTTTCTATCCTGACAGCCCCTGAGGCAGGTTAGTGGGTTGTTGGTTGGTTGGTTGACATCAACACTCGCAGGTCATCCAAGTTGAAAAGCCACCCGGTTCTCAGATTAATGTTTATAGTGAAAGAGGATCAGAGTGGTTAATTTACTTCCTTCCTTCTGTGGTTGTGACGTTCTCACTTCTGTCTTTTTTGCCCCAGACAAACTCATGATTGGCGTAAAGCTCTTACTGTGGCAGAAGCCTCTCCAACGTGATTGGCGCCTTGGTTGACGCCTCTTCTCAGGGGGGCCGACGGCTCTCCGCACAGAACACCTGTGGGCTTTCCTCCTGAAAGAGAGGAGAGAGATGGGAGAGATAAGAGCCGTCATGGCAAACGCCGTTCGATGGACGGCTTGTCGTAGCTGGAAAGTCTCGTTTGCAGATGAGCGTCATCGGCATTGTTTACGTTTTCTGACACGGATCGAACAGCTTCTCAAACGTTTACATTGCCAAACACAGAATAACGTGCTGACAGCCGTTAACCTTTCACAAACATAAAAACAGAATTTTGCTTCGTGTTTCTTGTTCCATAAACCAACATTTTAAAAATTAAAAAATATCTAAATAAATAAAACTCCACAGAATAAAACCAATAGGCCTATTGATAAATAAATAATGCAAGTTGCACTTTAAAAATTGTTAATTACCAGCTATAAGTAGTTAATACTAAAAGGGAAAAAATGAATAACTTTTGACTTCTTCTAATCTCCAATTTCCTTTATCTGTTCAACTGTTTACTATATATTTTATCCACATAGAAGCTACATTTGGTTTGGTGTTCTACTTCTACTTCTTCTTCCTGGATGAGGGCATCGGCTGAGATAAAGCTGCATCCTGATCGGCTCTATCTGAAGAAAAAAAAAGCACCAGAATATAGTATCTGGTTACCACCCTCAATCTTTCAAGCACGGTGGTGGCAGCATGGATGGAACTGGGTGACTAATCTGCATTGGCTGTGAGAAGACAGCAGCCAAATATTGATAAATCCTCCAAGAAAAGCTCTTTAAGAGTGCATTCAAACTGAGCATGATAGGATCTGCAGAGAAGAATGGTAGAAAATATCCAAAAACAGGTGTGGCCAACTTGTGGAGACGTATCCAGTAAGACTGCTGTCGCTATCAAATGTGCAATTTTATCAATCTACAAGTGTATCTACTATTTTAAAATGTTCGTAGTCTTTATGAATTTTTGAAAACCTGTTTTTATCTTTTCAATATCACCAATTTTGAGGGGATATTCTTTTAAGAACAATATAAAATAAACCGTAAAAGCAACTCAGTACTTTCTGTCAGCAGAGTATCTCCTAAATTCATGAAAATATCAATCTAGTAATAATTAACCCACAGAGGTTAAAGTACATGGATATTAATCAAGCCGTTCACACGTATGAAACAGGAGTAGGAAATAATTCAAAAGCAATATGTACTTATAAAATAACAGAACAACTCGGCAAAATGGAGAGTTGATCCGATGCCATTATGACCCCCGATAGCCTAGAGAACTATGAAGGACCTTTGATGGTGGATATTTATTTGAAAAAGATAACCACGTGTATTTACAGCAAGAGAGTATGAACAGATGCATGGTCAGCAGAGAACATCATTCAGTTACACTAAACTCTTAAGCATGCAAACACTAAAACTCCAACCACATGCTCAGCACTCAAAAATTCAGCTCTCACAGTCTGACTCAACCAAACTCCTAAAGGATGCGCCTCACTCCGGTTGTTCTGGCCGTGTCTGGGGGTCTTCTAGTTTCATTATGACCACTGAGAGATGAAAGGGGAAAGTACAAGCCACAAACTCTAAACTCTGAAGCTGAAAGTTATGACCCGACATAACTTCATTTTGTTCCTTGTCACGTCCCACTCACATCCCGATACGCTGTGGGAACTTTTTTTTTTTTATTATTAAAAATTCCACTTTCACACTGTCATAACAATCGGTCTGTTCACGATGCTTATTTTGAACCGAGACAGAAGAGCACACATTTCCTGCAGTGTAGGCTTTTTCTCAGACTTCTCTAAAAGCCTCTGCCAAAAACTGAATACAGAAAACACAGATGGAAGTCACCCCAGTTTCTGGAATTCAGCAACAGTTTCTCCAATGACAAACACTTGCTTGTTATCAAGCAAGTTTAGCAGGGAGCCAAACCAGTAAGATTTTAGCTTTTTTAATCATCTTTATGAGTCAAATCACTTGGCAAATGAGCTTCTGCATGTGGCGAGTGTGATGGTTGATGTAGAGCAAGGAGAGCAGTAATCCAGTTCAAGGAGTCTTTATCACAGTAAGCGCTCTCTTTTTCATTTCTCCCCTCTTTATTCTATCAGACTTTTCCATGTAGAGACATGTTAGACAAAAAAAATAAAAGAGGCACAATTAAGGACATCATTAAGAGAGTTCCTGCCTTAACAAGCAACACAATAAGACCTACTATCCATTTCTCTTCGAAAAGCGGAAAGGTATGCTACAAACTAAGCACAGCTGTCTACAATGACAAAGTTGTCTCCTCCTAGAAATAACATGCACTACCACAGTGGTTTTGGTGGGGGTTTTTTAAACGGCCATTTCACAAGCCATTTCACCCCTTCTGCTAACAGGACACAAATCCCGCACAAAGTTTGAAAAGCAAATAAATTTAAAAAATATAGTCATCTTGATACTTCATTTGTAGAAACAAGATGAATCAAAGAGCAGATGAAAGGTTTGAGGAATACATAAATGTCATTGCTACAGTTAACGAGAGGAAAGCGCAGCAGACCTGCCTTCTGGTTTAGTTGTTACAAAGCTGCTAACTTTTAAGTCTATGCAGTAACAGTGAGGTTTTAAATCTTTTTTATATACAAAAAGAAAGTAATAATGCTTAACTACTTTCCAATCCTGTTTGAACTATGATTTTAAAATACCTCTGAGTGAATCTGGATACAAGCCTCACTAAAATTATGTTTCTGAGGACGATGTGGACATGGACAAACTGTAGAGTTTTGGGAAGTAGCCCACAGGAACATAGACAAAATATCACTGAGTGTATCTCAGTCCACATTTCCTCAGCTAAGAATGGCTTTGTTTAATAAATGAGAGAAGATTTGATCAGACTGTAATTCAGTGAGCTATTGCTTCGAAAACAAAAAAATACTTTGTAATCTTTAGAATGCTTGTTAACACCATAAAATGAGCTGCTAACATTGAACACATTTCCATGACGACATATGGAGTTGTATAAATTTGGTGCAGTGTTTTTTGAGTCATCAGTTCCACCTCATCCCATTCATGACTGGAATGAATCAGAAATGAACATCGAAAGAGATTTATTTATTTACAGAAACACTTCATGACCTTCAGTAGAGGTCAATTCCTGTTCCTAACGAATATATTGATTAACAGAACCAATCTGTCAATCAATATAAACCTTTGAAAACTGGTTTAATCCTGATCCAATATTGGAGGTCTAACAAAGACTTCCCCACTGAACACAGGCACACCACAATAATTTGGAATATTGCAAAAAAAGTACATTTATTTTATAACTAATTAGTGGAAATGATGTAGAATAATTATAAATAGAGTGAAATACTTCAACATTAATTGAATTTTTGATATGAAGACAATCAGAATGTGGTTCTGCTGAGGTGTAATGGAAGCTCAGGTTGCTTCAGGTCCTCTGCACAGTTGAGTGATGTCGCTCATGTTCCTCTTGTTGACATCCCACAGGTTCTCTATGCTGTTCAAATTAGGACTGTTTGAAAGTCACTCAAGCACAAAAACACCATCAACATTAAAGCAACTTTTGATACCATTGGCAGAGTGGACATGTTCCAAGGCCTGCAGGAAAATAAAATCAGCATTTCCATAAAACTGGTCAGTGGAAGGAACCATAAGATGTTCAAAAAATACTTGGTAAATGGCTGCATTGACTACAGACTTCAGGAAACACAGTGGACCAACACCAGCAGATGACATGGCACCACAAACCATCTCTGACTGGAAGCTTCAATTTGGACTTCAGGAAACTTGGATTCTGTGCTTTTCAACTTTTCCGCTACATCCTGGGACCCGGACTTTCAAAATTTACATTCAAAATTTACATTCAACTGGAAATATGACTTAAATTACTGAGCACAGTCCAGTTCTTTCTATCCTTTTCTTAGAAGGCCGACTTGTAACTGTCTTCACGTGGCTCTGACTCCAGGCTCGCTCCTTTCCTTGTGAAGCTTCCCAAATTCTTGAGCGGATTTTGCTTGGTAATCCTCTCAAGGCTGCAGTTATTCCTGTATCTGGAACACTTTTTCAAACTACATTTAACAATCTTCCAATTTTAATGGATACCAAGTTTTGGGGTTTTGTTATCCTAAAGCCATAATCATCAAAATTACAAGAAATAAAGACTTGAAATATTTCACCTTATGTGGAACAAGTTTATATACAAGTGTCATTTTCTGAAATGAGCAACAAAAAATATCAAATTTTTTGGCAATATTCAAATTTTTTAAGTTAAACCTGCACTTACGAACATATATTTATAATCAGGTAAAGATAAACTCAACACACAAAGGTTAGTAAATGTAGCCTTAAAGCATATGTGTTGGGTAAATACATCTGTCATTTTTCAATCCAACCTGTACTTTAGACAGTTTTAGTGTCAGCTATAGTATCCTTATTCTGAAAAACAAGAAAAAAATCTAACAGATTTTAAAAAACTTCTTTTGACGTCACTTATTCAAGTTTCAATGAACTTCCTATTTTAGACAGAGAAGCAGAAGTAAAAGAAGGAATAGAAAAATGAGGTTGGACTTTCTCAGTGAAGTAAACACTGCCAGAACTAAAGGGTACAGCTAAGTGTAAGAGGTGAGAGAAGAGAGAAGGAAATGACCAGACATGTATGAAAGTTTCAGTGTGGACTCAACCTATCAGAAAATATTCTTTAAATAACCCACGGAAATGTCGTTGTGTTCCCCTATCACACTTCGTACTTGATGCTATAGACTACAGCTTTCTAAGGAGAGAACCAGACTGAGGTGTCCGTTTTTTAAATTACTCTAAAAGAAAAACTCTATTCATGTCCACAATGGAAGTGTGTGATGCAATATTAACCCTATCAAAAGAGAGTTAAACTGTGGTGGTTGTACGGATGAAACATAGACATTTAAGGTCAGTTTAATGAATCATTATTTGGTGAAAAGTACTAGAGTGGTTTCATCAGAAGCGAGAAAAAGGAAGATGGTTGATTGAGATCTAACTAACATTATCAAAGAGATCTTTAAAAAAACATTCACATGCATTAGAGCAACATTTACAACCATTAAAGGAAATGAAGAAGTTATTTTAATTTGCCTGTATTTAGAGGGGGATTTCTAGCAGTTCAGAAAGTAAAAAAAATACTGTAGAACATTTAAGTAATAAAAAACCAATCTACTTGTCTACTTACTATTATATACCAAAATACTAGTGTTTTCTCAGGCTTTCTATGACTTAAAAAAGGCATCGACTTGTTGAGGAATAAAAAGCTAATCAAGTTTAAAGTTAAATTTTTTCAAATTAAAATCAGACCGTTTGAATTAGAGCAGCCGAATGTCAAACAAACAACTGCAGGCATAGTTGTAAGACAATTGTAAAAAGGGATCGGCTCATCACGTGTCCTGTACCTTTTGTAGAATGATAAGCTTCAGACCTTTGAACAGGAAGTTTGAGAACCTCTACTGTAATGGAAACTAAAGTGAAGTGCCCCCTCTGGTGTGTAAAGAATTTACAAAAAGTGGATAATGGATTTCTCTGGAAAACTTTTACTTTTCTTTTACAGCAGCAGCACTCTCTCTTCATCATTAATTTCCTAAACAAATAGACTGAACAGTAAACCACTTCTTACATGACTCTTATGTACATGTGATAAGAGTCAGACTTATTGTGCTACACTGATATCCGGTATTTATTTTTAAAGGCTTGGCTGTCTGCGGTACATCACAGGTCAGTGAATTAAAACATATGGGAAGCACAATGTTTAGGGAGTGGAAATCCCACTGAGAAAAAAACAGGAAACTGAAGTCAAAGTAGAGAGCTTTCATTAAGCTAAAACCCATTTAAAAAAAAAGATTTCTAAGGCTTTGAAGTCTTATCATGTTGTACATTCAAAGTCAGTTGGCTAAGAATCTAGACTTTAAGGACTGATGAGGAAATGATAAAGACCTGGGCTCTTGAGTCAGACTGACCGAGAGTCAGATAGATGTCAACTGGCATGTTTGAGGGGGAAAAATGGATTTTCCATACTTTTAGATGATGATGTTAATATATTTTAATTTGATGTTAGTTGGCATTTATAATTTTTTAAATGTTACATAGTTATAAATGTATCTTTAAATGTCTGGGGATTTTTGTCTTTCAAGAATGTTTATAGAATTCTTCATTTTGAATATCTAAAATAAAAAATAAGAGACCAAGATATGGACATGTAATAGAAAATTTAATTTTTAGCCTCATTTCATTTTTGATGGAACTGATGATACTTTTTACCACTTATCTACTGATTAATCTGCTGTGTTTTTGTATTTCTGCAAGATGCGTTTCTCCATTAAAGAAGTTAGAGCAACACAAATACTTGAGCTGTGTCTCAGGTCATGAGACCCCTTGCTTGGAGGCTGAAAATATAAACCTCACCATTTTCAATAACCTTTCCACTTACCTTAATTTTTTTTAAAGTCCCCAATCAAAAAAGTAGAGCTGTTAAATTTGATTTTGTTCGGCCTCAGAGATTTAAACAAAAAGAAAAAAAGAGGCAAATTCTTTAGCAGAAATTGACAGAATACAAACCGGAAAATTAGTACAACACACAAAAAGCAATAGAAAAGTAAGTAAGATTGTACCAGGTGGGTTGTTCCTTCGGTTAGCGTAAGGGTCTTCTGGCTCTGCGAATACACTGGACGCCATCTTGTTTTTTCTGACGGGAGGCTTCTCCTCATCTGCCCCAAGTGAAATGTTGGAGCCACCACCAGGAGGGCGCAAAACCCTGGAAACACATTAAAATCACTGCTAATAAACTCTGGATTTTTCTTTTCTTTTACAATTTTGTCATTTTCTATTTTTGAGATTTCCAGTTATGTAAGAGACATTACATAAAAAACAATCAAAATACCTGTATTATTTAGCCAAATACAGGTACGTTTAAAGAAAAAAAAAGCACGATGGCCTTAATTGGGGGCGATTGATTTAGTTTTAGATTTTCTTCTGGTCAATCCTTAAACTGAAATGATGAAACATGGATTTCACCATTTCCATGTTGATGAAATCCATGTTTCACGTTGATGAAACATTTCCATGTTGATCAAACATGGAAATGATGAAACATGAAATGAAAAATCTTGATGGATTAAAAATCCATAACCGTGAAGAAATTCCACTAAAAGCAACTCTTCAGTATGGAAGTTGTTACTAAGGGAAGAATTGACTCAACTTTTGTCTCATTCATTCAAAAATAAGAAACTGACCCAAGAAATGCAAATAATACAAAGGCCAAATGTCATATTATTCTGAGCATCCAACCTCTGTCAGCTAGGAAACATGCTCGATTTGGAAATATTGAAAGGTTTATGAAAATCTAAGCCAGTTAGTGGCACAAGGTCTTACATTTTTAAGTAGGCTATTATTGTTAATACAACACAGCTGGATGTAGAGTTCCAACTGTGTTGCGAAACAGAAATTTCAGATTGACGACACTACTTTAGAATATATTATGTGCCGTATTACTTAAAAAAAAATTCCATTTACACAAATTTGCAATTTGGTTTCTACCTGCAATGAAAGCATTTCAAAGGCATGAAATGAAATCAAAAACGTCAAATCCATAAGAAGGAGTCTATATTTAAAATATAACCTCAACATAACTTTGTTCTGGCCTGCTGGATTTTCAACATCAGTCAGGACTCCTCCAGGTCTTGACTGACGTCAAACTATTCTTGTTGTCCATTATTAATTCCCCAACTTTAAAAGAATGCATTAATTACATCCTCTTTGTGGGATATTCATCCAGGAAGACCACAGGTTCAATATATCAAGGTTGTAATCATTACCACTTTTGCCTTGAGATACAGTACTCAATCCTGCAGAATCATCCCTAAATCTTGTCTGGACTCTTAAGAAAAAGTTCCTCTTGGAGAACATGTTGATCTGCCATTTTTTTTATGGCAGTAGCTTTAGGCGGTTTTGTGAGCAAAAGCCCTTGCATCAGAACCAAGCTCACACATGGATTGTATCAGTATGTTTCATTCTTGGCACAAAACAGGGCGCATGAGAGCACTCACATTTTCTTCACCACACAAATGACTTTCTAGAATAATCAAAGGTAGATTTCATACGAGAAACTAACTTTACGTCGGTCTTCTTTGGTGTCTGTTCTAATAGTCCGTAGATTTTCAGTCTGTTTTTCTTGCATAAAAGTGACTCCTTTGCTGCCACAAAACCTTTTCCTTAAATTTCGGGTTTTACTGTGTGTGGCTATGTGTTCATTAACATGTAAAACAAAACAAATGGATTTTAATGGTGTGAATGGTAATGCTTAGCCATGCCTACATTTATCTCCCTTTCAAGCACATCTGACACTTTTCTGTAGCAATTAGTTTACCACTAGAACAGAAAACTTTGAGCTTTAATAGAGTCACATGTGTTTTTAATTTGACTATTAGGAGAAATAAAGTCAGCTGAGCTCATTGTTTGCAGAGAAAACAGGAAATGGTCACACTTTATGACCACGACCTTTAGTTTTTTTGCTGAAATTACTAAAAATTGCTAAAGCTTGACACAAATAAACATTTTACTGTAATTTTCCATTTTACATGTGACATCCACATATACTGTTTTATCTGATTGCTTTTAGTGTTTTAAACAAAACATTTTTGGATATAAAGCATTTGATCACACTCCTAACTGGTTTTGAATTAAACTGATTTGATTTGATAATCCTTTGACCGGTTTGTGACGTGAAATGGCTTGAGATCGTTGTGAATTGTAAATCTATAGGCCACATATATTTTGGTTTACCTCTCCAATTACGTCGCTATAACGTCCTAATTTGTTCACGCATTTTCAGGGGGGTGGGGGGGAACACTAAACATCAACAATTGTCAAATGTACATTATTCAGTGCTCAATATTTCTGTAGCATAAACAGATTTCTAATAATCCAGATTAACTCAAATCCCTGGTGTGAAACAAACTGCACACGTGTCAGGTGTGGCCAGCTGTAATATGGCCCTAGTTACCATCAGGCAACATGCTGGGCAGACCGATTCTGCATCAACTGTCGTCTTGACAACTGATCTGAAATGTGCCGAGACCCCACCCTAATGGAGTGACCGATGTCCTGCATGAAACCTTTCCCAGACTGTAAACACGACAGCTCTCTCTCTCTCTTTCACACACAGAGACTAGCGGAGATGTAAAAGGACTGTAGAGGTTAGCTAGCACCGAGCTGTTAGCTGGGTAGCATTTTTTTTTTTTTTTTTTACAAAAGGGATGGTCCATGCATGCTAACTTGCTTGCTAGCTACGACTAATAATGCGAACGTTCCACCATAAAATACCAAACTGCAGGTTTAAACTGCCGCATTTTAAACGTATTAAACGGTTAGCTAGACATAAAATGAAGCCTTTGAGAAAAATTCAATATTTTCGTTAATTACACGTTTGCACCACGTCGGTAAAGTCAGGATGCTGAACGTGTGGGCTAACAGGGCTTTCACGTCGCTCTGATTGAAGCCTTTTTATTTACCTGGAACTGTTTTTAGCACCGGGCTCCATCCCCTGAAATGTCGTGGTAGTCGTCATTTCTGCACAAAAAACGCCGTACGCTAGTAATAAACCTGCCAGGAGTCGCGCAAACTGAACTTGTTTAAACAATGCTTCACCACCTCATCATCGCCCGAACAAGCTAACGTCCCCGAAGCATCAGCATCCACCTGCCCGCAGTCTGAGCAGGAAACCCAGCCTGAAGACGGCGCCTCACTTCCGGCTAAGCCTTCAAAATAAAGCCTGATAGACGAGCTTTGTGGCGTTTATTGAAATCAAATAGGTGTAAATGATTGAGATATTGTGTAGTGACCATTTGTCCCAAACTTAAATTCAAAAATCAAAAAACTCAAAACTCAAAGGTGATCAAAACAAAAGGTGAATCAAACTCAAATAGTCACCTGATGCACCGCGGATTCTGGTTTACGCAGGAAAAAGAATCAAAAGTCAAAATATTATTGTGTGGTTTTATTTTCAGTTCAGGCAATAAAAGGCTACAGGCTTATGGTCCCATTCCTGTACCTGTTCACTGACTGACAAAAAACCGATGTGACTATCTGGCTGGTAAAAAACCTTGTGACCACCAACGTGCATAATAAGCTACCTAAGACCCACCTATTTATACCGTGAAATACCCACAACCCAACCTGAAATCATTTAACTTATTAAGTGAATTACTAACCAAAAAACTTATTCTAAACAACAAATAAAAATTAAAAATTCTAATGATAAATCAACTAGGAAAACAAACAAATGCTAAGAATAAACTAAGCAATTTAAATTCTAAGATTTAACCAAAACAATGGGAAAATAGCTCCTACATAATGTGTGGCATAAATGTGTAATAATATTGTTACACGTTTGTTATATATCCTTCTGCCTAATTCGCTTTTAAAATCTATAAAGTGTCAGAGCTTCCGGATTGTCTTTACATTTCCAATCTGCTGATACCCAAAGTGTTGCAAAGCCTCAGTCGTTTTGGAAGAGTTCACTCACACTATGAATAATTTAACAGAATAATAGGAGGGCTGATGATTTTCTAGCGACCAGAGAACATTCTAGAAAGGTTATCTGAAATATTGTATTGTAACTTTCTTGGCAGTCATCGGGAAACATCCACTAAATGTAATATTTTCTAAATGTTCTCTGTAACTTTACAATTTAACCTTAATTTATTTAGAAAATGTTATTTAATGGGTAGTTCAACTTTGATAGTGATACTTTTTTCAGACAACATTTTCTAAAGGCCCTTCAAATGCATTTCTTTGATGAACCGACTTTCACTTAATTTATGACTGCTAGTTTTTAGGGCATTCCTGCAGGTTTTGGACAGCTACAGAGTGTTTACCCATGTTCCTTCACAAAATGGCTTAAGCAGTTCAGTAAGATTGGGTAGTTATAATCAGTAAATCTAAGGTTTACTAATTATAAATCAAATTTACTTGGGATATGGTCTAATCCCATATTCCCAGATTTAGATGTGGGGTTAGACTGGGACATTCATGACAAATACTTGTCCCATCAACAGCTGTTGGTCTTCCCAGCTCCTTCAGTGTGTTGCCATAAGCCTTTTGGCATCATGCTTGATTCTGCTCTGATCTAATCATCAGTTCAGGTAGTCAGTCATGTCCTGGTCGATTTGGATTTGAAATGACGGCCCTCTGTAAGATGCTTAAGCTTGGAATATTTTGTTACAGTCTAATCCTCCTTTAAACCTGTCCGTGTCCCCCCGACTCTCCTGCTGTTTTTGCTCTGTAAAGTTTCCTGTCTAACTTCTGAGCTTTTCACAGATCGTGTTTTGAATTGCACAAGTATGGACTGTTTATTCAAGAGTTGACCTGTGAAGACCAAGGCTGAGCATCTAATCAAAATGGCATGAATACACTGAAGGTCATATTGAGAGGATGGGAGAAATTCAAAGGGTATGGATACTACTGAAAGGCAACATAAGTCAGATAGGAAGCTGAACACCAAACATTTTATTAAAAAAGTCAATTTATTTCAATAATACACTTTAAAACAACAGATGTCAGCAAATTTAAAACACGGGCTTACTCAACAATATTCTATCCAAATCAAACCCGCTGTTGTATGTATAAAAAAACAATTACTTTCAGCGCTTGGGAAGAAGAAAAAAAGAAAGAAATAGGGAAAAAAACTTGACAAGCTTTTGATATCTCCACACTGCACAGTTCAGACATGCTAACATATTAGGTGTGAGTGCGGTGCAGGTGTATGTCAACTCTCCCCGCTGCCTTTCAGCTTTTTGTACAAGTATCCCATAATAAAACACTGGTGATGAGCATATGAAGACTGGGTATAACAAAGGTGTTCAGGGACAAAAAGGGAGGTAGGGATGTTCACAGGAAACAGTCTTTAAAGGTCCGATCCTCCAGTTTGCTGTTGGAACACGTCAATTGTATCTTCATCTTCCATTTCTAGCTGTAAGGGAAATATAAAAGAAGGTCAGGTTAGAGTCTTTGGGTAAAAGTGAACAGCAGCTTTCACAATACAAGGTCTTTACCAAGAAATGTGTTAATGTGAATGTACAAATTTAGATGAGGTTGTCGTATCGCGATACCGAAGACTTCTATTGAGATAATAAACGAGATAAATAAACGTACTCTTTGCTGAGTAAACATGATAAACATGAGCACACCTTACTTTTATAAGGGTTTATATAGTTGGAATTTTGCTATTGTATAAACAAAATCCTGTCCATTTATTTCACCTGAAGGTCCACATATTTATTGTGCAATATACGCAGTGTTTGTCTGCATATGAACTGCTTTGATAACTTGATTCACTACACAAGGACTCATCTTGTTGTTAAGGGTTACCCTGGTCAAGTTCAACAATAAAGGCATAAACTTCAGGGTTTTTTGTGAACAATATTGTCAAAAGGGAGGAGGGTAAAAAAGAAATAAACTCAAATGTTCTAAGTAGCATTCATAGCTGAAGATATTTGAAAACAAAAAAAAAAAAACATTTAAAACCACTGTGGCTTTTTGTATTGAAAGGGAACTAAAAGCACTCAGAAGCAGGTTTAACGCTGCTCACACCAGCAACTCCAAATATGTTGATGGGTGAATAAGGTTTACAGTAAGCAAAACATTTTACTTGTGTGCACCAGTCCCCTGAACAGAACTAGCTGGTTCAGTTTTGCAAAATCTGCTCTGTCACTCTTATGATTACTATGCGTTCATAATATGGATGGTCTGAAATTTAAACTGAATATAAAGTTGTACAACGTGCACAACTTTGGTTTTATAAAAAAAACACACTGTGAGCAAACTGAAATTCAGTAGTACTTGTGAAACTCAACTGACGGGGTGAAGCAGTGGTTAGCGCTCATCACCTCACAGGAAAAACGGTTCTCCATCTGAACCTCAGTTAACACCTGTGGTTTTTCTGCAGGGGATGGGCTTCGTTTCCATGCCTCCGAAGACACGTTTAAGAGACTAATCTGAAGTTTGGTTTTTGGTCTTAAAATGTTTCCGGTTTTTTGAGCATAAAAAGTAGATTGAGAGCTATACAGAAATGCAGACAATCATTGGATGTAATACAAGCTCCTGGTTTTGAAATAAACAGCTGATGATTTTTAAAAGAAAAAATTAAATGTATATTTTTAATGTTTTTGTCTTTCGACTGTGGTGCTTTATTTTATTCGCACTACACCCAAGTTCATTTTAAAGCAGACCTGAAGAGCTGAAATATCAGTAACCAACATGAGAGCAACAAAGCTTGAAAAGTCACTGTTCACACTCCTTATTTCACCACTACTCAGAGGATTGTACAATAACTTAAGCCCAGGCAACTTAAGCATAATCTACATGAGAATGGAAAATTGATCTCAGTGGGCAGGTGTTCTTCCCACAGGGCAGAGTTGCAGAGATTTGTGTTGTAACATTGTCTGGGTTTCAGTTTTAGAGAAGAGCCTTAGAAACAGGATTGGGCAATAAAAGCATTCAAAATGAAACATCCGTAAATAGTTTTTGTTTTTTAAAGTTACTTTTATTTCAATCATCCCTTTAAAAGTTGACTTGAATTAAAAGTCCACAAGCTGAAGAACAAATTGCCTAGTAACAAAAAGTTAAAATGCAAGCTTAACAACATCATGTTGGCTTACCTGTGAAGGTGTGTCTGTTTCATTAATAGGCTGACCATCAAATCGAAATCTTATTTGCCTCATTGACACACCCTAAAAGGACAGAAACACCATAGTTTTAGAACCATGTATAAATAATACAAGAATCGGAATTGAGAACATACAGATCAGATTAGATGTTTTATTCATGCCACATTTTAAAACTTTTCTTCTGAGAAAAGTGCTATACAAATTATGATATAGTACACAGTAGGGGTTGCACCGACTAGTCGACTAATCGATTCTTTTCTCTGTAATGACTTTTTTCTTGGCCAGTCGACTAGTCGCAATCACGTGACACAACATATTTTTCCAAGGAAATGAAAGAAGATGGACCAGGTGAGTTAGCCAGAAAGCTCAAATTGTATAAAAATGTAAATAATTTCACCAAGAGAAGCTGTAAATTACAGCATAGGCTCCCGCAGTAGGGGCGTTGCGCGGTGGTTAACGCGGCGCCCCGCATACAGAGACTTTAGCCGCGGTAGTCAGGAGTCCGACTCCTGTCCTCCATTCGCTGGGTCCATCAGGCCTCTCCGCTCTCTGACCCCTTACTATCAGATTACTGTCAAATAAACTAGTGTCGAAAAAATACTAAAAATAAAACCGGAGTAACGTGCTACAATGTGGCATGAAGTTGGGGGTGGGGGTTTTTCATCTTGAAATAAATTCCAACTCCAGCCGCATGTCAACCTTAAATAGGCATCTAATGTAAACAAATAAAATTAAAAACAAACCAAAGATCAAATATGTGCACTTCTGTGGATCTCAGCAGTTGGGTTATAGTGATTGCAAAATAATATTTTGCCATACTTTGATTATTATAGCTTAACTTTAGACTGATAAAAAGTGTGCACTTTTTTTATACTCATTTTCTGGTCAGAGGTTTAGTTGTTGCATTTTCAGCAGCTTGTAGTCATCTCCATCTTAACTTAAAAGTGTAAAAAATGCATTGCAGGTGGGCTTTATTTAGCAAGCTAGCTGTTAGCAGCTTTCCTAACAAGTAGAGGGGTTGAAAAAGATGCACTAAAAAGGCCTAACCGCAGCCTTGAAATGAATCATAATGCGCAGTGCATTTTATCAAGTGCAAAGCCAGAACGGTCTAAATCCCAACCAGAATCTCATGCTCTGCTGATTTCATTTTCAACCAGGTCTTGGAAAATGCCCACTCTGACGACTTTAATGACCATGAATCACTGGGCTTGACTGACCAACAAAATGATCTAAAATAAATAAATAAATAAAAATAAAACTTCACAGAGAATCTATGAAATACGTTCAGGAGGAAAACCAGAGACACCAGAACAAACCATGCAGACCAGCTGATCAAAACAGGGCTGGAAAAGTTGGATGTGGGAAGCATTTGCCTGCCATGTGAACATAGCCCAAATATGAAGTTCTTATAATGTGCAGTACACTGACATAGTTGCTAGTAGGCCAACATTTTGTACTGAAACTATTTTTGTTGGTCTGTAATCTAATTCTCTGCTAAATTGATTTGGGGTTCTGATTTTATGGCTGTAAGATCCAAGAGTAACTTTTTCAGTTGAATTACTGAAATTAATTTAACAAATATCAAATCTATGCAACTTTTATATGCACCTATGTATGGAGGAAATTAAAACTAAAAAGGCTAAATGAAGAAACAAACACACAGAGGCTGCACAAGCAGTTTTTACTCTGCTTAATAAATTTTTGGGGTTTGTAATTTGAATTCCTAAAAGTGTGTCGAAGAAACTCACTACTTGCATTTTAAGTCAAAAGTGTCTCTATAGAACAATTTAAACATATTAGTAAGTGTAGCCAGAGACATCCATTTATTGAGAGCAACAGCGTGTTTGTACAGGCGTCTCACCTGCCGATCACAGTAAGCTTTCATCAGCTTGCTGAGAGGAGTGTGCCTTTTAATCTTGAACTGCACAACCGAGCCATCCTGCCCTGCCACCTTCAGGTTGATGTGCTCATTGTTCTCAGTCTTTACTCCTTCCTGAGGAGACAAGAGGAAACAAGTCAACATGAAATCAAGCAACGTTTAAAACCCACAAACTACCAGAAACAAGGCCCATCTGGATTAACCATCCTCAGTTTGAAACTCCATATCTGGAGTCTCCAACCCCAGCTAATGTCCTGCAGGTTTTAAATGCAACCCTGCTCCAGCACACCTGAATCAAATTAATGGCTGGTTACCAGGCCCACGCCACACTTGACGCCATGCTGAAGAGGTAATGTAACCATTTGATTCAGCTATGTTGGAATAGGGACGCATCCAGAACCTACAGGACAGTAGCTCCATGTCATCTGTCGATTGATGGTCATTTTTTCTTACTGATTATGTTGACTGTTGGTGAGCAGTGGGTTTATTTGGTGACTGCGCAGAAAGGAGCAAAAGTAGCAATAGGCGCCTCATTCATGGATGGCCTACAACTCGCGAAGATAATAGTCACTCTTAACATTTAACCTTCCATTGAAAGACATTTAAAAAAAAAAAACTGCTAACTTGATTCACATAAACGAACATATAACACGTCTTTCGGACATTAGCTTTTTGTCCCAACTAGTCATTCCAGCTACAGCCGGTAAACTCATTTCAACTAGATTCTTGATAAACCGTTTAGTTACGAAAACACCAAATTAATTACTTGTTATTGACAAGTGGTCCCCATTAATAACAGTATCTAAACAAAGCACAAAAACTATTCCTTTCATTCTGCCAGGGACTCAGAATCTTTAGCCGCGTTAGCTTATTATGCTAATTTTAACCGCTAGCTTGCTAGCTAAAACGGTAGCTTCACGTTTGCCTCAGTTTCCATTTCTTTACAGGGGAACCTGTTCAGACAAAGTTAATCATTTACGCAGCACGTATGTTTGTAGCTATATATATATATATATATATAAGTCACTCCGTCCTCACCTTTGGCTTCTCGTCTGCCATCGTTGTTGCTGCTGTTTGTGCTACTTCGGCTAGCCGTTATGCGCCCAATCTTCAGCGCATGCGCTGTATGGCACTGTTGGGTCGTGCTCACCATACGCTTTAGCTTTGTGGTGAATCAAAGGATCCGAGACTCTCCTCGAATGAACCGATATACAACTCCAAGAGTCTCCCCGTTATTCTTTATTTCAGTTAAAATACATTATCTAATAAAGCACTATGGACCTTCTCAGTACATTTGTTTGCAGTGTTATTTTGTTAATTCTTCGTGCTCATATTTTGTGAAACACAAAAGTTTAAGAATTCCTGCTTTTGTAAATACATTTATAAGGCCGTCATAAAGTCATACAGTATGGGACACCACTTTCAGACGGATGTGGATCTTTTATAAACAGGATTGTTTTCCATTTTGGGATTCTTAATTAGAATTTTAATTTAGACAAAGTTCAGTTCAACAATATTGTAAACAAAACAAAAAAAAAAAATCAAGGCAAATCAGACAAAGAGTATAATACAAATAGATTAATCTCTTTTATTGTTTCCATGCACAGAAAAAGCTTCTCAAAAATATGCAATGACAATTCAACAATCCCAAATAAATACTTTTAAAAGAAATATGTAAAGAAAGTTGAATATACCACTGACAAATTTAAAGTTTTTAAATACCCCCCCCCCCAAAAAAAAACTATTTTATTGTTTCAGGACATAAATAACAAAGGAGCAAAATATTTTTAATTTGAAACTCCCACACAACACAAGTCATTTACACTGATCTAACCCCTTAGTTGAGTTTCCACATTTAAAAGCAGCGGCAGAAGAAAATGTACAATATTCATGCCGTTATATTAATTTTAAACAGTATGACCATTTGTCTTGTGATTCTAGCAGCTCCTTATTTCCTGTAAGCAGATTCTCTTCAGGGTTTGGTTAAAAACACATACATGTCAGAACATCTGGTGAAAATAAGGTGCACCGAACCCCAATTCTGTCAGGCGAGAATGCAGAATGACGGCACAGTTTGTTTGGGGTTTCTTTTTCTGGAATGTTAACGGATATGATTCCTCCATTCACAAATTAATCAAATGCGTAATGAGAATACTTAAAACCATAGTAGAGTAAAACCCCAGAAGTCAAGTCTCAGTTAAAGCCTTCAAATAAACCCCTGTTTGTCTCTGGACCTTTATTCACCTGCATTAATCACACATAACACCAGAGTTCAACCGGAAATATCAAAAATGAGAAACTTTTTTGTTGTTCAGCTCAGTCAGGTTTAAATATGAGAAATAAATTCAGAGAAAAATATTAATTATAATTAACGACTGACTTCAACACCATTATACACATTCAAGATATCAGGTCACACTAGTTTGTAATCACAGGTCGAACTTTGATGCTGTCTTCACTGGTCCATCTTAAACCCGTCATGGTTTGTTCAAGTTTTTATTTAACTAAACCGTTCTGATTTCAAGTCTCTTGTAGATTTCCGCTGACACACAAAACTGCAAAAGACACACCTTTAAATAATGGGAAGATGTAACTATAGAGCCCCCCATCGATCAGCAGGTGGAAAGTCGTTCACCTCCCCCACTTCTGTGAAGGACTGCTCTCCCAGCATAAACATCAGTTTGTATCTCATCCGAACTTTTTCCTGAGACACAGAAAAGCACAAACAGGCTCATGTTACACTGTCTGGCAAACATATTTGAATTCCTTGAGCATTTTCCTATCGTGTCACATTACAAGCACAGACTTTGGTGCATTTTACAGGGATTTTAGTTGATAGATAAACTCAAAGTAGTGCATTACTTAAAAGTGGAAGGAAATCCCCATAAAAAGCACTTAAGTCTGTGATTCTAATGTGAAAAAAAGGTTCAAGCTGTGTGTGTGTGTGTGTGTGTGTGTGTGTGTGTGTGTGTGTGTGTGTGTGTGTGTGTGTGTGTGTGTGTGTGTGTGTGTGTGTGTGTGTGTGTGTGTGTGTGTGTGTGTGAAATCTACCTTCAGAGGATTGGCAAGCAGCACGACCTGAGAGATGGCAGCAGGAGGAAGAATTGGATTGAAAGGGGCCAGCTCTGCTCCGGAGGGCGGCTGCAGCTTCACCTTCATCGTCTGCAGATGTTGTTAGAAGAGAAACCCAGGCGCTCAAATTTGAGAAGTTTTAAAAGAACTCAAGAAAAAAAAAAACTATAAGTAGCAACACAAACATATCAGCCGTTACCCGGGGTACAGCAGCCTGGAGAACTATGTTCCTAACAGGCTGCGGGGCGGTGTTGAGCATCGACGCCACCATTACCAGAACGTCAGGCCGGCCGGGGGGACAGTCCGAGGCAAAATGGAGCAGAACACGGACACCGTTTTTGTCATATGCCGTCACAGGACAGAGCGTACCTATTAACATTGGACAGACAGATGTCAGTCAAAAACTCATCTTTTAGAGGACATTTGTCTCTTTCATTCATCCATCCATCCATTTTCTGTACACCCTTGTCCCTTAGTAGGGTTTTTGTCTCTTTCATCTCCCAAAATCTGGAAATCCTCAATTTAGATTAAACCTTTCATGCAGCATCTGATTAATAGTAAATGTTTGGAATAGATAAATTGATTTTATAAAGTGGTGATTTATTCTCTTCTTCTTGTCACGGTATGTACAAAGGTTTACCAGACAAATAGCATCCACTCACAAGCAGCTAAGGCAGTGCTGCAAATTTATTCTAAATGCAATAAGCAGTCCATTAAAAAAAAAAATTACTCTGCTTTCAAATCACAATTACAGTAAAATACAGTAAATTAGGGTCTGCTTGAGGAAAATATAGTCACATCTTTATCGTTTTGTCAGTTTCCAGTTTTCGCCACTAGGCGGTAGTAAAATGTAATATTTAGATTTTCAAAGAAACGCTCCTATTCCAAGAAACACTTAGAATAAACTGACCGTTTACTGTAGAAATCTCTTCATTGACTGGGCATTTTGTGACAGTGAGATGTTCACAGATTACAAAAAAATTAGTGGAATCTATGATGTCAAATTATGGGTAAAATAAATGTTTTCATGAATAGCTACAGAAGTCTAAACATGACTGAGGAGGTACAAGTTACCTCTGGACTAAGACTGCTTCATTATGGAAAATATGGTCAACATGGCTATTATGTTTGGAAAAATAATATTTACTGAAGCTACACCAACAAACTTGAAACATGAAACCTTCATGGCTTGACTTAAGTCAACATGAACCAACATTATAAATTTGATTAGACAAATGATAAATAGAGCTAGAGAATTACTTAATGACATATTTGAGACAAATCCAGCTTTATGTTTACTTCCTGACTGGGGGGGTTTGCCAAGGCACTTTTGTGATTCATAAGCGTTCTCGACGGAGAGGGAGCGGCTCAGCTGCGAGAGCCTGCCGCTTGACGAGATGAGCAAAAACAATGCATGCTTTCACTCAGGCTCCAAAAATTTTAAGTAATGTCAGAAAAAAAATTACAAAGAAAAGAGAACATTTTTAGAGTTGTGAAGAGTCACTACATGTAACTATTAGGTTCACATATGAGGGACTTTCAGAGCCAAAATTATAAATTCAATAAACTGCACACATCAGCAGCAAGAACAGAACAACAAAAGCAAAATGAGGCAATAAGTAAGTCGATAAATTTGTCTGGCATTTGCAGAATTGCTCGAATCAATCTAGCGAGCCCCACAGGAAGGCCAGAGGGCCGTCAGTCCAGTGCAGACAGCACACTTAATCTGTTTCTTTTTGCTCCTGGATTGTTGCAGACGTTCAATCAGCTCTGGCCTAATAAGCACCGAGCTCCATCTGGCAGAATTTCACTGATCAAGAAACTCCAAGGTCCTGATGTGCACTGTGAGTGAGAGAGAAATATGTCTACCACCGGATCCCTTGAGGAATGGTTATGTTTTAAGGTCAGCCTGGTGTGATCAGGGAGAGGTGGCAGCTTATGACCCCAACCACACCTTCCCAACCTCATGCGCTCACACTCGCTCGCTTAGACCTCATCCAACAGAATCCACTCCCTAGATGAGAGCATCTGGAGTGAGACTGTAAAAAGAAATAAAAAATACTCCTCAAGAATCTTTTGAATTTAATTTATGAAACTGCAGTAACAGCAAAGTGTACTTTATCAAGCGGCCCAATGAATGCTCACCTAACCCTAACCCTCAGACCAACAACAAAGAAAGAGCAAAAAGAACTCAAAATTATTTGCAGTGAATGGCATTCTGGCAAGTTTATCCCCAGCTGAGACTGAATGTTATAAAAAAACTAAATTTTAAAGCTCAAAACCCCAGTTACCATAACAGCTAAAATACGGTGCTTTTAAAAACCTCCCTACAGATTATATTTTGTTGATCAAGAAGGTAAAACCATCAACTGCAGTTAATTTTAACAGCACTGTCAGAAGTTCTTGTTTCACCAACATCCAACCATGAGAAAGTTAAACTTTTTTTTAATAAAATCATTTGCCTTTTATTTTTTTTGGGGGGGGGGGGCTGGGGGGAATTCCTAGGGCTAGATGTAAATTAATTTAATCGATTAATAGAGAGTTTTGTTTGAAGATTCCACTTTTGGAAAATCTTTTTTTTTCCACCGATGAAATCCTTAGATTTCCATTGTTCAAGTTGATTTTAGCAAACCCACAAACTACCACCTTGTTTGAGAAGCGTGTTTTACAGCTTCTCTTTATTTCAGCTATGAACCCAGAATGACTCAAGGAATTAATGATTGAAATAAAAGTCAATTTTTAAGATGCATTCAATTTGTATTTTAATTTTTAAGGAGAAAAGCAAATGAAAAAAAAAATCTATTAAAATTGGGAATCAAATTTTGGACTAAAAAAATATTCTACAAATTTCAAAACACCCAAAACATGTATTTGTATTTTTAAAAGCTGCCATTTTGGCTGACAGGAAATTGTTATTACTGCGAGATTGTCGCATTTCATTATTAGTGCAGTGTGTACTGATCAAATGCTATAACTCTTAAAATACATTTGCCGTTTTCCACAACTGAATCCAAATGTCAGCAACTACTGGCTCAAAACCAACAGAAATCATTAGGTTCTTTTTTAAAACAAACTCACTTGGTTTGATGGCCTCCAGAGGAACAAAAACAGCAGCCAGGGAAACCTCGTCTCCTTTGCTTGGACTCGCCTGGCTCATGGGCTGGATGGGAGACAAGGAGCTCAGCAGAGGGCTGTCGTCTGGGTGACTTCGGAGGGCCGGAGGAGTGGACCACCCTTGCATTCCGGTCATCATCGCCGAAGTCGACGTTCCACTGTGACTGGAAGGAAACAAAACTAGCGGTCAAATAATCTGGGGGAAAAAGGAAATTGTCATTTTGGAAAATGTTGGGAGTTATCAAGAGGTGTTGCAAATGAGGAAAAGAGAAGTACTTTCCTTAATAGACTTTTTTCTGTATATAAAGGTATTAATTTCTTTTTCACATTCAAATAATAGAAATCAAGGTTGCAGTTACATTATCTTTGTAATTAGCACACTTAACATCTCAATAGAAAACATCTTCCTTTTAATGTGCACTGTGGAAGGTTTAACCGTCATCATTTAGATCCAGGGTTTCCCTCAGTGTATTATAAGCCTGGCGGCCTGCCATGCTTTACTAGCCCCGCCGCCAGGCTTAGCTTTACTTGTTTACGTTTCTGGGGGGAGAGGTTTTTTTTTTTTTGTTTTTTTTTAAGCCGGGCTGCAAGCGTCTCTGCTCTGAGCATCTCACTAGCAGAGCTGATTTATTCCTAAATGATAGGTTTATAATAGATAGGTTTATAGTTTATGCATGTAAACATGACAGCATGGACCAATCACACAGCTGGCGCCTCTGTGATTTACCTCAAACTGAACACAGGCTGACCTGTATGGATATTTACATCAACCTGTGAGTAATTGATTCTTTGGAGAACTCTGTGTAGGTAAGACTTTGAAACCCGCCATGTTAGCTCTGGTTACGCAGCTCAATGTAGTGAATTCAGAGGTCGCTTTGTGGAGTGGTGAGAATGATTTATCTTTGTGAACGAACAATTATATGTGGCGTTTACATCTCAACACGTGGCTCTGTGTCTGTTTTCCCTGTAAAGTTTATGGCCGGAGCGTCTGTGGATAACGAGCAGCGCTAACCTGATCATACAGGTTCAGCTTTCACGCCCTCCGATCTGTAACACATCACGCTGATCTTATATAATTTTATTATTTTTTTAGTATAATTTTTTCAGTTACATTTTTCATCAAGCCATATCAAATGCGTTGTCTACTTAGAGTTAATACGCAGCCACACGGAGATCTGAGAAACTCGTCCCATGAACTCGACCAACCAGAATAGTCTCTGACGATTATTAAAAACTCAACAGACACGAAATGGAACAGCTACTAAAGCCACATTAGAAGCTTCTGTGTTTGATTTAGGGAAATATGGGAGAAGGGAGTAGTTTAATTGGCCAGCCTAAAAAGCAATAAGTTATATTCACATTTGTATTTGTAAATTCAAAGATTAAACTCCCAGCATCAGATTGTTGCTATGGTAACAAAACAATCTAACTATGAATATTGTTCTTTGAAGTTTTACAAAGTTCCTTAAAATCTTGTATTTAAATGTTAAACAATTTAAAATCATTTATCTATCAATTGAATAAAATGTAACAGCATTGATAATCTCAATAAACAATTGTTACATTTATGTATCTGTGGTCTGTTTTAAAATATTAGTGTTTATGGGGCCCCTGAAGCCCTGATGGAGCTGCTGACTTAATTTGGATTAAACAAAATTTGTTGTTTTTAGACTAGTTGTGTGTTTAAATAGCATTTCACTGAATATGTTTTCCAGTATCATATAATTACACAGTAATACTTTTACATTTCCTGTCAACTTCATATCTTTTACTACAAAAACAGGGTGGACCGCCGGTGGACCGCTTCGACGCTCCGACCACCAGGCTTAGCAAGTTTTCTGGGGGAAACCCTGATATCTGATCTATTCTCACCTGGTGCAGGTAAGTAAAGACTTCAGAACATTTATTTCCAGCCAGTTATTGTATTGAGAAATGGAAATGTTACTCATTTCAAACTTGCCTTGTCTATGCAACAGAAAACTGAGTAAAGCTGTAAAGACGTAAACTAAAATAATTTCACATCGTGACTTTTACAAGAACATTTCTTTTTATCAGCTACAATAACACAGCCTTGAAAAATACGCCACAAAGATATGTGAAGGTATTCATGAACTTTTCAGCATTTAGTCATGTCACAATGATGAATTCTGTCACTTTATACAATAAACCAACACAGGTAAGCAAGAAAAAAATTAATAATTTGATAATTGGCGTGCAATATTTGCTTCCCTGGACTTTTTTTTTTACCGTTATCAGAGCAAAGGGGGATGAACACAAATGCTAGACAAATACGTTCAAATTTTTATGTGTTAAAAATTGCGCAAAACATAAATTCTACTTTAAAAAATATGCTTTACTTGATGTTGGCCTGCCAGATAAAGTCCCAGTAGAACACCCTGAGGTTGTTACTGTAGTCAAATGTACATGCAATGGCCACCAGAGGAAATGGGCCTTTATTTTTCCACAGAGAGGAAATTTAGATGCAACAGCAGCATCAGATACATATAGGTTCACAACATGAGAAAATATACTGAAAAAACAAGATCAACAACAATAATAGTTATAATATACCGTAAATGATTATAACATAAACAAATATTGTGCAGTTATTGGAATGGAAATATTGCACTCAATTCAAGGGATGTGAAAAGCACAACAGACTACAATATATCAGCACATCAGTGCAGAAAAAGATGTACAATGATAGCAGAAATGTTATTTAAAATGAGAAAATAACTGTGCAAATGCCAGCAAGGATGTAATCATTTGTTGCTTTTGTTGGGAGTGGTGATGGTTATAGAGTCTAAGAGCTGGAGGCGGGAAGAATCTATCAGACTGTCGCTAAAAAAAGCTCTTTAATGTTGCTTTTCTCCTGCTAACACCCTACTATCTTATCTCTCCAGCACATGTCTTCTATGTCTTAATCCTAGCAGAACCAAAAGACAGGTGATGCACCGTTTCCAGAGCTGAAACAAGGACCGAGCTCGCACATCATTTAAAAGTGTGACATTTGAATTGAATGCTACTCACTTATCACTCCCGCCCAGATCCAGCATGGCGAGATCTTGCAAATTGTGACTGAGAGAGAATACGGCGGGTTGGAAGACCCCAGGTAAGGAGGCATGCTGATGGCCGGCAGAGAAGGCTGGCGCGGACACGCTGTGCGACGGCGAAGGACCTGCCGGCGCTGCGGCGGTCAGCGCCGAGCCGAGCGGCGGTGGGAAAATGACCGACGGCGGCAAATCTGAAGCCGTAGCAGCTGGAGGCGTGAAAAAGGCAGGGAAGTTGGAGGCAGAGGAAGTTGTAGTTGTTCTGGTTGAAGTCGCTGGTGCTAGTGTCGTAGAGAGGGCTTGTTGAAACGGCGAAGGTGCTGAAAGAGCATCAAAGGCAGGAGGCAAATTGGAGTCGAAAAGAGCCAAATCTTGACCGGAGTCCTGGAAACACATTTAATTATAATCTCAGAGCTACCTTCAGCCAGGTAGACAGTAAAAGGCTCCAGTTCTTATGGTCTTAGATGAAATACCTGTGAAGGTGGTAAATGATTGCTCTGATTTGAGGTGCTTGATTCATTGACTACAGGCCCAGGATCATTAAGGCCTGCGAATTTACACAAATTTCATTTTTAAGACGAAACAGATCATCAAGCAAAGACTTTAAGAAGATTTAGATTTAGGTTTGTACCTAAAGATAGCAGCTCCTCATCTAGCAGGGAGAGGGCAGCAGAGGGTGCAGCTGCAGTCTTGGACTGAAGCTCGGTGGTCGTCGATCCGCAGAGCAAGTCGCCCGAAAAGACCAGAGAGGAGGCTTGAGGTTCGTGCTGAGAAGGACTCTTGGTGTCAAGACCCACCAGGTCAATAAGGATCTCTGACTTGTTTGTGCCTGCAGAGCCTAAGAAATGGAGGAAAAAAAAAAACAGAGCAAGAAAGGCATTTGTTCAAATCAAATCTTGTTCCCATTGACTTTAAAGAGTAACGTCTGCTCTACATATATATCATATATATATATATATATATTGTTCTACCACATAAAAACCTTTGGTTGGCTCTTTGGTGGTAGAGCAAAGCAGGGTAGTGTCAAAAGCAAATAAAAAGAGAGTTTCAGAAGACTTTAAGTAGTAGTGTCTGAGAAGGAGGGCTAAATGCAGAGTTCCTCCATATTTTCCTGTTAAAATTACATCCATTTCCTGACTCAGTCTTTTTCAGGCCAATTTTTATTCATCTGTGGTAGATATCCCCCACTGTGGTCAGGTTAAAGCAAAGAGAAAAAAAGACAAAAAGAAGAAGAAGAGAAAGAGAAAAAAGAAGCAAAAAAAAGTTTCTTCTTCTATTCAATTCTAACTGGCACAGCAAGAAAACAAAACTAAAAGGAAACATTTTGAGTACAATGCAAGAGTCAAAATAATAGAAAAAAAGAAAAGGCTGAATTTCATATACAGAGTTCACAGTTTGTACTTTGTATGTTTCAGAATGATTCTGGGCAACAACTCTGCTTTTGACATCATGAAGTGACTGACCTTGCCTGCAGAAGTTTTCTAGCATTTCATCAACTTGTAAACTTGCTGTTTTTTTGTAAATTTGGCAGAACAGTGAAGACAAATCTAACACATGAGGCACTAAATCAGAGCGAGTTATTAGCTATTTGATCGCGCATCAGCAGTATTTAGAGTTTTCTAATCTGATAGTTCCCATTGTCTCCTCTATGCAGACTTTACCTTGTGTGGCTGGAGTCCGAGTCCCTTGTGCAGCGTCAGCCTCGCCACTGATGGACTGCCCTTCGACTATCTTCTTATAGGAATTAATTGCACTGGAGAGTTCATCATTGGCCTGCAAGATCTCTCCTGGTGTTGTTTTATTGTAAACATTAGAGCGACAGTCAGGATAATACAAAGCAAAACTCTGGTTTCAATGTATTCCTGATATGTTTAAAAAAAAAAACAGGAGAATGAAACCAGCTTTACCCAAGCTGCTGTCATCATCCTCGGTCTCAGTAGCCAGTTTAAATACTGTTTGTCTGAGCTTGTCACAGTCATTGTATAGTTCCTGAAAATAATGAGACATAAAGTTTAGATTTTTAACACTGAAGGGAAACTTTAAAACACAGAGAAGCAACTCTTTTCCTCTCGTCAGTAAATCTGTATTTTGTATACTTAAAATAAAATAGAACTTCCTCTGATACCTAGATTTAACTCAGATGTTGCTCAGCATTATGAACGTTACAACAGAGCTTCCAGAAAGGTTAATAAAGGCCAATGAAGGGCATTATTAACCTTTCATCACAAAACACAGACCTTTATAAGCTCCTTATCTTCCTCAGTGGAGTCTTCTGGGCTGAAGTGAGCGAGCATTTCATTAAGGAGTTTCACACTGTTGCTGACGGCCTCCAGTGTGCTTTTTTGCTTTGCGGCTCGCTGTGATCGCACCTCGTCCTGTGACACACAAATGGGTTTCAGTTGTGTGCGGATGAAAGTAGCTCTGATTAATTCTGAGCTAAACTCACCTCCTTCACCATGTTCTTGATGAGCCGATTCGCCTCTTGAAGATCTTCAGGTTTTTTGCTTTTCAGAAGTTCTGCTAATCTCTGCAGAGAAATTAGAAAAATGCTTTAATCAGTGAGACTCTCTTCCCACAGACGCAGCAGGCAGAAGAAGTAAGATTATCATCTGCCACAAACAACAACAACAAAAAAAAATGCAAGTACCAGCAAGCCTAATCTGTGGATCAACTGCTGCCAGCACAATCTAAACACAGTTTGTATTGTTTACATCGAGGACAAACCTAAATCCTGTTTGTGGACAAACTGCACAATATTTTTATGTTATATTTTTGTACAGTGCATTACTACTCATCTTGTTTTGTTTTTTTTAATCAATTTTTAACACCTTTTCATTTTTGTCACTCGATGTTCCTGAATTTCAACAGTCTGGAACAATAAAGGAAACTTCTGTTCTATTTAAATTTTGCATTCTTTGGTCTGAGGCTATAGCAGAGAATCTTGGGTATTCACACAAATACATAATGTGTTAAAACTGACCTTGCTCTTTTTCTCATCGTCAAATACAGGATTCTTGGGACGTGGAGAAGGTGAGGGGATTAATGTGGCATTCAGGGAGACTTCAGGGTCAACTACAATAATACCTAAAAAAAAATTGAATAAAGCTCATACAATTAAAAAAGATTTCGAACTCGTACCTGTTGCAGTATTTGCTTATTGGAACAAATACTGATACTTTACCCTGGGATTTCAGCATCTGATAGGCCTCACAGATCTTTGCTTCATCAGGAAGAGACACAGTCCAAGTATACAGCATTTCTATGACCTTCATCTTCACTTTGTCTGAAACTCTGTCTCCTAGGTACTGGAAACCAAAGGCTATTATTAGTTCAGCTTAGAATTGCACAAATCATTAATGCCGATAATATCATCACGACCAAGGCTGCACAACATCAGGAATAAGCACAGCTCCAAACCTGTTAAAGTTGTGCATGTGGTATTTGTTGGGGCATGTGGCAGGAATGATGATGCAGTGCAGGATTGTGCTTAACTCAGAGCAGAGAGTGAAATGTCAGAAATGTTTTTCAAGAAGAGCATATCAATACATATTGGTTATTGGACCGATTAACAGATGTTGATATCAGCAAAAATGTGTATATTGACACATCTGTGATCTTTGACGATCTTGATCACCAACATCTATGCCTACATTCCCACAGCAGGCAAATGCGACCCAAATTCGGTTTTTTTTTTGCATATATACGACCAATATACAGAACCTTTTTCATGGCAGTCTGAATGGCCCAATTCTGATCATTTCATCCCACCAAAAATCTGATTTGTGCCACTTCCATACACAGTACTGAATTAGATACATATCCGATTGTTTTCAAAACGGCTGTAGTCCGAACAGTCGTCCTGCATTTCATCTGACTTTGATGTCACTGAGATGAGACATACGTTATAATAATTCTGCACCAGAAGAAGCACGACGCAGGAAAACAGCATCTGACAATTATAAGTTGTAGTTCCGACAACACGACCAAACAGATTTCTCCATAGAAGTGCCAATCAATGCCCTACAAAAGGTTGTTGCTATCTGTCGTACTTTTTTTCACATCTTCCTTCTTATGATCTTGTGACAATCCTGTCGGCTCCCGGTGCTCAACAACTTTAAAATCTATCAATCTATCAGTGGCATCCATTACTGCTTCCATAAACAGAGAGCTGCTGTGGGATGGAAATGCTTAGCGTTGTAAACCTTTCAGACAAATGTCAAAAATCAGATTTCAGCAAAAAAAAAAAAAAAAAAAAAAATCAGATATGCGCATCAAGACCTGTTATATAAACATAGCCGTCGTCAGGTGTAGGCATCGAGGACAGCAGAAGTTTATACAAATTGCCAAACACAATATTAGCCAGCAGAATTTTAATTCATGGCACCTGAAATTTAAAACCCAACCAAATATTATATCAAAAGAGTTCTTTGCTGTTGCAATACTGCACACATTGAAGTGACGACAACTGCAACTCGTTATGTTGTGCAGCCCTGATCGTCACGATTTCTGAGGATATGAGTGTTAATGTTACTTACTTTGGGTGAGACCACCTTTATCAACTCGTTTAAAAACTTAAATTTTCCAACTTCATTATGAAATCGCCGTCCACAGTTTTTCATACATGCTTCAAGAACCTATGAAAGAATCCCAGCACCGTTAGCTTCATGCTGTAGGATGTAACAAAAAGGGGTTGGGGGCCAAACACTGAAGCATTGAAGGTGCCCACCGTTAGTGCTTGCATCGCCTCCCACTCCTGAGGAGACTGAATCTTGTGCGCCAGCAGTCTGACAGATATCTGAGGACTGAAAAATATCAAAGTAAGAATGCAAAAGGAATTTTCAATACCAGAGCTCACAAAGCAGCATGTATGCTTACAAAGGAGAGGTCACATACAATCTGATTCAATGGATATGACTGAATGCTAAGAGACAGACTGAGCTACATGAATAAATGTGACAATACCCTTCCAGCTCTTTATTAATTTGATCACAGAAACCCATTATGTACTCCCAGTCTTCCTGTCTGTTGGAGGGATTGGTGGCTTTATCTGAAAAAGAGAAAATATAAACTCAAACGCTGAAACGCATCTCACCCTTGCATTTCAAAACCTCATATCCTTACGTATCATTGCAGACTAACAGCCACTATACCTTATGTATTAAGATTTGTAAACTTGGAACCTTATTATGTAGTACTGCAATATGTTTTACCATGGATATGCTGATGACACACGACTTTATGTTTCTGTGTCAACACATGGCAACAGTCACAAAGTGTGTGTCCATAATTGGTGGATGGGTTCAGAGATTCCACCAGCTTAATGCAGAAGAGAGAGAAGCTATTGTATTTGGTTACAGGACTCAATTGGATTCATTGAAGCTAAAAACCATGGAGCATGCATAAATGCAGTGGCCTAGTTATGGACTGAAATCTACATTTGAAAACTCTACAAAAAAGAAAAAAAAAGTCAAACTACATAGAAGTATCACCAACAAGTCAAATGTTTGGATTCAAAATTTCAGAGCTGCTTGTCAGGTACTAAATACCTGAACCCCTCAGGTTCAGAGGTGAGGTAAGGTAATTTTATTTATGTAGCACATTTTCTGCAACAAAGCAATTCAAAGCGCTTTACATTAGGGCTGTTTAATAATATCGATTTTGTGATATATATCAATATTTTCTTTAATAGAAAAAGATCGATATTCATCCGCAAGTATCGTAACATCCAACTGTTACCTTGTTCACTCATTGCTTGCTTCGCCGGGAGAGAGATTCGGTCATCAGGCTTAGAGTGATTCCTTCAGATGTTAAGTGTCAAGGTTGTCAAGGTTAAAAAGGTATCAAACTATTCAGAGCAGGAACTTGGTGCATTTTCTTTACTTTACAAATGCATGTAAGCTACAGTTTGTACTGTTTCAATTAAAAGAAACATGTTTTCTCACCACTTCTTTGATTCATTTTGTCCAGCTGTCGACTTTAAGTCTGTGTCCAACCAGAGCCAGGTATTGTGTAGTTGGTGCTTTTAATCAGTTTTCAGTTAAATTAATTCAATCCAACTTTATAACAGTCACTAAATGTCACCCAAATCACTCTGTCCCTCTAAAATCTTTCAGAAAATCGCAAAAGTGAATTGAATTGTATCGTTTGCTGAATATTGCAATATATATTGTATTGTGAGCAGAATATTGTGTATCGTATCATAAGAGTATTGTGTCACACTACAGCCCTACTTTACATACAGGGGACCTAGAGGTGGTATGTCAACAGTTCTCAGGACCAGAGGAAAACAGGAGGAGCAGAATTGAGCTTCCACATTCCTCAGCTCTGAAACAAACTCCCTGAAAACCTGAGATGTGTAGAGACAGCTGTCTCCTTTAAATCTAAAGAACTGAAAACAATATTTATGTTTAATATTAATGCTTATTGCAGCTTTTTCATAGAAATACAGTTTTTTGGTTATTTGTTATAATTTGACGCCTGAGCCTTTGGTAAGTAAAAAATAATTGTCCCATTACCAATTTCTCTTGTTTTTACTTTTCTGTCATATCTAAATATTTTAGACCAAACAAATTCTAATATCAGAGAAAAATAACTTAACTAAACACAAAATAGAGGTTTTCATATGGTGATTTAGTTTATCAGGCGAAAAAGTTATCTGCTTTCCTTGTTAAATCTCTACACCGTTAAATGAAAGTTTTATTCCAAATATATATTTTTAAGTACTTAAGTTATCTTGGTTTGATATTATACTTCCTATGCCGATCTGAAACATGCAAATGAGAAATATACAAATAAAAACTGAATAAATTAAGAAACAGGGTTAAGCACTTTGATACAGCACTGTTTGTTTTTAATGAGCTTCTTAAAATATACTAATATGCTTTAAATATTCTTCTCATCTTTAGTATAATTGTACAACCTGTTCCTTGGTGTTTCTATGAAGGTCTGAATAATAAGGTTGCCTCATTTACAGTTTGATATCTGGAAAAATCTATATACCACAAATATTTTCATTCATATACTGGCAGTGCACTCTCAAAAATATCTAAATTCATTTTAAATATATTTAATTGTGTTAATGGGGTAGACATATGAGCATGTCCTTCCGTAAGCAACAAATAAAACACTAAATGTCAACATTATATAGGTGTATATAGGTAGGGTATGTGGTTTTGAAGGCAGGACTCGACCAAAACAACCATACAGATGATCTCTCCGATATTTACACTTAACTGGTAGCAATATCGTCAGAACTTTGTCATATCGGGACAGAAAGCAGACATAAAGCTACAACTTTCATCTTTTGAATATCACCCAGTGACCCTGTCGTCTCTGCCTTAAACAGTTTTCCTGCTTTTTGGTACAATATCAGGAGCTGTTCGAACTTTCTCTGGTTAAGATCGACAATATTAACTTATTTCTTTTAAAGTCAAATGTTACAACTGAGTAGTTCACTCATCACATGTTGAAGCAACACCAATTTAATGCCGAATTAATATGCAAAGGCAGGAAACAGACGAGAATTTAGCTTGTGACACTTATCATCTGCTGCTAGCTGGGTTAGCATCGGATGACAACACAGAGCAGTTAGCGTGCTAATATTCAGCTACGGTCATGTCACGGGAATCGAACAAATCATTCGGATAGATGTGGAAATAGAGCACAGACATGCACACCAGTAGCATTAATATCAGGCTTGAGAAAAAATTACGAACTATGTACTCACTAAGCCAAGACTCCAATGACTCTCCATCATCCGCCATATTTGTTCTCTCGAAGAGAAACAACGCGTGACTCCTGCTGCCTTCACGTTCCTCCAACAGAAATGGACTTTGCAGTTACTTTTGACATGCAGCATGTTGTCATCGTATTCATGTGTGTGATTCTTATGTATTCTTAATTTGCTGTCGAATTATACACACTTTTGCTGATTTTATTTTACACATTTTATCGTTAGTGCTTGAGGAACTGCTTTATTTTTGTATTGTGAAGGTTTCATGTCATGTACGAAACAGCGACAGTGAAGGGTTTTTTGAAGCTGTCGTTTCTAAATCCAATGAAATATTGCAAATTATTAATATATTAGAATCTGTGCTTCATTTTTTTATAGATAGACGTAATGTTAGTCCCTCATCAAAAACATACTGGAGTGTTGCTTTGATTCTTTCGTGCATGTTTGAGAATTCCTGAATCTCCCTCGGCAGTCATTCGGGGCTGCCTAAACGCTTGCTCTCACGCTTAGAAAGAACATAGTTGTATTTTCACAAAACTCCTCCTTGGAGCTGCAGTTTGCAGCTGACATTCCGTTCAATAGAGCATCTCTCTCCCGATTCTCCCACTCAACTCCTCCAGAGTAGCAATTATTAAACACCTTGTGAAACTGCAAGTCCAGTGAGGTTATGGTACCAAATACTTCACAGTCCAGGATTCCCAAGAATGGTTGTGATGAAGGCAGTGTCAGAAAAAGTAAGAACTTTTTAAAGAGACAGACGCTCAATTTTAGGGCCCAAGTTTTCCAAAATTTAAGCCCATTTTGGAAAACGGGCTCAAAATGGACCAATAGTCAAATTCTATTTAAGTTTGATATAGACAATATTTTTATATTCTTTTATATTCTATATATTATATTGTTAAACTTTAATGACCTTTGGTGTTACTTGAACTACACCAAAGGTGTTCTCATGTATAACAATTGTTGTCATATGTAGCAATGTCTTGTATTGTTATACGTGACATAATAATACCATGTGCTATAAATGACATTGACTTGTGGCCTGTCCCTGTTGTAGTTAGCCTGCTGGAAAAGGGTGATTTTAAAAACATCCATCCATTCATCCATTTTTTTCCGCTTATCCGGGGTCGGGTTGCGGGGTCAGCAGCTTCAGAAGGGAGGCCCAGACTTCCCTCTCCCCAGCCACGTCTTCCAGCTCCTCCAGGAACCCCAAGGCGTTCCCAGGCCAGTCGAGAGACATAGTCCCTCCAGCGTGTCCTGGGTCGTCCTCGAGGCCTCCTCCCAGTGGGACCTGAACTCCTCACCAGGGAGGCGTCCAGGAGGCATCCTGACCAGATGCCGGAGCCTCAACTGGCTCCTCTCGACGTGGAGGAGCAGCGGCTCTACTTTGAGTCCCTCCTGGATGACCGAGCTTCTCACCCTATCTCTAAGGGAGAGCCCGGCCACCCTGCGGAGGAAACCCATCCGTGATCTTGTTCTTTCGGTCACAACCCAAAGCTCATGACCATAGATGAGGGTGGGAACGTAGATCGACCGGTAAATCAAACAAAGTTTTTCAAACTTTGTGTTCTTCACTTGTTTCATATTTCACTGCAGAAATAGCAGAGATAATATTTTTGTAATCATTCAGAAAGAGAGAAACTCAATCTCTTTCAGATACAAACAATGTTATTCAACAACGCCAGAAGCCAAAATCAAAACATAAAAAAACAATTTCAAAAGGAAAATGCAAAAGGAAAATATGTATCCCAGAATTTGAAGACTGTGCTCCGTTCTCACCATGACTGTCAAAAGAAAGTTGACTGTCTGTTAAATAATTTCTTTTAACAGTTCAACTATCAATAACCTCAGACAATCTTTGAAACTAAAACAATACTTAGTTAACATATTGGCTTTGATACCAGGGGTCACTGCACTCAGTGGGTCTGCTCATCTTCCTTTCATGACTGTCAAATAGACAGTTTCATAAATTACATCAGACCATCTGCCAGTACGAAGAAACTTCATCTTAAAACAACAACATTCTCTCAGTGTAATGAAGGTTTATTAATATTGTTAAATGTTGACGAGATAAATATGCTACAGAAAGTTAAAATAGCAGCTTTTCACCTGATATTCATTCTTTCAGTGAATTAACATCTTTAATTCGCTGAAAGATATTCAGCGAATGAACTTCCTATTTTCATTTAATGAAGTCTAACTCACATCCTTACATTGACTCCCTGTAGCATAAGCCTGTTATATTTCCATTATAAAGTCAAGAATATTTATTAAGCCGTTCCTTGCAGTCTAATAAATGATGCTGTACTTAATCATGAATCCATCCATCCATTCATCTATCCAATCAATCCATCCATCCATCCATCATCTATGTCCGTTAATCTTTGAAGGGGGTTTCTACTGCTACCCTCCCTGTAATACATACAGTCAAACATGGTATTTTTAACCAAGGTTTTAGCTGCTTTGACATCTATATCTTGCAGTTTCTATCGTCAAAAATAATTTTTAAGCTGTGATCAATTTAAAATGATTCCCAACACCAGTGCAAAGCCATGACCCATGTGGACTCATTTTGGCTGATGATCAAATATCCATTTTGTTATAATCCCACATTGGGTCTGCAACAGAGACTCTGGCAGCGGCACCCCTAATGATTGACTAGGCTCTTTGTGTGCTATGTGTACCGATGTGTGAATATTGATTTCCTGCTCTGGGACCACACCGGAACCAGTTAACTGGGCTGTCTGATCATTTTCATGAGGAAAATCAAGTGGATTCATATTAAATCAGTCACTGTATTCTGTCAACTACAGCTACTTTGTGCTGCTTATCCTTTCCTTCACTGCATCATAAGTACTAAGATTGTGAATGCAAGTCCCTTAATTCCTGTTGTGGTATTGTGAGATTATTTCTGTGTATCGTCTGTGCTGCTTGTTGAAAGGTGTGAGCTCAGTCATGTTGATTGTACTGTCCAACCTGAAAAACTTGGCCTTTTGTCGAGACAAAAAAACTCAGATCTTGGTGACTGAGTCAGAATGTTTATTTACTTTCTTGTTTTTTTTCACTACTTTGTCTCACAGTATTATTTGTACATCAACTTTTGGACTGACTATCATGTCACAACCAGAAATATTTGTGTTTCACAGGAATTTTACACACTAGACAAACACAATAGCACCTAAAAATGAAATGAAAGTAAGTTACGGTAATGCATGGTTTATTTGGCATAGCTGTTTAGCTGAAAGTCAACCAAGTAAATGCATTCCTACAGAGACAGGCAGATAGTTGGAAAGTAAAGTGAAAGACAGTTGTGTTTGCAACTAAAAACATCAAGCAGGCTGTTTCTTTTACCACCTCAGGGACCCTCTGATTAAAAGAAGAAAGATACCAATCATTTCAGAACAAGATGGCTCAGTCCATCTAAAATGATAACAGTCAGAGTTTGATTTAACCTGCAGAGAATGAAACATCCTATCATTTATACAGAAAAGACTTTTTTGTACTAGAATAGCAAAAAAGCACATAATAGTTTCTATTGAATGCTTGAGTGGTTGAGCCATTTATAAGAAAACCCCAAGATCACAAAAGATTCACAGTCTCTTTTAAGCCTTTAAGTTAAATCATACATGGTTTCTTCACACACCTGAGATTCTCAGCGATATTTATTTTACAGTCGTCAACATTTGACCTACAGGTTCCTTTCTGTCCTGAGTGGATCAAAATAACGTGTCTGGAAAATACCTGAACTCTCTGTTGGCTTCAGATGCACTTTGGTAATAGTCGCATATTATAAATAAAGGAATACTATCGAGCCACAGGGTTTTAGTCAAGTGGGAGATTGATTGCAATTGTTAGACTCAACTGTTCTAAATTGCAGACACATAATCAATCACAATGGAAGTAGATCAGAGGGACTGCGAATACGTGACTGGTTTAGTAAAATAACCTGTGGGACTGATTTGGTAAAAATCCAAAGCAGCTGAACACTGTAGCTTGTGAAAACCCTGTACTAGTTACTCAGTATGCAATGGCTAAAGCAACCAGTAAAGGATGAGAACTCTAACAAATGTCTTTGTCTAAAATCTCCATTATTGAAAGCTGCTTCTCACATTTATTTATAATTTGGGCATAAAATCATAATCTCAGTTGGGACAACAAATGGCTCTAAAAGACACTAAGAATTATAATTCTGTCCCACTGGGGCACAGGCATCTTAAGGTCTTAGAAGTCCTCTATTAAATGTCCTCTGACCATCAATGGGCCATATAGCACAGAACAAAGTGATAGTTTATAAAGTCCAACTCTGCAATTTGAACTTCTAAAAGGAAGGTGCAGCTGAAAGCAATTTAATACAACCTGAATAGTCACCAGCAGTCTTCAAGGCCAAGATCATGTAGAAAAAACAACCTAAATCTAAAAAACAGCTTTCAACAAGTAATTTAAAAGGAAAGATTATATCAAAAAGCATGCTTTGTGACTGCAACTAGTTTAAAGACAGCATGAGGTGTTTGGGAAGTGAAAATGATTTAAGGGTTTTACTGATGCGCTGAATCATAAGCAGGTTTCTTATTTCTGCCCTGCAACAAATTTACATTTGAAGATCCAAAAAGTCACATTAAATATTAATTTCAATTGCACTTCTAGGAAGGCTTTTATATCCTCGGAAATGCATAGTTTTTAATTTGATTTCTGTGAAGGAATCAAATTAAAAATTCTTTTAAAAGAATCTTGATCCTGCAGCTTTATCGAAGGTTAAACTGTGAACAAAGCCACAAGTGCTTGTTTCTGGTTTTTGAAGAATATTAGAGAAGATTTGCTACTCAAAGAATTAGGTTGGGTATTAATCATCAAAAAAAACCCAAAAAACACAATGTCGAATAAGAAATGTAACATGGCGCAATGTTGAAAGGTGTTAACATCTGTCACAAACATTTAATAATTGTCACTTTTTTATCTTTTACTTTTTTTTAGATTTAGTGACTGCACGACGCCACTAGCCCATTATTCAAATTTGTCCACTTGAATGATTAATGGGAAAGATCAATGTGAGAACATTGAAGTGTTTGTCCTTGAAAAAGCCTCATGATTTTCAATAAGCTTCTGATCTGCTTGAAGACAGACTTTGGAGATATGTTCAATGTGTCTTTTGAAGCCGGATTCCAGTCTTCTCACACTGATTAAATACTGTGACCAAAGAAGATGTTGACTTCAAATATTATTAGCTTTACAATGGGTAGAAGATATAAAACCATTAAAAACAATAACATGTTCAGATACAAGCTCTGCATTATTAAGTTTAAAAAATAATCAAACAGATAGTAGGACGGACATTTTATTAGAAATATTTCAAACATTATTCAGAATACAAAACATGGGTTTGATAGTTATATTTGTGTGGCTTTCAACACATATTGGAGTAGATGGAAATGAGAGGACAGATAAAATGGCAAAGAGGGAAGTTCAGTATCCTATTAGCTTTATAGTTAAAACAAGTAAATCTGAAGGAAAGAGTATTGTTAAAGAGAAACTGATGAAAGTGTGGCAATAAAGGTGGGATGAAGATAAAACAGGAAGATGGTTTTATAAAATTCAGAAGACTGTAGGAGAAAGAAGAAATAGAAAGGAGGAAAGAGTGATAACAAGGTTAATATTTGGACATACAGGACTTAATTATACACTTTTTAAAATACAAAAACATAAAACTGGTAAATGTGATTACGGTGATAAATATGAAACCATAATTATAGTAAGTGTGTTTGTGAATGAAGGCATGATATACAAAGTTGTGCACAAGCATGTATGTGTTTTTATGTGTGAATTTGTGAGTGTATGATTAGATATAATTTAAGGTAGAATATATCAGGATAAATATTTAAGCCATCACGAAGCACACTCCATACCAGTAAGTAGCGTAATGCTACTAACACTTTGTTGCCAACCGTCATAAAACCGAAAAGAAGAACAAGATATTGACTTCATCTTTATTTTCATGTAACCGTTTCCCTTAATGGATTTGGACACTTCACTAAAATTTGGCACAAAAATAAGAAAAATTGTGGCAGTAAGTCTTATACTACAGGAAAGGCTGTTTTTTTGTGTGTATAATTTCTTTAGGCTCTAACAATTAAAAACTTACCAAATACCTTATTCTTCTACCGACTTGTTGTTATATTATGATACTAAGAATGGTTACAGTCGGGTGCTTAATTTGTGCCCCTATTTGTGGACGCAGATCTGACATCCATTATGACACATACGACTTATCAAGAGAAAAGTGCAACTTTAATAAGAATCAAGAAGACATTTCCTTTACACCGTCACAACAGAGGGACTGTAGGCAGTCTTTCATAGATTTGAGGTCAAGGTTTCAGGACAATGTGGACAAATTGTCTGCCTAGACAATCTGAATCTAACTGCACACAGTTTCTGGTCTCATGGGGTCAGAGTCTATATCTCATCAATTTGAACCTGAGTTTAGCCCATCTTCACCCCCACAGAGCAGGGTTTCAGCCGCTTTCACATCATAGTTCCACAATAAGGACGTGCCCTAATGAAGACCATTTTGTGCTTTCAAATCATGCAAAGCAAAAAACCCTGGACCATGCTAGCTTTCCATTGAGACTGCTGAGCAACAAATGAAAAGCGCACTGTCGGCCCAGCGTTCACCAGCTGAGCATTTTGTCATGACTGAGCTCCGACGAAACTGTCCAAATGCATTCAGCGCATCGATTACAAGCAAACTTGTATTTGGCAGCTTTGATGGACACTGGATACGATGTCTCTAATCTGTGTGCATCAGTGCATCATCCTTCCATCAAGGCAATGACAAGGAAACATACAGCCAGAGCTGCAGTGTTCAGATCAAGGGTTGTTTGTGTTGAAATGCCCTCGTTAAAATCCAGACCAAATGCATTTTGAGGAATTTGTAGAAAGATTTTAAAAGTGTGTTGACCAATTAATCCCTTCTAATCTGATTGAACTTGAGTTATTTTGCAAAGAACAAAAGGCAAATATTTCAGCCTCCAGCTGAGCAAAGCTGTTAAGATGTTAAAGACAATAAAAACCACATACGCATTTCTATGTGCTTATCCACACAAAGATGCATTAAAATGCATCAAAATTTATAACAGAGTGTCAACAAGTTCAAGGGGAATGAATCCCGTTGAACAGAGTTGTGTTAAAAAAATAAATCACATGTATATGGAGTGTGGCTGCACTTTCTCTACAAATAGTGCAAAGTTCGCCAGGAATCAGAACCTCAGAACCATCCTTCATGTTTCTATTTCATCATATTTATTCTGAAAACTGTAAAACAGCTGAAACACTGGGTGCCTTTAAGTCTCAAATTAAAACCCACCTGTTTAGAGTTACTTATGGCAAAATTGTGGGTTTTAATGTCTTAGGTTTGAGAAGTTTTTATTTTTCCTTTTTAATTTTAATAAAGTTTTTATCTTTTTATCTTTTTTAATCTTTTTAAAAATCTCTTTCTCGTTTAAGACCTTGTCAAATGGCGGTTTGACTAAAGAAGTGTTTAAGTTATAAAGGTTAGAGTTCTTGTTAAACAAAGATTTAACTAAAGGCTAACGGGTTAGAGTCCCAGTTGACAGAGTTTCAACTAAAGGCAAAAGGTAAGGCTCTTAGAGCCCCCTTAATTTGAGGAGACCCCATAAGGGTAACTCCTTGTGATGTCTTTCACGTTTTTAACTTCTTTTTATTTCTTTTCTCACTGCCTACGTTTTTAATGCCTTTTTTATGTAAAGAAGTTTTAAAGGTTTGAGTCCTTGACAAATGACGGTTTGACTAAAGAGGTTTTAAATGATAAAGTTGTTATTTTTACTTTTTAATTTCTTTTTATTTCTCTTTCTCACTGTCTTTTTTTTAAAATCTCTTTCTGTTTCTCACTGTTATTCAATGTCACAGCTGTTTTTATTTTAATTATGTAAAGCACTTTGAAATGCCTTGCTGCTGAAATGTGCTATACAAATAAATAATTTGATTGATTGATTGATTGATTGATTGATTGATATTGTTTTTTTGCCTGGTCTTGTCTCATTGCCAGAAAACTGAAGGACTAATTAGGATTTAGTGCCAAATGTCAACATGTTCAGGCCTTTGTACGATGCATCTAACAAGCTGAACAATCTGAAACACTTTAAAGGACGAATCTGTCAGCAGTCAAAGAAACAAAACAAAACAAAAACGGATTCACTGTCTTTTATTTTTTTTGTCTTTTCAAGATATATCCTTGTTGACCTGGAACAGTAAAATGCCTGCTGTGTTCAGCTTCATGCATGGAAGGTTGTGACAGTTTCCTTCGAATACCAAAATACAAATCATCTCTGAGTGTCTATTTACTCACATGAAAGACTAAAATGCTGCCACAGAATACTCTCAGTGTTTGAATTTGAAGTCAGTATTTATCTGTCAGGGTCACACATTTTCACACACTGAATGCTTCTGAAAAAAGCAACAACAAAAAAGAAAAAGAAAAAGAGCTAAACTAGCTTAAATGGTAATGTTTGGTTTTTATTTCCCACCACAAATATTTTGTTTCTTTGATCAAATCTGGGAGATATTTTCCATCTGTGTTAAAATAATCAAACTCAACAAACTTAAATAAGACTTTAACACAAACAAAGCGAAACAAAAACTCAAAATAAGTGAAAATGTCCTTTGTTTCCAAGCTCAGCAGGAAACAAAGGAAAGGTCTTTGTGAAGACCTTGTACATTTCTACAATCATTTGCCTCAATGTAAACAAAACTTCTACTCTGAAACCTGGATTTCCACTGTAAAAACACTTTGATCATTCACAAATTCCAGTACTATTGAACCAGTTGCATCTTTTTCTGGTTTATCTATGTCTATGTCTTTACTCCATTGTCAGTTGAGTAATTTTTTTTAATATATTACTCAGCAGGATATCTTACTTATAGCACCTTTTTCTTAAATTAGTCTAATTTAAATTCAAATATTTAAATTAATTTAAATGACTGCATGACAAAATAAGTGAGGCTTTTCAAATTCAGAGATCCAAAACATTAAAAGTTTTGTTTTATTTAATGTGGTGTCATCATGACTGTATGTTGTGATTTTCTCCCTTTCTCCCCCGCCTTTGTTTTTCAGCAGCCTCTCCTCCTTGGGCAGATCCTCCGTGGTGAGAAGCAGCTACAGTTAATCTTCGTATGAGTGGCGGGTTAAAAAGGATCACGATTCTCATTGCAGTGGTAACACTGAACTGTGACTGGATGAAGAGGTAAGCAACAAGTATTGATGTGCTGATTAACGGGTTCACAATCTAAGAAGCAGTTGTGGGCTTCAGATGTCACTTAAATGCGTTAATCGTTAGCATGTGACCAAGGCGTGATCACACCTTGACCTGGCGGCCATAATCAAGATGCAAAGTTCATCTTTAATAAGCTGATATGGTTACAGTAGTCCCTCATTTAGAAAATCGTTATCAGTCACCAATAATTCTTTTGAAGCAGTATTTTTATCCCCTTGGTATATACCATACTAAACATGAAGCACAGGAAGCAAAGGAGATAGTTGTCCCAGGAGTTTATAAGAAGACAAGCACATCCACAAAAACAAAAATGAAGAATAGAGAGAAATGTGTTGAGTAGGGTCAGAAAGCTTGGTCTCCGTTGCAGGTAATCGATCTTCCAATAGGATAATGAAAAACAAGAATGGCAAAAAGCAAAACATCTGTAGGAACGAGCCGAAACATCTGGAGAAGGCACCCTTAAAACCTGAGACAGGTTGACCAGTGGGCCAAAATGCCTGAAGTCTCATTGATAGTTCTGTTGAACCACCATTAAAAAACAATGTCTGATTTTCATTTAATACATTTTAGGATATTTTTATTAGTACTTTTGTCTATGTGAAGCTATTTCAGTGACCATTGTGGGCTTTACCTTCATTAGCAGAAGAGGTACCAGCAATTTTATCCACATGTGTATATGACTTATGGGTTAACGTTAAAAGGCTTCCCAAGCAGAGAACTCAAGTGTGACCTGACAGAAAGAGGCATTAAAAAAAGAAAAACAAACTCAAAAAACTTTTCAAAGTCAGACCAATTGGAAGTCTCATATTGAAAACTAAGCTGTGCCACAAATTCTCTTCACGTTACTGGATAATCACAGTGTTAGTGTAGAACTCAGGCTTTAAAAGTGACACATTGAGAATTAAATTATAATACACAGAAACATGAAATTCTTCAAAAAGGTGTTTTTTTTCATGTTCTGTTGAGTGCATACTCAGTTGAAACTGACTAAAATATTAGTGAAAAGCTTTCAGACTCTGGAACTGGGACAGACAGTCCGAAGATGACACGTTTTATTCTTTCACGAGAACAAAGTAATGTTTCTGTCAAGCCTGGTGTGTTGAGAGGAATAGTTAAATGTTTTTCTGTCAGGTGCTTTCGAATGAAAAGTAAACTAACTTTAATAATCTTTTAAAATTGATGTTTCCTGAGTTGCACTTTTATTATTTTTTTTTCCTTGTATTAGCCACATAAATCTTTAAGCCGCAGCGATAAAAGTGTTTGAAAAAAGCAGCAGAAAACATCCTACAAATTATCTTAATCCAGAAAACAGCCAATTGATTTGTTCTTTAGGTATCAAAAGAAACAGATAAATACATATGCACATCACACATAAGATTGTATCCTATGGATTGTTTTCCTTCAACTTTACAAATATGAGCTGTTTTATGTTGCACCATTACAAAAAAAAATTACTAAAAGTCATGTCATGGCAAAATGTGAACATGTTGCAGGGAAAGATGCTGTAATGTAAGCAGGAGGCAGACTTATCCATCCACAAGCACTAAAGTAAGAATCGCAGTGGTGCATCAGGGACAAGAAGCAGAACTTGACAGAAAAAATTGATGCTTGATAGAGATTAGAGAAAATTTGATAGAGATCACAGTATCAAATTTTGAACGAATTTGTTCACCCTTGTCATACATGCAAACAATTTGTTCTTAGAACTAGAAATGAGCTCCTGACATATCTAAAGAACTTCACTGGCTCAAGTCTGAGTCCTAGATCTTTGAAATAAAGGGTGAGTGGCTCCTACTCATGGAAAACTATTCCTCAAAACTGCTTCAGGCACTTAACATAAAGAGTAAGCATTCATTACATGCTTTCTGCATTGAAATGACAGCAGTGTTTACAAGCAATTCCAAGACAGAGTAAGCAATTGTGAAGGTGCACAACATAATAAGGAAGAAAAACAAAATCTTTTCATTCAAACCCAGGCTATGACTGCCTCAAAGTACAAAATGTGAATTGGGCAAAAACTGTCAGATTATCCTCATTATGCACGTCTTACTCTGAAGAGTCCCCATCTTGTAGGTACAGATTATTCTCCCAGCACAGTTTCTGAAATGAAGGGTCCTCAGCAGCGGACTGCCATGCTCCCACATCGCCCTCTTTCATGCAGAAACAAAATACATAATCTGCAGCACCACAAAAGCTGCAAAGAAAAATAATAAAAAAATAAAATACACCTAAAAGAAAAGTAACCCTATTTGTATGAATAGGGACATCATCAAGAGAGCACTTCAGAAGCAACAGACATTGAGGACCCACTGACCCAGTCCAAACCATCACCTGAGAGATGAATCACCAGCAGGGCCTGACTGACAGACGGGCCGCGACGTAAGACAGATACTAGAATAGAGTCTGTTCGACCCAAACAACAAAACGATGTGAGGAATGTCCAAGCAACTGAAAGCTATTTAGTCAGTCAGTTGTTTAACAAGTAATTTCTTTCTTTCTTTTTTTTTTTTTTTTTTTACAAATGCTTGCTTTTCCAAATGATAGTTATTCTTTAATGGCTTAAGGAGAACAAAATGTCTAAAGGTTGGAATAAAATAGGAACAAGTGGGTAAAAAATTGGCCTAGGGGCAAATTGACCCAAAGCATTTTGTTCTTCATTAAAATAAATAGAAGGCATAATAACCAACTATTACAACAAGGCATGACAATCGTTTATACACAAAGTGGTGGTGAAGCATTATTAGCTCATTTCCTTCTGAAGTTTTTTGAAATATACCTTCTTATTAGAATATGCCTCCCTTTCAGTGGTTATGCAGAATTATGTAATACTTATAATGCAAAATAGAAACATAGATATCCCCATGTTCTTCTACCGAAGCCCAAAGAGCTGGATGTGTCTTCAAACTAAATGTTCCGTACCTTCATTCAGCTTTTCCAGATTTTGAGATTTAGAGCTTTGTTGCTAAAAAAAATATTTTTCTCTGCACATTCAGCTTGATTTTCTGCTGAGTCTCACAGTGAACAGAAACTAACTCCAAGCACATTCAGTCCTCATAGTTTTCTAACTAAATGGGGATCAATTATTGCATTAACTAGAGCATTAACTTCAAAGGGAAATATCCTCTATACCAGATTCCACCTCAAATCAGTTATTATTAAAAAGCCACCCACAGTCAGAAAATTAGAGAATTATGTAAATGTAAGCATTTGTCAGCTTAGCCTTCACAAATTAAATAAAAATAAATTTACTATTTTAAAAAAGGACATTTACAAAACACAAGATGTTCAAAGTATTTTATCCCACAAGCCCTACAACACCCCTCGTGCCCTGCGCTGTTATGGCGCTTTATCGCTGACATAAAAGGATTGATGACTAAACCATAAAATAGAAATGACATTCCCTACTGGTTTTACAGATTTCCCGCAAAAGGCAGAACATGAGCTCAGAAACAAGCCTCTGGCTTTTCTGTACTGCAGAATTAGGCGTGTAGGTTGGGTGATGCAAACACCAACTTAACAAAAGCCTTTAATTGAACATTTAATGCCTTCTCTGTAAATTGCCTATATGTAATGTGCTCTATTGAAAAACTAAAGCTTATTTGGTACTAACCACTTATCTCAATTAAAAATGTAAAGATTCACTGAGAAGTAGTTTAACTTTTTCTTAGCGTTTTTGCGTGTGCTAGTACGTTTCATCTTTTACTTTTCTGAATGGTAATTGTCTTCTGAAGAGCATCTAGATCAGCAAGAGTAACCAAGCTACAGGAAAGAAAGACATCTATAAGCTACTTGTATCTTGTCTCCATAGAGATTTAACATTATTTTCACCTCATCATATATTTCTTCCACTTGCCAGCTTTTTAATTTATGTGCTCAGAAAATATGCTTGGCTTGAAAATGAGATGCTTCTAAGTTTCAGAGTAAAATTGTCTGAATACAGTTATTATTGCTAAAATATCTAATAAAAATCACCAAAACTGGGGTATGCTGTCGTGGTGCAGGGGTTAAGCACAACCCACATATGGAGGCCCTAGTCCTCGACGCTGCAGGCTTGATTCCCGGCCTTGGTGACCTTTACTGCATGTCTTCCCCCTTCTCTCATTACCATAATTAACTATCAAATAAAGGCCACAAGAGCCAAAAAAAATCACTAAAACTGAAAGATTTCTTCACATGTGTTGAAGTCAATCATTCAGCTTGGCCATATTTTAACTTAGAAAAACAAACACCTTCACATAAAGCTGTCATAAGGAGGTGCCACTCTGTCTGGATATAATGTTGCTGATAAGGTTTATAGAGTGTCTTACAAAATACTTATGCATGTTGAACCTTTTGTTAAGATACAATTTCAGTCTGTCACTTTGTAGAGCCGCCTTTTGCTGTAATTATGCCTGCAAGACGTGTGGAGTATATCTCCACTGGCTTTGCACATTTAGGAAGTGAAATAATTCTCCAGTCTTCTGAGAAAATTGTTCAAGTTTAGTCACAATGCATGGAGAGTGTAAGCAAGTAAAGTTGTTGGTAAAATGTTTTTGAAAACAACTTTTTTTACACAGTATGTTGAGCAGATTGTAAAATAAATTCCAAATCAAATACAGTGAACTTTGAATAGAATGAAATCCTTGTTCATCCCAAAGGAGTTATGTCTTAGTTCAAACCAGCTTGACATAATAAAACATAATTTCAACGGTCACACTGATAATCATCAATAGTGCTTTAAAGCTGAGGGAATACAAAGAAGACCTTATAAAAGTTCAAAGACATAGAAATTACACACTGACAAAAAAAATAGTTACTATGAATTAATCAATGATTATCTACTCTGGTGATGTAAGTACATGTTTACTATTGCACAGAACGATGCATTGATGCAGTTAAACATGTAAAGCCAGATCAGCACCATGCAGAAATTAGACAGACTTGTTGCCGTCGGGACAAAGCTGTCGTCTGCAGCGTGAAGATAGAAGTCGACTGCTGCGATCTCTCTTCTGAACACTCCAGGAGGCTCTGGGGAGGGTGTTTGCTATTACTCAAAATGGCCTTCAATTTCTTCAGTACCATTCTGTCAGATCTTACATTCTCCAGCAACCTGCCCAGCACTGAGCTCTCACTTTTAACCACTTTTCAATCCTCTTGCAGTTCTTGTCTGTGAGCCGCCACCCAAAACACACTGCTCAATGAAAAGGTGCTCGAGTTAGAAATGTGGGAAGAACATAGACAAGAACTGTATGCAAACATACCAGGACCTCAATGTCCATAGAAAATAGAAAACCGACTCTGGTCCTTCCTGTAGGAAGTTCAGGGAACTGTGGAGGCTGAAAACAGGTTCCATGTTCATGTCTTAGTAAAGCTGAGACCTTCGTGCTATGAGTGACATACACTTTCCACAGATGCAGACTGCCACACGTGGATAAAAACCATAACTGGGAGATTCAGTGTATACAAGTAGTGGAGTTCATATGGGAAGCAGTAGGTGTGCTGCCTGCACCCCCCGTAAACAGCAGAGGGACTCTGGATTCAGGGGGAACTCTTCGGCTTTGTCCGCCCGACCGTCCTCTAACTTCTGACTCATGTGATCTTTAAATTCTGGGCTTGCCTAACTCGTAAATATACTCAGATTACTTAATAAATGTACTACTTACTTACTCATCAAAGTCGATCTCATAGAGTCTTCACTGACGTATCCCACAGAGGCATATTATGGAAAACCCCCAAAATATTCCTCAGAACAGTCCAGACTGTCATCTAGGATTAAGCCCAGATATTTGTAGATGTGTCACCATCTCAATCTAATTTGTGGTTGTTGTGTGACAAAATTCCAACAACCATGAATATTTTTTCAAACCACTTCAGCTCTATATTATGCCACCCACGTAACAGTGTGTATCCTGTTTTTTGGCCAGACTTTGACATATATACATTTGGCAACAGCTGTGGGGTTTTAAAGCTTTGTTTTCTTTTTTATATATTTATAGATCCTCTGGGCTCAGAGCATCTGTGCTTGTTGAAGGTAGACAACTTTCTTGTAAGGGATTACATCTGCTTTCGCAGCTGGTGTGTTGACAAATCGACGCCTTTGCTGCAGCATCACTGATAGAGCAATGCTCGGCATGTCAATACCGAGGCTTTTGGATAACCATATTATCCATCCCTCCATCCATTACCTGTACACCCTTGTCCCTAATGGGGTCGGGAGGGTCGCTGGTGCTGATCTCCAGCTAACGTTCCGGGCGAGAGGCGGGGGTCACCCTGGACAGGTCACCAGTCTGTCGCAGGGAAATTACCATGTGTACTGCTATTAAATATGTGAGTCAAAAGGACCAGCTGTTCTTGGATTAAAGGACGGTACACCGGTGTGTTTATGAAATAATCTTCCAGTATGTTCAATGCGTCAGTATGTACAACCACTTCTCTTCTGTTTGTCAATGCTGACTCAGGGATTCAACTGCGGTTGGTCATGCCTGAGATCATGGAGCAAAAGGTTTTACCACAATCAGCATTCACTGAAGTGTTGCTTTGCCAGTGTGCAGCAGCACCTCACTGATTGCTTTGGTTTATATCGTTTTCAAATCTGCCTTTACACTTTTTACAGTGACCTTGTGTTTCAGCTCACTTCTTTATTTTTTTGCTAAATTTCCTCTCATCCTCTTTTGCCCTACGCCTCCCATCCTGCTCAGTCTCATCCTATTCTCAGGAGCATCACTGATAATGATGTTGCTAGTTATTGTGTGGGTTCCTCCGATGTCCTCAAATGGTTTACACTCACACTTTAGCTAAAAGACCTCACTTAGTGACTTGATCCCAAAGAGTAAGCGTTTAAAACTGTGTCCTCTTCATGGGATGCTGAGCACACAGCAGCTATTATCCTTCTTCTGACTTTAGCTGTCACTAGAAAGCTTTTAACCAATCAGAAGGATTTTTGTTATTGCCAAGAAGAGTCATTTGAACATCATGTGTCAAGGGAGCAAATAGATGTTGTAGCTTTACTCAAATTCCTGGAATCCACGCACATGTATTTGTTTTATTCTTTACTTTTAGCGACCGCCAGGCTGCTTTCCTGTAGTTTGTATTTCATCACTTTTGCAATTAAATGAACCTGCAGCAACTTTCAGTCTGTCCATTCTCATCAATGGTATTTTCCTGTGACAGGGTTTAATGGGGGATGCTGGGGAAATAGAAATGTTTTTACGCTGAACTCCACTTTTGTTTGCTGGATGCTTTTTAGTGCAACAACATTCACTTTTTTTAGCATCCAAAACTGCCTAAATCATGTGCCCCTTTTTCTGTTTTAGGAAGAGACAGGAAGGGCAAGGGGGGGAAAAGTACAGCTTAAAAGTTACCTAGAACCAGCTCTGTTCTGGTTAACTGTTATAAACCAGTAACAAGGGTTTAAATCAATCTATCCACAAACAGAAAACCAGCGCAGTGATGTCAGACCATCAGTCCAGAGCCCTTTTATAACACCATTAAAGTAATAGGCTGCTGAATATAACAGCATATACTCATTTCATCTTCTGTCAAAGGATAGCCAAAAATTGGTGTCTTTGAAACACTGTGTTTTTACAGCAGGCTCTGAAGGCGGGCAGGATTATTTTTAGAATTACATTCTGAAGGAAATAACATAGTCAACAGTTTTAAACTGATTAAATATCAATCTAAAGAGGAATTTCTTTCAGAGAGATCTGTCCTTCTGCAAATTCAGAGAGAGATAAATGAGAACGGCATGCTACAAAATAATTTTTCTCTTTCCCCATAACAATATTCTCACTTCAAATTGAAATCATTGTTTAAATTGGAAACAATTCACTAAAAGAATCAGAAGCATTTTTTATTAGGAATTTCACTCATTTTACCCATTAATTGAATGAAGTAATAAAATAAAACATGATAAAAGCCAAACAGAAGATTTAAAAAAAAAAAAACTGAGAATGAATGTTTTGGATTATTTTTTTGAATAGATCTTTTTTTCATTTCAGAAAGATATTTCACCAAGAGGAAATGAGACATAATAAAAAGTAGAACTTGCATATTTTCTAAGTGTAATACCTAACTACCAAACACACATACTGTAACATATGTGATACACCACTTGTTTGGTGACTCTGAGTATGAAAAGGAGAAAGAGGAATAACATAGCATGAAGGCTTAAATCAATACTACCTGGGTTTTAAACACTGAAAACAAGATGTGTAAATACTGTACCCCTCTGTTTTTTTTGAGCTTTTAATATTTACATTTACAAAAGTGCTAATAATGTGACTCTATTTGATTTTCCCATGTTATTATCAGGTTATTATCAAATACATCCCCATCAACCGCTTTATTAAACACAGCTGTTTAATTGGTTGTTAAAGCAAACATGATTCCAGCCAATTACCTGCCAGCAGCTTCTTGCACTCAGGCATCTGCCTGTGTTGATGTCAACAAGCAGAGAAGTACAGGAAGACTAGTTTGGTTGGTGGGCTACAGCAGCAGAAGACCAAAGCGAATGCTGCTGCTGTTGTCAGCTAAGAACAGGAAGCTACAGTTCAGCTCCGGAAATATTATGCAATAACATGTTGGAAAAATATGTTACCAATCCAATAAGTCTCAACGTCAACATGACGTGTAGATTGTAGGATTAGGATTTTATGAGTAAGTTTTAACTTGTTCTGTAATGTATTATCACTTCAGGCTGGTTACTGCACTGCAGTCCAATGATCTCCACCAGATCTCAGTCTAGTAACCAACAGAGTTTTACTTTGAGATTTTAATGGCTGCCCAGACAAAAAAGTTAAAAGATGACGCCATGATGCAAAAATGGACCAAAATCCCAGAGGGAAGTAGCATGTTGTTGAATTGATGCCACAAGGAATTAGAGCTGTGGGTTCATTGAGGTGTATCTAATGTCACAGTGGGAGGTGAATAAATCGAATATTTTAAAAGAGAAGCTTGAGAAGAGGCAGCAGGGTAGATCTGAGTGGGTGCAGTCAGAATTGATTTTCATTTAAGCAAATGCAACAACTGGGGGTTTCTTATGGGACTTTGCTGCTGAGCATTGAGAGTGCAATTTGTCAGTTCTGTGAGCTGCACAAATTGATTTTAATTACCTTCCAGCATACTGGAGCATTACACTAGCGGGAGATGATTATAGATCAGCATCCCAGTAGACTGTAAAAATCACATGTTTTTGTGTGTGTGTGTTGCTTTGATGGCATGGGGAAGCTCTTCATTAGCTAAATTGCTCTGTAATATTTTGAGTACTGAACTCTCTCTGCCCCTGCTCTTTCCTGTTTCTGTTTGTCTGGTTTTATCCACTCGTAAATAGTTGCATTTGGATCCTGCAATGGAAAAAGCTGCTACCAGAGTGATGAGCTTCAGGCCTCAGAGTTGTCTAATCCAGAATCTCGGACTTTATTCATTTCCAATTAACTTTGAACTGAAGTACAAAAGGAGCTGCCAGAGGATGCAATATAATCCCTTTAAGAAAAACAACATTGTTGTGATCTTTAGGCTGTTTGGACTTTAGTTATTCCTCTTCTGATAATTTCTTTATTGTTGATTTTTTTCACTTATTTCTTGTCATTTTAGTTCACCATTTGTGTCAGTTCATTTATTCTCATCCAGTTCATGTGGTGCACCAAGTGGCCAGGGGCACAATAAAATCTGTGAGTCTATTATTACAGCAAAAAATAAAAATAGGTGATGCATTGTAATAGATATATGGCTAAGCAACACAAAAGTAACAAATCTGCTCCAGAAAAGTGACTCTCCCTCCGTCTCCCCTGTGGTGCGGCACTTCAGTCTCGATTGGCAGAAACGGTCTGTGTTTGATTGTGGCCTCGAAAAGAGAAGAATTAGAACAGTTGTTTACTTTGTGTTTATTAGGTTCAGGGTTCATTCCCTGTTTTCTTTCTCTCTCCAGCTCTCTCTCCCTTTCCCAGGTGTTTTCAATCTCTCCTCTGCTCTGTTCTCTCTTTGCTGCACTCACTCATTTCTGATAGTTCTGATCGTTCACCACTTCTTCATCAGTGTATATGCCGTTCCCTCTCTCCAGTTTTGTTCACTGGCTCCTTCTTCATGACAGACATTGATAATCTAGGCTTATTAATGTATGTTTCTCATTTGGATTCCTAGGGCTGCTTCGTTACTCAGCTGCATTATGACAAACAATTTGTTTCCTTTAAAAGCATCACATCTTTGGAGTTTCATGAACTGATTTTCAAACATTTTATATTACCTTGAGTCATGATGTTAAGATTAATCTTTTCATGATTGAAAAATGTCTGATTTGAATCTTTCTTTAATGACTTTTCTGTCATGAAAAGCCTCATTTTGTAAATGATAGATTTGTAAAAACAAGAGAGTAAAGACTTTTTATAGGACTTGTAAATCAGGTGGATTTGTGGGTGATTAGAGTTAAGGTTAACCCTGGGAAGAAGCCAGTGTGTCTGAATGATTGACTATGAACCATTTTCCTCCACTAGGTTACCTCAGGGTTGTGTTTTCTTCAGGAGTTTCTGTGAAGCTTACAGATCACCAGTTACTGTCAGCCTGCCGCAAGGAGAAGATCACACACCTTGTCAAAAATGACAAAAACAATTCCTTTTTAAAACTAAACGTCTCCAAAATCAAAGATCTCTGCATAGACTTTCAAATGAATCCTCTCCATCACTGACATTAACGTTTAAAGGGAAGCTTAACATTGATAAAGACAGGAAAAACAGCACATTGAAGACTGCACTTCATCTGCACAGTGTGTGTAAAATGTTTATGACCATTTTCCATTGACATGCAATCAAATAGTTACTTTTTTCACATCTCTTGGTATGGCAACCTCAGAGAAAAGAAAAATTGACAAGGTAAAATTATCTCCACCAGATCTGACAAACGGTATTGAAGAAGTTCACACAAAATACTAAAGACATTCACTGCATCTCTGATCACCCTCTGCATTGTGAATCTAAGCTGGTAACAGATTCAGACATCCACAACCAAAGATCAACAGATTAGTCCATGGGCCAGACCTATTTTTTTCATTTCAGGGTGGCAAAGTCTATCAATATTTTTGAAAAAATACATGTCTCTAGTTAATGTTTTTGGTATGATAGTCCTTCCAAAATGGTAGCTGAGTCATAGTTATCATCTCATGAAATAAACAACCCCTTTGGAAAAATTCTGTTTTTTGAGACTGGTGTATCTCTGGCTTAGGGTCATGGTATGGGTCAAAGGTCTATAATGCAATATTTGGTATCGTCTTAAAGGGGACACTCACATGCAGAGGTGTTGAGTACATAGTGATCTTTCAGTGAAAAAACTGATGACAAACAAGAACTTACACACAGTCAGAAGGACACCAAAATGCAGGAATAAAAAGCAATCGGGTACATGGAGGAACAGTAGCAGGGAATAATCAGGAGGAACCAGCAGTGAGGGCAGGAGAAGAGTTTAAAGACTGTGAGGGTGAATGCTGGATGATTAACTAACAGGCTGGAGGAGTGAAAGGAGAAAGCAGAAGTCAAACAGAGGGTAAAGAGAGAGAGACCAGGGGGTGAGGGAGAAACAGGAGAGCTATAAAACTAGATACAAGTAAACTGGAATAACTAAGAAAGGACTAAACTAAATTAGAACAGAATCAAGGTTGAGGTAATCAATGAGTAGGAAACTAAGGAATGCAGAATATAATCAAACTAGAGTCTAATAATCAAACCTCAAAACAAACCAGAACCCTGACAAAAGTCCTGCTTACAGTTTTCCACAAGTCAAACAGGGCAAACAGCAAACATATGGTGGCCAGTCCTCAGTTTGCATAAACTGAGAACTGAGACTGTGAGCTTTCATGCAACCAGTGCTGCTGTTAGTCACGGTAGTGGCAGCATCATGCTGTGCTGAAAGGCAGAAGCAGAGTCTCAACACAGAGCCACAGCTCAAAGCTACACTAGTCTTGGGCTTCTCAGGCCACTGACCATGTTACTCACTCTGCTACTTTCTTCTTCTACTTCTCTCCAATTTGCATAATTTGCTATTTCAGCTGTTAACTTTATTCTTTTATTCTTAACATTTTTTTCTCTTCATAGAATCAACATGTGGTCTGACCTTCTGTTTGGTAACTTCCTGGAGCTGAGATAATGCTGCCAACAACGAAAGGCTCTCCATCTACTGCTAACATTCTAGTTTTCATTAACATAGAAAGTGCTCCTAGATCAGCTCTTCTGTTGTATCTGCTCTGCCTTGTCAAACCCCCAGTGGGTCGTGGCAGATGGCTGCTGGTATAAAGCCAGGTATTGCAGACAAAAGCAGATTGATTTGCTAGAATGGTTCAGTAAAGACCTAAACCTAATAAGATTTCTGCCACACGACTTAAAAATTTATATTGTCCATCAAATCTGATCCACTTGGGAAGTTTCCTTGTACAAAGTTGACAGAGACGCAGTCCAAGGCAACTGCAGCAAAAGGTGTATAGATGAGTAAGTAATGAGAATGAAAATTCGTGCTGCAGTTTTGAAAAATTTTACTTGCAAGTTTTTTCCTTTAATTTAAAATAAACATTTATTATCTCCCATTTAAGGCATTATTTTGTGATGGCCTTCACATAACGGTCTACCCTAGTATCTTATTGTCTTTTAAGAGGCCCGAGTGTGTGTGTGTGTTCATGTTGTTTGATAAAATCTACTGTAATAAGATGCTGTTATTGAGAGTTGAGATGCACTTCAGTTTCTCATGAAGGTCGTTTAAGAAAAACAATAATTGTTCCTGTGAAGATGAAAAAACATATATATTTTGGTCTCTGCCTTATGAATATGTTTGAGAAGGAACTGATGGACTTTGTCCTGATCTCACCAATTGGTTCCAAATAAATTACAGATGCATTAAGTGTGAAAACAGCCTGTCTAAAATTAAGAATTCATTGCCACTGAAAACTAATTTCTTCCTATTCTAAGGTCCCTGCAGCCAAAACCTTCATTCTGCAGCTCACCGTGTCGAGTCTGATTCTGTTCCTGTCGTCAGGATGTGTGAAATATTCTGACAAGAGATTCTTCGAGCAAAATAATCATGTCAGCAGTGGCAAGCATCAGTCTCTGCAACATAATGGCAATCCGCACAGGATGTAGGGCAATTAGTTGAGTGCAGGTACTTTACTCACGCCTTCAGACTCTTACACAGAAACACATTTACAGACATTCGCAAACCTTTCCTTTCCACTAAATCTGAAGTCTGACCGGATCTCAAGACTAAAACAGATTCGCAGTTAAGTCCAAATGATGCTGATCACATCGAGATTTAATAAACGAAGTCAAAACAGCGCCCTCTGGCGGTTCAGACAGGTCTAAAAATTGTTGCGGTTCAAAAAATGCGCGAAAGCTTTTTTCATTATAGGATTTAGAAAACCACCAAATAAACACAAGTTGTTAGAAAAAAGTAAAATCTAATTATTTATTTTCTGAGTATTTTCTATGATTTTATTTTCCTGTGCCAACCTTTTTGTAAAGTTGATGCGGACTCCCCGACCTGTTTCTCCACACACACACACACACACACACACACACACACACACACACACACACACACACACACACACACACACACACACACACACACACACACACCACACGGTCTGGCGCAACCACCATCGTAATAATTTCCTCCCATGGTGACCGACACCTGCATGTTCAGGCTAATTGAACAGACGCAGGGATCTCAGAGTCAGACTCGCCGATGGGATGATGCGTTTTCAAATCCATATCTGTGAGGGAAACGCGCACCGGAGCGCACACATCCCGCACACATCCCGCACACATCCCGCACACATCCCGCACACCGCGTTCAGACTGGGGAAGCTTCCACAGACACACCTGGAAGCAGAACTAGAAACGGATTTCCGCTGCGGTCCGGTTCAGGTCCATTTACCTGAGAAATAGTCAGTTTTGCAAAGAGAAAGAAGAAGACGAAGAGAAAACAAAATCCTTGCTTGAGGTGACATTTTAACTAATGGATTTCTTGAACGTTTCTTATTTTCCTAATGGAGACTCTAATTTAACAAGAGGTAAGTTAATTGTTTGATTGATTGTAACATTAATTTTATTTTTAGTTCTATCAATACGGCAAGGGTTATTGTATTACGTATTAAAAGTAATGGCATGAGACAACGTATAATAATAGTAATACCTAAACCCTCATTTTTATTTAATTAAAAAATGTTTCATAAATCGTGTAACCTGTTTTGTCAGTGTTGACCTATTTTAACTAAAGCCACAAGCATAAAAAAGAAAAAAATGAGAAGATTTAAGTAAGATTTTCCTACATGGTTTAAGGTATTTAAGAGCAATATCTTATTAAATATGATATATAAAGGTTTGGTTTAGTTTCTTTCTTTGAAAAAAAAAGACTAAAAGTAAAAGGTCTTTTGAGATAGTTTTTACAATTGTGCAATAAAACATATATATGTGGATAAATTTATTGCAACTGTTTAACATGAGAAATTATGTTTATGAAATAGTTTTAAGGAATAAAATCAGAAGCACAAATACCAGCATTTCTTCAGTCAGTACTTTGTACAAAATCTTTGGCCAAAAGGACAGAACTGGTCTTCTCTGTACTTCATAAGGTTGATGCACACAGAGAAAAGGATTTCCATTTTTTTTGTATGGTCTCTAAATAGCCCAGTCATTGATTCTTTCTTTTGCCTCATCAACTCACTCTACAGGATTTCTAAGAAATTTAAACATGATAACTGACATGGCCATGAAAATATATCTGATGCCTTGGAAACCATTTCTTTCATGATTTAAGAATATTTTTATTACATCAACAAGCCCAATCGTAAGCCTCATCTGGTAAAAGCCCAGTGTTCAAGTTAAAGTCCCAGAAGAGTTTTGCAAAACCCCCATTTATATGTGATGGTAGGAAAGTACAGACATTTTCCTGATATCAAAAATCAAACCGAATCAAGTCAAAATTTATTTGTGTAGCACCTTTTATCAACAAGGCATTTCAAAGTGCCTTAATGCCTTATCACCAAACATTAGATTGACATGTAGATGGCATACAGTGGTTAGGGATATTGGTCACCCACCAGTTGCTATTTAGCTTAGCAAGTTGCTATCAGAAATTGGTCTGTATTATATCATATTCATACACTAGGGACACAGTCAGCCACATAATACTAATTTGAATTCCTGTCCAACTTAAAAAAATGACAGATTAAAAGAGTGCTTCAGCTTATTGTTCAGGATAACAGTAATTTTGCCACCCGGTACATTTTTTAACAATCATTCCTTACCATAATATTTTTTTTCTCAATTTTTTTGTTTTATATTGTTGTGTTTTCTGGTGTGACATGCTTTTCAGTGACTGATGAATTACAAAGTTTTATTGCTCTGTTCCAATGAGTGAGTAAATGTACATACTGCTATAAAACATTCACTTTCAGACGACGATAGAGTAGTTTTCTTAGTATGTTTGAACTGACGCTCACTGTTTTGTTCCAGCTGAAGATGATGCCCCTCACTGCGGTGCCAGTCTGCCTGTCATCTTTGGAATCATCTGTTTCCTGGGCATCATCGGGAACTGCATCGTCATATACACAATTCTGAAGAAGACCAAGTGTCGTGCCAAGCAAACAGTCCCAGACATATTCATCTTAAACTTGTCGATCGTCGATCTCCTGTTTCTTCTTGGCATGCCGTTCCTCATCCACCAGTTGCTGGGCAACGGTACGTGGCACTTCGGTGCAGCCATGTGCACGGTCATCACTGCCCTCGACTCCAACAGCCAGATTGTCAGCACTTACATCCTCACTGCAATGACCCTTGACCGCTACTTGGCGACCGTTCACCCGATCCGCTTCAACCACATCCGAACGCCATGCGTAGCTGTACTGGTCATCGGACTGGTGTGGGTACTCGCCATGTTCACAATCATCCCTGTGTGGATGTACACTGGTCTGATGCCTCTGCCGGATGGGCTGGTTGCCTGTGCTCTCCTTCTCCCAGATTTGGTCAATGACACGTACTGGTTTACGCTTTATCAGTTTTTCTTGGCTTTTGCGATTCCTTTGGTCATCATCTGCCTGGTGTTCTTCAAGATCCTACAACACATGTCCGCCAGCGTGGCACCGCTGCCCCCGCGCAGTCTAAGGGTGCGGACCAGGAAGGTGACCCGGATGGCGGTGGCCATCTGCCTCGCTTTCTTTACCTGCTGGGCTCCTTACTACATCCTGCAGCTCATCCACCTCTGGGTGCAGAACCCGAGCATAGCTTTCTCATATGCATACAGCATCGCCATCAGCATGGGTTACGCAAACAGCTGCATCAACCCATTTCTCTACATTGTTCTCAGTGAGACCTTCAAGAGACATTTCCTCCGGGCCGTGCGGCCGATCAACAGGAAGTTCAGAGTGAACCCGAGCACCACGGACAGTGTGAGCATGAGGATTGTACCGGAAGGGGCTCAGCAGGAGCAGGCATCCGGGGAGATGTTGCCCTCCAATGATCCTCCGCAGTGACTCGATAAATATCACTGATAAATCTGTTCAATCCCAGAATTTTCCTATTGGTCGGGAAAAGCGTTGTCTAAATGTACTCGTTTTTTGTTCAATTTGATCTGTATTCACATGAAAGAAAACAAAACAAAAAGAAAATACAGAATAACACTAACATGCAGATCCAGTCTGAGATATAAAGGAACCTCGTTAATGGATAAAGTCCACTGCAGGTCAGGGGGTAAAAGGAGAAGTGAAAATTCTCAAAGGACTTGGTAAAAAGTGTTCCAGTTGTACACATATAAACGGGTGTATCTCAAATTAGAATATCATTAAGTAGTTCATCCACTCAAAATGTGTGGATTTGTGCTTTAGGTATTTATTTCTGTTGGTTTGGCAGCTGCAGGAAGCCCAGTGTTCAGTTTCTCAGAGAATTTAAGTTTTGCTAATGACCAAAAAGGCTTTTGGTCATTCCTGTTGCTTGTGAAGCAGAGGATTTTCGTCGGCCAAATTTTCCTGTGAAAGGATTTGATGTAGAACTCGACTATGACACTTATGCAGTACCGACCTTCTTTGGCACACATATCTTGGGGTGCCAGCCTGTGTTTTTCTCATGAATGTGTAAGCCACAATATAACACTTCTGCCATTTTTGGTCTTACACGGCTTTCAGTTTTTTCCTGAAACTTTGAATTTTGACTTTTCACGGCTGTGGGCTGTGTTTATCAAGGTGGGGACTTGAATTGTGTCCTTATGATTGTGGCTACATATCAGTTATTTTAACAGTGAATGTGAAACACTGGCATACAAAAAAAGGCAAAAAAAGGCAATGTAGTTTCCATCTTGCCAAAATCATAGTATCTCAGGGAATTTATTTGACGAGGTGAAGCTTTTGCATTGTCGTGCTTTGTAATATTTGATCAATCCGAACTGTTCACGTTTCCAAACTTTGTGTTTGAAGATGCTAAAAATAATATTGTTGCTGTTGTTGTATTTTTTTTGTTCCATTTTCAAAGCAACAAGTTTTGCAGTGCAGCAACATCAGCCTATTTCCTATTAACTGACTTCAAATTCATTCTGCGTAGCCAAGGATTATAAAACTTGTACATTTTCCTGCAACCACTGCAGTGTTTAAGATCAGATGCACAATGAATACAAATCAAATGCACAGCATTACTAAACAGTAGCGACACTCTCTTTGTCGATGGCTCTAGTGGTTCTACAGGAAAACAACTGAATAAAACCTTGAGTGAACAAAAAAATTAACTGCCAAACAAAGACGAAGCCAGAACAGAAGCACAGCGTGTCAAAATGTTACTGATACTGTTACTTTGATTAACCCCAGTTACCCTGCAAATACGACTCCTGTACGACCTTTTCGGTTTTATAAGATTTGTGCAGATTCATATCGGCACAGCACTTGTTCTTATATCGCAGCATTTCAGATCGGTCAAGATCTGAACTTTAATCTCGCTGTTAAAGAAAAAACTTATGTTTATATTCTGCTTCAGTCAGTATGATTCAGATTGGCTGCTGTGTTTGTGATTATTGTCCTGGTAATGTCCCAGTTTGGGCCAGGCTTCAGCAAACAGACAGACTGATATGATGGACACATCAGTCTGTGTGAATTGCCATCTTGATTGATGGACAGAATCAAGTGCATCTCTAAATTTCTTGTTAGAACTTTTTCTCCGTGGCATTATGCACACACACACACACACAGACACACACAGACACACACACACACACACACACACACACACACACACACACACACACACACACACACACACACACACACACACACACACACACACACACCCATAGGCTTTAATGGATGTAAATAGTCCTGTTTGAATAACACTGTTTTTCAAAATCCAGAAATAAGCAACACCTATTTGCTAATTTTCCTCCAAAAACCTATGAAAGCAGCAGGGTTGCACCTGTAGCCTTTCCACACAAAGCTGCTCTTCTAATTTACTTTTTTTTTGTGCAAAGTAAATATTGAAAGTGTTGAAATCTTTTGCATAATTTTGTTCACTGGAGATTGGATTTAAATAATCCCAGAAGTAAAGACCAGATCACATTTTGCAGAAAATGTTTTATAATATATAAAATTTAGTATTTTTAAATGAAGCTGTGAACAACATAGTGCAATTATTTGTTTAAATTATTTGTTTAAAGTACACTGTTACTGTTTACAATCAGCTGATTCTTACTCGGTTGTCGTTCAGCCACGCAGCATATTGTGACAGCGGTGACGCTCAGCTCTGTTTTATGTTCCAGCTCCTGTGACAAGATGCATTGCAATGGTAAAAAAAAAGAAAATAAATACAGACTTTGATGTGTGTTTGTGTTAACTTTCAACCAGCTGCCTGACGTCTGTGAATGTGAAATGACCAGGAAGAAAATCTGTTGTTGTTTGCAGCGATGCAATTAAAAGAAAAGAAAAACCCACTTGGGTTGGATATGATTGCTCTGTTGTCATTTGATAAAGACAACAACTGGGAATATTTTTTCTGCTTTATATTTGCCGTTTGATCAATTTATGTCTTGTGGAGTTGAATTTGACTGTGAGCTTTCTTGTTCAGAGCTTTTCAGGCAAACTGAAATGTAGAAAAACCCAAAACAGAACAAGTCATACCTGACAGATGGTTAGGGTATGTTTTTGTGAGGTATAGCAGAAACAAGTGTTCAAACAATATAGTAGAAGGGGGGAAAAAGAATTATGATCTGAATAACGTGATCAACAAACCAGATTTCACCAGTTTGCAGTTCTTTGAGGAGCTGCAGCTGAATCAAAATGTGCTATTATGTGGCATCAGAGCTGCTTTTACTGAACCGTAGGAAACGGGAACAAACGGCACCGACTGAGAGCAAAACTAGGAACAAAATCAAACATGAAAAGTTAAATTCAAGCCTTTTAGTAGGTCAGACATTTCTGTCGACTAAAATTGGCTAATTTAAAATGTGTTACTCACCCGTATAAGGACCACAATCAGACACACACAACTGTGTGCACACAGGTGACTTGCCCAGAGGAGGGTAAAGAAAAGGAAATATAAGAGCTTAACAGTAAAGGCTGTTTTTGTGAGTCCATACCAGTGCTTTTTTTTTTTTGACTTTAAACTGTAGATATTGAATATTGTGACGTTGATATTGTATTTATTGGTGTCTTTTTATGTAATAGTATATTATTTCTCTTTTAATTTTTTTCTCAACAGTGTTTTGATTGCCTTAGAGGTTTGTTTATGTGTTATAGCAAGTTTTGAGTGGATGTTTGTTTTTGTTTGGAGATTAAAATCACACAGACATTGTTTACATAAATCAGAAAGTGTGTCTCTCCTCTCTCTCTGCCAAGAGAACAAAGAAGAGGAATTGTGCTTACAATGAGAATAAAATAACACAAAACAATTAAAAGGCCTCATAGCAACATACTAGGCAACATATTAGAGCTATACATACAGTTTAAGCTTTCAACTTTAATGAGCATAGCTTTGATCAGGGTTTAAAATTAGTGTAAAACAATTATTTTGCATATGTGGTGTGTGTGTGTGTGTGTGTGTGTGTGTGTGTGTGTGTGTGTATAACAATTAATTAAACCCTTTGTGATTTTTGCTTCTCACCTCAGTCTGTTTCAAAAGGGAGCGGATCAAGTGTGGGTTGAGGTTAGCCCAATACTTGCCTTTCACCCTCTGTGAGGTATGTTCACAATCGAAGTGCACAAAGGGCTCGAGGGCACAAGTTAAAAGCTTGCAGAACTTGGACAATTGAAGCAATACAGGTTAGGTCATCGACTTGCCCCCCGTGTCACAACTACAGCATCCAAAATCCCTATTTTGGCATTTGCACTGCTAAAAGTTATAAGTACAACAAGAACTTGTTTGTTGCAGAAGAAATAAAGAGTGAAATAGTCATAAGCAATAACTACCAAATGTGTTTTCAGAAGGTGGCAGAATGATTTTCTATGCACGGCAGGTCTTTATCTGTAAAAGGTCAGTGCAGGAGACATTTGGCTGTTCAAATATGTGCTTTGTTATGATTTGTTGAACACAGAGAAAAATTTAACACATCCATGTAGAGTGAAACAAATTATTTAAATATTTTATATTTGAAAAAAAAAAAAAAAAAAAAAATATATATATATATATATATATATATATATATATATATATATATATATATATACACTATATATATATATATATTGCAGACACAATTGCACATTTCTGCCTTTTAATTTAAAACATCACATGCATGAGATGGTCAATTTAACCTTTTGTGATTTTTGCTTGAAAGTGAATTATGGGTAATACACTTTGCTGAAGTCCATTTGAATGCAGGCTTAGTGCACAATGGGGGCAAATTCTGGAGAATTCGGGCCCACTGTGCACTCAAACCCTTCAGTAGAGAAACCGCATTTGAAAGCAACAAAGGATGAAAGTGTGAGTATTGGGACAGGGCCGTTGAACTATGTGTGCTGTAGTTCTATGTTTGCTGTTTCGGTGTTCAGATGAAATAAAGGGGATAAAAGAAGCTCCTCTTTTAATGCCCGTCTTTAAATGCAATCTGAGAGACCGAAGAAGCTACCAACTAGCAAACAAGACTTATAATTTGTTCTAAAAAAGAAAATTACACAAATCTGTCAAACTAAATTGTTTTTTCTGCTTTTCTTTTGATTTTGAAATATGTTAATGTAGCAGTGCCTATAAAGCATATCAAGAATATTTAAAGAAAGATGAAAGAGCTTGAAATCATTTTTATTTTTTAGTTTTGGTGTAAAAGCCTATAACTTATGTCATTTATAAGTTTTTTTTTGTTTTTGTATGTTTAAGGTTTGTTCTTTACAAACACAATGAAAACTCAAAACATTTCCTGCACATAACTGGAGAATCAGTCGATGAATTAATGCAGAATAATGTTAAAGAAAAATCGTCTTACAATCTTCTGCCTTTCCTTCTCATCTATTATGCAAAGTTGTGTGAGATTATGCAGCACAGAATGAGTGTGTTATGTTCTGAGTGTGTTTGATCACTCTGATGTTGTAATTTTTAGAACATTAATATTTTATTAAAGGTTTTTATGGCACCAGTGACCTTAATTCAACAGTAGGTAGTCATGAGGAAGAGCAGAGAGAGAAGACATGCACCAAATGATGCTGGACCAGAAATTGTTGGAGTTGATATATTTGTATAGATGTGGGGTTTTTTTAGCACTTCTCACCTTGTTTAGCCCATTTTTCCAACATGCTCTCTGTACGTATGTGACCCGAGTTAGAATTTATTCTATTTTACATATTGTGTTTATTATTTTGATGTTTTCTTTCTTTGTTTTTTTTTATCCACTATATTAATTAACATCCTGCAGTATGTAACATCTAGCAGGAGGACAAAAAACCAGAAACGAGCCTCGGCTGTAATTGTCGTATTACAGCCGCTGCAGCGTCGTTGAGAAATATCCATTAATACACAATGTCTCTGTTCAGCAAATTAGTTAAATGAAATTAGCTAATTTCCTTTGACCTACTTACTCAAGAAAAAACAAAATGCTCTCCTGAGGACAGCTCAGCTGAAACCTTCAATCAAGTTTACTTCTCCACCTCCACTTCATCCTGTAACTCAGTAAATGAGTTGGTTGATAACTTCCATTCTAACAATCATTGATCGCTCTGTTCCCATTATGAAATGAAAGTCGCCTCTGGAGGGAAAACATCTCCATAGAGAAAGGCTCCGCAGGTAAGAGGAGAAATAAGGGAGTCAAAACAAAAGGAAACTATCTCAACAGAAAGTCTGGCGGCTTTTGGCTCGCCTGCTCTGCAGAATACCACAGGTAGGATCCTCAACCAATCTTCCTTGGCAGGTGTTCGACTGAGGTAAACACCCCACCGCTCCCCAAAAACAGTCACTTCTTCCTCTTTTTAATCTTCTCTTTCCACCTGTTACCCCAAAGTATTTTCAATCATAAAATGAAATCCAGTTTAAACATTTGACCAGACTATGTATTCGTTACCCTTCAGAGGACAATGGTTAATATTAAACCGTCACATCACAGTACAAACATAGACTGAGAGAAAAAAGGAAAAATACATCTAGTGTTTTATTCATCACCCCTAAAAGTAGCCTGGAGTCGCTAATTTTGCTGTATTTAACATTTAATTTTTCTCATGTCATTCCACATTATTTGAAACAGGAATCCAAACTGTTTCTCAATTACTGAATTACAACGCAAGCTTGGTTCACACAGTGTTCACCCAAAGCCTAATTTATCATGGGAGCAGCACTGAGAGGTTTGTTGGAGCAAATGGATAAAAAAAAATGTCTTAGGATGCTTTCGAGGTTTGATTATTCTTGTGTTCCTAAGTCTCTTTCTTTGATTAGATGTTTCAACTGCTCTAGTTCAGTCCTCCTTACTGTTTCTGCTTCTGTTTACTCCTTGTTAATCTGCCTTCTGCTCTCTCTCCTCACACCTGCAACACATTTCTAATCAGCCACCTGCTCCTTGTTTAGTGATCAACCTCCCCAGTATAGTTACAACTCATTCGCAGTTCCTCCTGTTGTATCCCATCAGATCCTGTTATACCACACTAAGTCCATGTTTTATCTTGTTTGGTATTTTGTTTTGGACTGTTGTTTTGTACTTTTTACTTGTTTTGTAGTGATGGTGAGATGAAGCTTCATGAAGCACATGGAGCACTCACGAGTCGATGCACCGTGGTGCTTTATTTGCTCTTCTGCGACATCATACATACAGCTCTATATAAATGTATATATATATATATATAATGGGCAACATGGAAAAAATGAAGCCTTACAGTAAATAAACAAGTAGACAAGTGTTTGATTCTGGTACATAAATTCAGATTATAGTCTTAATCTCTTCATATGAAACAATGGCTGGATCAACAAGAAAACTGAAAACAAATGGGGGAGAGAGTTGCTATGTCCCTAGAGGCAATACTACATTATCTATGTTTTTACTTAAAAATAAATATATTTTGGGAATTGGGATAAAACAATTTGTCACCTTCCAAATATTCCAGTGGATGTATGCTGTCTCATCTTTGCATCCTAAAACAACTTGACTGACCCTGGTCCATCTGGGTCAGTCAAGATCGACATTAGCAATAAAATCCTAAAACGAGAAAATGTGACGAATGAAATGTCAGAGTTTTGCTATTTATTTTGATCCGCAAACTGATAAACTAGTTCCTGAATCAGTCGGGTTGTACGGCTGCTTTTGAGACTTCAGTCGTCTCAATGTGCTCCACCAACAGAAGCCTCGATAGGCGCTTCATAAAAATTTTCCTGGATTACTCGACACACGCTGCGTAACCTCGGCACAGAAGACGTATCACTAGTTTCTTTGTGTTTTTTTATTAAAGCTTTCAAAATGGTCCGTGCTCCCAGCTCCTGTCTTCATTTACTGCATTACTTCATGACACAATTTGTATTCAAAGAAGCAAAGGCATATAGAGGAGGCAGGACTTTGCCTGGTGACTAATAATTAAAAACATTCCAATATTTTTTACCAGATTTGAATTAAACTCTGCTGTACTTCAGGAAAAGAGCTAGCATCTCTTTTGTTAAGGCATGGATATTGGCTACCTCTGCATCTAGAAATATTTTTGCCATTCTGGTTAACTACATTCCTGTCATCAACGCGCTGCAGTACTTTGAGCCTGACAGTGAGTGGGACAACAGCATTTGATGTCATGGAGCAGCTTTTAAGACCACTAGCCTCTTATCTGACCTTTCTGGTAAGACTACATGTTGCAAGTATCCTCTGAAGGACCACAGTGACGGAGGGAAAATGTTGCATTGCAGGTTTAACAGTCATGATTCCTGCACAGTATCCGAGAGGCGATGAAAAGAACCTCTTTTCTCTTTGTGGGTGGCGCAGCACTGAAAAGTGAGAAAAGGTGATTGATGCAGCCAAAAAATGTAGCAACTTCCAGGCTTGTCATGTGCAACATCTTAGTGGCCTCACATGTTTCTCACGTATGGATGATTTCTTTTTTAAAACTATGCTTGACTGACGTCATCTGAAAGATAAAGATATACTAAGCACAAGACGTTAGCAAATATTGTGTCTTTCTCCCCTCTCTTTTTTCACATAATGGGATGATGCCATGATTGGCCACAAGGTTGCCATGCTAATCAAAACAAAGTTCTGTGGCGAAGAGAGTGGACTCCGCCCATCGGAGCCACTGAGAGTGAGAGCTGAGCAGCCAAAGGGGAAAAAAGTGGTGAGATGGGTCTCTCTCTGTTTTTGTAGGCAGCAGCTCCATCGTTCAAAGAGCCGAAACATTCATGACCGACCCATCACTTAAAGGAGAATCTGAGCCACTGATACCAGGGAGCCTGTCAGAGGAGCAGCAAGGGGATTCGAAGAGCCTTCAGGAGATTTCTGCAGACACTGGGGAAGAGGGAGCAGATCGCTGGAACAGAAACCAGTTACTGTTGATGAGAACCAATAAGGATAAATGGCAGAAGCAAAGGAGTGATGGAGAAGAGAGTCTGGTTTGTGGTCATGTGAGTAAAATAGTCTTGCATCTGCCTCAGGGAACCTGCTCAAATACAGAACAAGACACCATAAAAACGTGAGAGATCCTCAGATCACAAGTGTCGTTAGACATGGACCGTTAGGGCTTCATTCACATGTGCTGTTTAAATAGTCCTACATATTATTAAGGAAGATTTATATACACTATACAAAAGCAGATACCAGAGGAGCTGCTAACCTAATAAATACAAATAACACTTTTTGTGGTTTTCCTGTTCCTTCTGGTCCATACGGTAAAACTGTTTTATCTATTTGAAGCCTGTGTAACACTCCTATAAACTTTGATAATGTATATACATTAATCTCTCACTATAATTTTTTTTATTTACTTTTTGCTTCATTTCCAGTTAACATGTTTAACCCTAACTAGGACAGATGCTCTGGCAGACCTTATGCAGCAAAGCCTGCAAGGCTAATCAGGCCCTTCAAATAAAGTTTTACTGTCTGTTTTATGTTCTTGTCAACAAAACGTGAATTACTTCTGGCAGTTTAGAAGATGTCGTGAGCACAGTAAGAACTTTAGGACAGCAGTGAAGAGACTGTTTAAAAGCGGGATGGACATCTGGACTGGGAGATCAGGGTGCCTTAAAACCTGGCGCTCTGGATGAAGAAAATGTCATAATATACTGTAAGCTCACACTGGATTTGTTTATCTCCTGTCTGAATTTTGTCCATTTGGGACCTCAACAGTCACCAAATAATGTATGAATGACTGCGTTTTTACACAAAACAAGCTTCACCCAAAACACACACTTATACACATCTAATGTTCATCGCCCCAGGGACAGAAAAGAGTTCAGACTCTTCTTTTCTACTATCAGCCCTGCATAAAGCTTTAATAGCTGCGTTTTAGGCTGCGTAGTGGCCGCTGGCCTAAGCTCCCTGTGTGTGTTTGCAGTCAGTCGCTGTTCTCCTCCCAGCAGGACAAAGTTGTCTACATGGGAAAGACGAGAGTTAGGCAGAGTGCAGCTTAAAATACTAACCACTATATTAACATTCAAATCACTGCCTTTATGAAGCAGGGAAGCACTATTTTTTTTTCTTTACAAAGTTTGTACACACACCCACACACACTCAATCAGAATTTCCTTGAGTAGTTCCTTTAACCCTGAGTAGTTAATGGACTCAGGAGCTGCATTAACCAACTATTTTTGTCTTTTTTGCAGAGGTTTTGTGGCTCTAGTGGCCTTTATTTGAAAATGGTCAAACAGGAAAGTGAGAGAGAGGAGAAAGACGTGCGGCAAGGATCAGGTATAGAACATCCTCAGTTTTCTTAAGAGAATCTGACAATGAAGATTCCTTTGGTTATCATATCTGCAGTGGACAGCCAGGCCAAGAAAGCCTTCATTTTCAAAGCACTTTAAAATCAACAGACCAAAGCTCTGAAAAGACGCTGCACAAAATCAATAAAAACAAATACAACAGGAGCAAACTCAAAAGATGACATGAAACAAATAAAAGGAACGGGTGACGGGTCAAATGCCGATTAAAAATAGACGAGTTTAAGAATCTCGCAGTGAAGAGCCCTTCAAATGGGTAGTGGCAGCAAGTTCCAAGGCCTGAGAACTGCCAACGCAAAAAGCAAAAAGCTTTGTGCACTGTTAGCTTTCACAGTGTCCTTGGGATATCCAGAAATCGCTGGTCCCGCTGACCTGAGTGCTGGAGAGGAGCAGTGCCATTGTTGAAGCACAAAGAGGCAGCGTGATGGAAGGCCAGTTAGTGTTTTAAAACAAATAAAGCAGCTCTAAAACGAACAGGCAGGCTGTGCAGCGAGATTAAACAGGAGTAAAGCGCACCAGAACAGCTGCTAGCAGAAATAAGAGTCTATTGAGGCAGCACATGCTCAATACAACTCCAGGGTCTCAGAAGCAACTATCGGACATTTACCTGTTTTTACTTTCTCTCATTTTTAGTCAAGTGTGGACGGACATTGTTGTGAAAATTTGCATGCTTTCAGACTCTAGCTTACCGTCACTCTGCCTGTGGACTCCGCTCTGTAGGAAGTCGGGGAGCGTTTTTATTCTTCCACAGTTGTTCACATCCACAGTTTTGTAAAAGCACATCATTTTGCTTTTTTCTATCCTAGAACCACTTTATATATTTAAGGCATGTGGGTGCCGGGAGCCAGTATAGAGGCGCCAAGTCTCCAGTCTGAGGGGATCCAGGTCAGAGACTTCTTCAGATTTCTAGCAAGACTGACTGGCAATATTGTCACCATCCACAAGGAATCTTTGAATATACTTGCATAACATGACATTCATTTGCCCCTTGGGATAAATAAAGTATTTCTGAATTGAGCTGAAGGACACACGACAGAGTCCTTCTGTCCTGGGAAGTCTCTGTCATCGCAAAGAGTTTTTAATTGTAAAACTGATCAAAATGGCTCAATTATTGTGAGGAGTATTTCCTAGTGTTATAGACCAGTTGGAAAAAAATACATTCATGAGAGAAATGACGGACTGCAAATGTATCAAAGAAGAGATGCAAAGAAGGAACGTGCATCGACTGTGTGAAGACGAGTATTTCTTATTAGCATCAAAGAGTTAGTTCACATAGAGAGGCTGATTTATCCAGACAGATGAGAGTCTTTCTTGCTGTAAGAAAGACTCTCATCTGTTTTTCTTATCTAACATCAATGGAGGTTAGACAAAGGTTAGATCTGTGTCTAACCTCCACTGATGCCAGGTTTCTGTCCTGGGGAAATTGCAAATAATTGCAGAATGAAATCCACAGTGACTTTGATTTCATTCATTAAGAAGATGCATCAATAAATTCTGAGGAAGGTCAGCTAGATATTTGGGTTTTTAGTCCTGAATCCCAGGATCAAAGCTCTGATCTTGTGCAGTCAGTAATATGAGAAAAAGGACCTGCAGTCAAAACACACAGGATTGTTTGAGTGGACAAGCTAAGACGCAGCAAAGCCTGCTGGGATGTAAAAACAGAGGTTTGCTGTCACCTGATGATGTCGGCTCTCAGAAAGTTTCTAGGATTTTTTTTGCAGGAGAAAAAACAATCCTATTAATTATTAATGTTGCCATCCTTGAGTGGCAATATTCACATCTGTAATATGAGCTGAGACAAAATATACTTACAACAATTATATTTTTGTACTAAAAACAGATATTCTGCTGGGAGGTTTACACATCGAGTGTAAGTGGTTGCTATAATGTTAAATGTAGAAAGAGGTGATGGCGAGCCTGGAGATGGCAGGAGACATGACCGGAATGAAGATGGATGGAATCACCGAGAGCTGCCCAAAAAAAAAAAAAAAGTGTTCAGGCTGGATCTGTGTCTCTAACGCCTGTGGAGCTGTCGGCACGGACAACGCCGTGTGACAACAGCAGTTTCCACTCTGCTGGATCAGGCTTACCTGACAGCAGGAGAAGCAAACATTTCAACAAAACCTTGACATTTTGTAGAAGGATCAGCTCTAATTAATATCTCACTGACAATAGAGTGTTGTGTTTTATATCTGTGTGTGATCTGATGTTAATTATCTGCCAATCACAAAGGTCTAATTAGCCTCTGTTGTGAAAAACAAATGGACTGAAAACACAGTTTTGCTCCAGTAAGCAAAACTTTAAATTTTATTTCTTGTTCTTGATCAAAATCACAGATCATATATATATACTTTCTGCTGCACCCCACGATTTTAAACTGCACATAATAAAATGCCTTATACCCACTCTCAGTCAGTAAAAGCAGAAAACAGCAGCTGACTGAAATTGGGCTCAGCAAGGAACCGACAGCCTGGTCACTCTGGGGCCGGCTTGGTCTGCCAGAACAGACATGGCAAATTTAAAACATAATTTTGGAGTCACATTTCCACCAAGAAATATCAAAACTACTTTTAGGATCAAATTCATCGTTGTGGCTGCACAGTGGAGCAGTTGGTAGAGCTGTTGCCTTGCAGTAAGCAGGTCCTAGGTTCGATTCCCGGCCCCGGTCTTTCTGCATGGAGTTTGCATGTTCTCCCTGTGCATGCGTGGGTTTACTCTGGTTTCCTCCCACAGTCCAAAAACATGACTGTCCGGTTAATTGGCCTCTCCAAATTGTCCCTAGGTGTGAGTGTGTGTACATGGTTGTTTGTCCTGTGTGTCTCTGTGTTGCCCTGCGACAGACTGGCGACCTGTCCAGGGTGAACCCCGCCTCTCGCCAGAACGTTAGCTGGAGATAGGCACCAACACCTCCCAACCCCACTAAGGGACAAGGGTGTAAAGAAAATATATGGATGGATTAATAGTTGTTAAAAAAAGTAAAGTTTTGTGCTCGCCATGGATTGTGGTAAATCGCTCCAGCGCATTCATTGTCTTATACGGATGGATCTTTTCACAAAACATCACCACACAGACATTTGACTCCATTATATGTTCAGGAAAAACGAACCTGAATCATCACACGTTCTCCCTTCACGTCTTGACAGATGGTCTTATGTGTTGATTGTTTTCTTAAACATGATTCTGTGGCATCATGGCTGAACATCCCTTGTCTAATCAAGGATCTTGTCCTCGGCAGTGTTGGCCTGATTGCTTTTCATTCAGCCGACGCTTTGTAAAAGCAAAGTGAAACAAACACCGGCGGAGGGTTGCATGTGTCTCAAAACGTGTCATTTTTAAAACAAATCCCATCTGTGCTGTGTGCTTAGCGCAGCCATGAACGGTCTCCTTTTTTAAAGCACAAGTGTTGATTAACTTCTGATGAAACTTGTCCAAAGCCGTGTGGGGAAATATTCACGTTGTGGGTTTGAGAGAGCAAAGAAAGTCCAGAGTGCACATAATGAGCAAACAATAATAAACACTATTAATACCTTGAAAGAAATAAAAGAATGCAATACTTCACGCATCAGTTTTTCCTTATTTAAAACTAAAGCAGCAAAAAGTCCAACAAATTAATACATTAAACTACATAATGATAAATGAAGAGTATTAGATAAAAGATCATAGCTTGTATGAAGCCTCTGCAATCATTCTGCTGTTTATTTCTTTCTCGGAGATCTGCTGAAATGACACTGTATGGATTCATTACTTTTTTTTTTTGACAACCAGCAGTGATAATTATCTCCTCATCTACCTACCTAAGGCTGAGATATATTTGTTTAGCATATTTTAAGCTTGGTACACAGACCAGTCAAAACGAGGCATTGGTTCCCAGTAAAATTGAAGTGAGGGTCTAGACCTTCTGCAGTTGGATTAATGATTCGTTTTTATCCAGGATTTGCTCAAGCAAGAGAACCTCGGTTTAATTTCATGAGGAAAAATACAATTTTTAATTCACACATCATCAGGAATCCAGACAGTCTGGATCTTTATGGCAATGAACGACTAACCTTAGTGAATAAAATACTAAGATAAAAAGTACAGAAAATAACATGTTTACTTAATTTTTTTTTATGTAGAAAAAATATTTGTTACAGAATTTCCTCTTGTAGAGTTTACAGAATATCATGAGACAGGTCAAAAATCAACTCATCAAATATGCTGATCAAAGTTCCAGTTGTTACTAATGAAAGGCAGGGAAGGAGATATTTGGCTGCTAAATTATTCTCATCCTTTAATGTTTTTGCAAACTTTGCATTTGTTTTATATGGATTTTATGTGCCTATACCCACACAGTGTAATGACTGTGAAGCAAAATTAGCGTTTTGTGTCATGCTTTTCGTGATGCATCTTAAAACACAAATTGGACTGCAGTCATTGTCTTCAGAAGTCACCGTAACAGAGAGAAAATGGGAGAATCTGTCGACGAGAACATAAAACCTGCAATCTACAAATCTGACCTCGAGAGAGAAGAGTCTCAGAAAGAAAGAAATTGTGGAAAACGAGAGGAATCCATGTTTGCCGTCAGTCATTTTCCACAGGAGACACTGCTGGGCTGCGCCAACACAAAGCAGACATGACTTGATTATATGATGTAGTTGAAGCAAAGACATGAAAAAGATTCTTAGAGAGACAAACGCAACCATTTTTTTTTTTTACGGCAGATTTGAAGTTCTTAAAACAGGAAGATGATTTTATTCTGCATAAATTATTCATTGATTTGCCTGCCTACATACTGGGAATCTCTCCCTCTGACACGAAGTGTAATTCTAACAGTTCATGATGCAAGACTATGATTTCTTCTTGTAAACATTTTCTATTAAAATCCATTAAAAATTATAAAACTGTAAAGGTACTTGAGAGTTTTTTTTTTCTTTTTCCCAGGATACAACAAAAAGCATACATTTTTATTGAGATTTAATCTGATGGACCAGAGCACAGTTGTAACATTGAAGAAAACATGGCTTTTTTAAAAAGTAGAAGTTTACAAAAACTTCTGCCAAACCTGAAATCCAGAACAAATGTACCGTTGAGTGAAAGTTGCAGAGGTTTGTTAGAAAACATTTCTGAACTTTATCGAGAAGGAGAAACGGCAAAAGACGAGTCGGGGAGAAAGTTGAAGCAGGGTTGCATTCTAAAACAATATCTCACTTTTTGTTGATCTCACAGAGCTCTGCTCAATCCATTATCTGAAAACGGAAAGAGAGTAGGACGACTGCAGATCTACCAAAACGTGACCGTCGACCTGAAGTGTCAGGCGAGGAGGGAGAACATTAATCGGAAAAACCCCCAGGTAACTCTGGAGGAGTTGCACAGATCCACTCAGGAAGGCGAATCTGTGAGAACCATCAGCCATCACAGCTGAGGCGTCCCGATGGAAAGATGGAGCTGAAGGGGCCAATTACCGGAAAATGCTGGAAAAACCCCAACAAAACACCAGAGAACTGGAAGAGGTTCAAGTTGCAGCAGCAATCACAGCCACAGTGAAGTGGGTTAATTAAAGTCGTATATGCAGGAACTTCTCTAAATGTTTCACTTTCTGAAATGAGGTCTTCCATTTTATTTTTTAAATCTATTAAAAAATGTTCTCTCAATCTCATGGTCAGTATTTGTGAAGTAGAGATTCTTTGCAATTTTTTGGACGTTTTAAGGTCAGAGATCAAAACTTAAATGAATAATTAAACTGAGGTAGAAGAGCAAATGTTCTTTTTAACAACAGATGAATTGCACTTAAAAATGTAAACCAATACACATTTTCTACCTATTAATGCTAAAAATAAGTTTAAAGAAATAAGATAGAGACAAACAGGATTTAGTTCGGAAGGCTTTTGACAAACAGCAGCACTGACAAACACATGTCTCATGTTGTTCTTAAGAATGTGCGAAGAGGATTTTGTCCTTTTCTGTCTTTCGCTGAGAATGTCAAATCTAAGAATCTTTCATCACTCGCAGCTTTGCAAAGATCGCAGCCAAATCTCTCCAAACATCCTCGAAAGAAGAGCCGGAAGCTCTGGTTTAATCATGTATTTTCAGTAACATTTACATCGTTGCAGTAGTGTTTTCATAAATCCGTTTATCAAAGATGTACAAAATTTTACAAAAATAAATCTTTTTCACAATCTTTAAAAAAATATACACAATGGTGCCACTGCCTAATTGACCAAATTGATGATTAATCACTACAAACAGTATCACAATAAAATGACAAAATATATATATATATATAAGACAGAATTATCAGAGCCCTTATGTTCTTCGGATTAAGAAACAATCATACAAGAATCTAAAATGTCACCATTTTAGAGTTCAGATATTTGTTAATTTGTCAACATATTTCAACAATCATCACATTGTGCTTAATGTTACATATTGATTTATTCAGACAAAGTTAGAACTATTGCAATAATCGTATTTAAGTTCAGAGTTAGGAATCAGATTCTACAAACTATTTAATACAAACTCCAAAAAGAAATTTGTTTACACCAAACCACCGCTTTAAAAAACAAGGATTTGAAGTACTTCACATGAAACACCTTCATGTATTTGTTTTTTTAATTAAAAGCAAACATTTAAAGGTATCAAAAGACACCTCTCATTCTGAAAGTTCAAGTCAAGCAAATTAAAAGAATAATAAAAAAAGAAAACTAAAAATGAATGCCCGTGCAAAGATATTTGCAGCCTCATCGACTGCAGCAGCTACAACTAAACCTGCATATTAATCAGAATCACACAGAAACAGACAGGAGGATTCAGAGTGGCGTGAAAGAGGATCCCATCTCCAGATCTCTCTACTATTTTTGGTCACAGTTAAGGTTTTTAAAAATATTAAAAGAAATCTTAAAGTCAGACAAAGGTCATCTACGTAAATTCAAAATACAGCTTTTAAATTTAATGAGGAAAAAAACACTATAAAAATCAAGTGGGCCCAGTGTAAAAAAATATAATAATTGCATGATACACCCACTAACTCTCATCCCTTCATTCTCTTCTGTATTTCCCGGTAGAGAGCAGAATTTATACTTGCATCAATTAAAGTGAGTCATCCAGGATTATTATTTGGTAGATGTGTGACTATATTTTGTGTTGTGTTTTTGTCAGAAGATTTTTTTTTTTCCTTTACCTCTGAAACTCTGCCATGGATGCTATTCAAAAGACCAGTGTGACTTGTCAATGTGTTCTTGGAGATTTTGTTTACTGTGATTGTGGATTAAAAACTCTCACTGTGTCTCAAACTACAGCTGGAGATCAGATGTCGTAAATCAGTTCCTTATAAATCCTGTAGATTGGATAATTATATGTTAGTTTGGGGATATTTCAGGCTACTTCATGTTGTCAGACGGGTTTGTTGAAGGGATTTCAATCAAAGTTAATTCAAATTACAACAAGGGGGACAATCCCCTTTTCATACAGAGCAAAGTTGGTTGGGTTAACTTTACTTATAAATAAAACAATATTTGAAAACCACTTGCATTTAGTCAGATTGCCACTGATAAAATGTTTGTTTTGAAACTTGTAAATGTGAAAAAAACAAAATAAATCTGTAAGGTGGGAAAACTTTCTCAGCAATGTACAAGGGGAATGCGAACTGCATCATGGACATAAATACTTAATATTTTACTGAGGTTGGTGATTGGAGTTCTTTGTGTAAAAAAAAAGATACCGTATTTCCTGCTTGAAATATAAACTGCTATCTGGCATTAAGTTGTCAGGTGAGGAGCTACCAGGTAGAAACTGTTGGAATTACAGACACGTCTACAGCAGCAGACTGAGGTGGCGTTTGACACCGAGGCAGAGCAGCTACAAGTCACTATAAAATTCACTTAGTTCTTTGTTTCCCTTTGTTGTGTTGGCTGACTTTAAATATTCTGCTCTCCTCATAAACACAATCTGCATGTCCTACTTTCCAACCAAGCAGGTCGATATCAGGAAAGTGGAAATTAGACGACACAAGAAAAGAAAAACTCGTCTTTCTCTTGAGATGAATTCCAGTCAGTGGGAAACTAATCCTTCGTTAAGCAGGATTCACAAAACATTTTCTCATGAATTTTTCAAAACGCTTTTCAGAGTGGAACATTTGAAAAAGCGTATATTCTTTTAAGGTCCACTTTGCAAATGCACATTTTGGCTTTTTGTGCTCGAAATAAAATCAGTGCCATTTTTATGTGGTGCGTTCTTATTGTTTCCGTTTCAAACTTCAAAGCACTCACTAACCAACTGTTAAAATACGAATAAAAATCTGTACATTTGAGTATACAGAAAGAAAAAAAAGTGTCTTAATTTGATTAATAAAATATTTAAGCACAACGCTACATCTTGAAAACTATTTATGTGGTCTTTTGTTTACAAAGGGCCAAATAAAAAGCTGTGGTAGACCGGATTTGGCCCCCAGGCCTTCAGTTTGATAATATCAACAATAATGTCAACAAAGGCTTTGAACATTTTTCCTGCGTCTGTTTCTCTTATCCTAAAACATAAAGACACCTTTTGAAAATCCTTTTTTGATGCGACAATTTGGCTACTTGACAGATGATGAAAGTGCTTTTTATGTTTAGCTTTGTCCTTTATCTCTGCTCTCATTGAGCCTAAAGAATATTAGACTGATATAAAATGTTAAGCTCCCCAAAATAATAATAATAAAAAAAAATCAGCTAGATCCTTAGCCTTGCTTTGGCTCCTCTTTGGAGTTTTTATTAAAATAAATGCAAAATTAATATCTCGAATAGGGCAACCAGTGTCTAAAAACAAACATTTGGGTTACACAACTGATGACATACAGTATTTTCAGATGATTAAAATATGCTAGAAAATTTCCCAGGTAAATACAGGTCCGGCAAAAAAAAGTTGTCCAGCATCAGACATCAAAGTTGTCCGAGTTGGCAGCAGCACCCTTGAGCTTACACTAAATGCAAAACACTGTTATTAGGATTCAAAACAGAGATTTAAAAAAGTTTTTTTCCTTTAAATGAAAAACATAGGTGATTACAGCTGATGACTGAACCAGATGCCCAAAGGCTGCGGTGCAAATCCCTCAGAGTTTTTGCTACTTTGATAAAGTACGGGAGTGAAGTGCACAAACCGATGGAAAGGGTTTTATAAAATCATGTGTACGAATGTTAATTTCTTCTTTTGAGATGCAGCTTGAGCTAAAACAGGTTGGAGATTCTTCATTTTTTTTTTAACTGTTTCAATATTTCCAACTATTTACTCAGTTTTGTATGACCAGAAGGATGCAGCAAAGCAAATGTTAAAATAGTCCATGGAATGATTTATACAGAAACATGAAATAAACTTAAACGTCTTAGGTTTCAGTGTCAAATCTCGTCTTTGTTCCTCTCAGCTGAGACGCTGACAGTTTTCTACCACCATAAATAACATCAGCAGCAAACAAAGAACCAGTTTAGCTACATGTCTGCATTCTGAGCAAAAAAAAAAATCCTCTCCGTCTCTTCCAGGTGCTTCACCATCATACTCCCACAGATAAATGTATGCATCAAAAGTTTTTAGAGTTCAAGCAAAACACTGAATTATGAACAAAAAAAAACATCATGAAGGGGTTACAGAAAAAAAAGCAGCAGCTCAAGTCCTGAAAAAATAGTGTTATGTTTAAAAAAACAGAACATTCTTAGTTACATCATATATTAATATCTTTCTTCACAGTAGGCAATCGCTGAAGGTTAAAGCACTGAATAATCACACCCGCATTGTTAACCATATGGAGATGATTCGATGCATAAAGGTTTCATCAAACAATAATCAGAAAACGCAGCCTCAAAGCACTGCTGTTGATCAAGTAGAGAAAATACATTCTTATAAGTGAACACAGTCATTGTGCCCTGATGTTAAAAATGGAGCGACGTCGTTCAACATTCATACTGCATTAGTAGGAAATTAGTCCAGGATGATGGACAACAATAAATCGTTATAACTGCATTTGTGTTGCTTAGGCACTTCTTTTAAATCATAAAGACATAACATATTACTGATAAAAAGTGTTCCCACTGATATGTCTTTATAGGGAGGCCACATGTTTTAGAGTTCAAGTTCACCTCCCAGCTGTTTATTGTGCAAACCACTTTAGTTGTGTATTTTCTGGGAACACTAAATCTCTTCATTGTAAGTAAAGCTCTATTGCTCTGATCAAAAAGACGCCCCCGTCTCTTCTCTGCGTCAGAAGCTGGACTCGGGCACATTCTTCTTGCGGCCCAGAGAGTTTGTGCTGTAGCGATTCCTCTGCAGAGACTGTTTGTCTGAGGTCAGACGGTGTGCTGGCGTTGTGGACATCCCGTTACGATGCAAGGACGCTGTCCTGTGAATGCTTTGCTCTGCTTTTGTGGGGATGTTGGAGGAGCTCTGCGAGCGCCTGATGTCTGCCGTGGAGCGTCCTGACTTTCCGTTTGCCAGCTCATCAGTCCGACGGCCTGAACTATTTGATTTGCTTCCTTCCACCCCAGTTCTTCCTCCAGCTGCTCCATTAGGTAATGACATTCTGGACAAAGTCCTCCTGCCTTCCTCCTCACCACCTTTTCTTCCTGACTCACCATCCTTGGACTTTTTAGCATCCTTGTCCTTCTTTAGAAAGTTGCCTTTCAGAAACGACAAGAGACTGTCTTGACTCTTGGGCACTTCATCTTTTGTTGTCTTTGACTTGTTTGCTTCAGAGCTGTGGTGATCCTTATTCACCTTGTCTCCCTTTTGTCTTCTTAGAGTTCCATCCTGAAGGCTTGACATGCTGTAGCTGGGACGAACTCCGGTGCTGGAACTCGGTTTTCGCTCTGAATCTTGTGAAGCTTTAGCAGAGCTCTCCCTCCTGCCCTCCTTCCTCCTGGAAAGGGTGTTGCTACCAGAGCTAGCGCTCATATTCCCTGAGCTCTCCTCTTTTGCCATGTTTTCCTTTCTCCGTCTCAGACTGGCCGTCTTCTCTGACGGTCGTTCTGATGGCCTTCTCTGTCCCTCTGGAACCTGAGTGTAATGCGGCTCTTCTTCCATCTTACCAACACAACTCATACTGCCAACAGTTGCAGATCGAACGCTGGCTGCCCGACCCACAGAGGGTTTTTTGCTGCTACGCGACTCGTTCATTACGGTTACTATTGAATCCTTGGTGCACCGGGGTCGCCGACCAGACTCCAAGTATTCAACTAGCTCTGCAGGGTCGGGGTCTTGCGCTGGAGGAGACGCTTGCTCAGGTTTTCGTCTCTCTTTTGAACCGAGGGACCAGCGCAGAGGAAACTTTTTGCTCAGGCTCTCTTTTGGCTTGGAGGGAACTCTCATACTTACGCTGCGTCCCTGAAGCCCTCGCACAAAAGGGCGGCTTTCAAAGCCACCTGATGATGATGAAAACAGGGAAGCGGTACAGAGTTAATATTCAAAAGCAAGACCTTGGAAAAAAATATTAAATACTGGAAGGTTGTAACTCACCCCTTTCTTCTTCAAAGTCTTTGTTGTGGAAGACGGGAGGCTCTGCGGAGTCTGATAAAGACGAGATGTTGTTGGAGGAAGGAGACACCAAACTGCCTCTCTTGCTCTCCCCTGTTAGTCTGATTAGCCAGTGGTCCGACACTGATGAACTTATGGATCCTAAGATACGAGGAAAAACACCCCAAAATGACTATTACAATGATAAAGGAGCATCTGTAAAGAAAATAACATTACGCCCAAACAGAAACTCTGAAAAAAAAAAAACAGTTTTCTCTGTGTTGGTCAGGCCTCTGGCAGCAGCATTTTGAATATGTACACTAGTCATTTTAATGTTTAATAAAAAAATGCTTTTGATGAAAGGGGAAAGTTATTACATGAATGCATATCCAAGTCATTATGTGCCGTCCTATGATTTTAATTTCTCATACTGAAGGTATTAGTCTTATTACAAAAAACCATACAATATAGGATGATTTTTCTTTCTTGAAATTAAAGTCCAACGTATTTTTAAAAGACTTGAAAGCTTCCATAGAGATCAAAGAGGGAACGTGGCAACGAGAGGCTGGTAAGAAAATGCACTTCACTGACTTATGTTTGAATATTTTGATAAAAACATACTTTGCCAGATTCACTCAGGGGTCACATGTTGCATTGCTTACAGCAACAGGGAAAAATGAAAAAAGGTAAATCTCAGCCTTTCCTATGATCCAAGGTTGAAGCAAGACCCCTTCGTTGAATTAAAGCTTTCATTCTGCATTGAAGGCAGCCTGACAGTAGAGGTACGTGCTTGGTTGTAGTTTAGCTTCATCTTTTCTGCTGATGGACAACAGCTGCTGATCACTTGTTTGATGATGACCTGCAGTGACCTAAATCTCTAAGCAGCCATTCTGGACAGTTGCTATATGGCTTTAGCTTGTGCTCTGAAGACATTTTCTCTGCCTGTTTACACGGCGTATTTGAATAATAAAAGAGGAAACCAGTTGGTTTCCTCTTTTATTACTAGATTATTCTCAAGGCATTGTGTCACAAACTTTAACCCCTAATGCATTAGCCTGGTTAATTAGTGCAGTTTATCATAGAAAAACCTTTGTTCATTTTAAGTACCTAACTTTTTCCCATTAATATCACACATCTCAAAGCATTTTGTTAGGATTTATAAGATGAACCAAAAAGAAAAAAATCCCAAAAAGTGCTAAAAATCAACATCTATTTAAGCTTCAGAAACTAGTATCTGAATATAACCTCCAGGCCCTAAAGTTGGTATTTTGGGTTGTTAATACCGAGTCCATTTGTGACTCACATCGGTGATTTTGTGCAGTTGCATTCTCCAACTTGTGTTAATGAACATTTTTTGTAATACATGCGTCTGAGTGAAGATGTTAACAAGTGTGAATTAGTTTTACTCCAAATATACCGGACTGGTACATTTTAATTCAAGATGCCACAGCTTTTGTTTTGTATTTGTGAAAAAAAAAACTACAACAACAAAACGCCTGCGATATTTTACTCTCTGACTTCAACTTCACAGTTACAAGGTACAAATAAATACCTTTGCATCAAATATACCTTCGTAGTTCAGATGCCGACTAGCTGTAGCAGCTCACACACAGCAGTTTCAATCTGGGAAATAATTTCCATAACAATGTGATTGAGCCCAATGAGGTATCTAATCATTTTTCTTTCAGTACTCTGTCTCCAAAATTATACATTTTCAGAGATTTACAATTTGTCTTTTGTTCCACTGAGTGACACAGAAACTCTCAATCTATTTTAAAAGATTGTCACTGCAGAAAAAAGACAGTTTTGTCATTTTTCTTTGGGATATGAGAAGGTGCATGTGATTTTTAGTTGATCAGTGTTCAGGTTGATTTCTTTTTATAAAAAGCCATAATTTTGATTTAAAACGAGAGAAAAAAACACACTTGAGTGGCAGCAGCCAAAAATTTTAAGATAAATTTAAAAAATACAATAAAAACACCCAACATGTCTGACATATTACTGTCAAAACAGGTATGACAATTAACTGTTTTACTGTAAAATAGACAACCAACTTAGTTTTTTTTCTTTACATCAAATGTCAAGGCATTGGTCATTGACTCTTAACTTCCTCAAATTATATTCCAGTAAAACTGAACTTCTCTTAATTGGTACTAATTCAATACTAAATAAATTTGATAATTTCTCCATTTCAGTTGATAACTCCTCCATTTTTCCTTCCCCTCAGGTTAAGAGTTTGCGCGTCATCCTTGATAGCAGCCTCTCTTTTGCCTCCCATGTCAATAATATCACTGGGTCAGTTTATTTTCATCTCCGAAATATTCGCCGTCTCCGTCCTTCTCTGACTCCACATTCCACTGCTGTTCTGGTCCACAGTTTGGTCACATCTCGTTTAGACCATTGCAATTCTCTACTTTTTGGTCTACCACAAAAAACTCTGCATAAATTACAATTGGTTCAAAATTCAGCTGCTCGTATCATTATACAGACCCCCTTAATTCATCATATCACACCTATTTTAAAACAGCTCGATTGGCTTCCAATCACATATCGCATTAACTATAAAATACTTCTAACTTTTAAAGTGGTTCACAATCTACACCTTCATATCTCTGACATCCTTCACATTGCCACTCCCACCCGCTCCCTCAGATCCTCCTCTTCTGTCCATCTCACCGTCCCCCCTGTTCCCTCAGATCCTCTTCTGTCCATCTCACCATCCCCCCCTGTTCCCTCAGATCCTCTTCTGTCCATCTCACCGTCCCCCCCTGTTCCCTCAGATCCTCTTCTGTCCATCTCACCGTCCCCCCTGCTCGTCTTGTCACTATGGGGAGCAGAGCATTCAGCCGCTCTGCTCCCAACCTCTGGAACTCTCTCCCACCTGATCTCCGTAACATCGAGTCTTTGCAATATTTTAAGTCCAAACTCAAAACCCATTTGTTTGAATTAGCATGTAGTTTTAATTATCTTTGTACTATTTTATAAATCTTGTGTTTTTATGTTTTTTTTTTTATTGCTGGTATGTATTTTATAATTTACTTGTTTTTATGTCAAGGTGACCTTGGGTGCCCAGAAAGGCGCCTACAAATAAAAAAAAAAAGTATTATTGATAGTTTATTGTAAATGTCATAGGAATCAGAAAAGCACTGATCAGTTAAAATCTTTCTATAACATTTGGATAATCAGAAGAACAACAAGGGGAGACGTTGTTGGTCTAGTTAGTTGTACCAATAAATGGTATTTCAGCAGCTTGATGTATCAAATTACTTAAAGGTTAATCAATATAAAAATGATTTAAAAACGCTAAATGATCATTAAACCTTACAATGGAAAACTAATGTCATGAAAGACAAATAACTAGAGCTTATGGTCAGGTTTAAAGGTGATAATTTATAAACCGAGAAGGCAAAGTTTAATTTTTGATTAAGAGTCGTTGCACTATTTCAATAATGACAAACTTTATTATTTATATAGCTAAGACATATAGATGGATATTTAAGTAGACATAATTGGGGAAAAAAACCCTGAAAAAATGATTTTAAGAGTCTGATAAACACAAAAATGTTTTGACTACACACCAGTGTAGTGGCTGCAGGGTCACAGGAAGGTCAGGATATTTCTGTGGTGTTTGGTTATCCTCCCATAGGTTTTCTCCAGGTAGCATTTTCTCTGCCATCCACTGGATATAAACACAAGCCCCTTATGGCACTGAGAAGAATTAAGGATAAAATGGATGAATTATGTATTTTTGTGCAGTAGGGGACCAGCGCCCTGTAGGTTTAATGCAATTCTTTTACTCTAGGGCACATGCGTCAAACTCAACGCTTTTTATGCGGCGCTCTAGACTCTAGGGAGACACATAAATATAGCTTTCAAGGTAGCAGCTGTGCTCTAATCCGTTATTAATCAAAATTAAACAATTTTTTTTATCTGTATAGTGCCAAATTACACCATGTGAAAAGATGTTCAATATAGTTTAATTTTAAGAAGTAAGTACTCGTTGAATGCAGAGATATTAATACTTTAGCGGTTTGCTAAAGGGTAGAGCCGTCACCACTGGCCCTTTGAGGACTTTCAGGATGTTGATGTGGCCCAAAACACTTAACATAATGCTGCCAGAAATACCTCCTGATGACTTGCAACCTTCAACAAACAGCATTGCTAGAGAAAAGGCTGCAGGAAAATGTTGAGCAGTTGCTGTCAACAAATGACTGACCATTCAGACTAAATCATAAAATGTTTTCACTGTTAAAATTTGGTAATCAGTGACTTAACATCCATCCATCTCTTCAGCGGCTTGACTTGGATTTTTTTTTTGATTGTTTGTAAATAATATTTATTTCTTGTTAGGTCTAAAACTTTTTCCATCCCTGTGAGGGAAAATACAGTATTTTTCGCCGCTACTTTCCCCCACGATTTGAAGAATGTGGCTTATAGCCCGGTGCGCCTAATTTATGTACATTTCAAGTTTATTTAAAAAAAACTTTGTAGATGCGGCTTATATAAGGTGTGCTCCATAGTCTGAAAAATATGGTATTTTCATTTTCACTGTCAAAGTTTCTCTTTTATAAAGTGTTCATGGCAAATGGATTGGCAAAGAACTTTAAATTACTTTTTGTGAGAACAGAAAATTAGAATAGCAAACAGGTTAAATCTGGTAATTTACAAAGAGGATACAAGAGTCAGCAGACATCCCAGAGTCTCTTCCTAATATAGCTGAGGTTTTTAACTCGGACGAGGAAACTGAGGCGGCTTCCATCTGAAACTGAGAGTAGTGGAGTGAACTCTGTGCCAGTTACCATGGCGACCGACTCTGTGAACCTACCCGTGATCTACCCGCCTGCAGAGTTACATCAACTAAATGTTAAGTTCCTCTATAAAGAGCCCAAGATGCATCATTTTATTTCCCCTGTCATTTTGACTTGAAAGCACTAGCTGTCAACGGGGAAGCAAACCGAACAGAAAAGAACTTTCTATGGATGGAAACAATAATTATATGAATCGGCACAAACTGGTTAAATAAAATATCTTAAGGAAGCTTTTTATACAAAAAAAGTGACACGGATTATAAAAAACGTTTTGCTTTGGTGGCAGCGCTCACGTCAGTGCAGTTTAACTTAATTGACTTTCGCAAAATAAAGCCAAAAAATGCTTATGAATTTCTTCTGGTTTTGCTTTTTTGTTCCTCTTAACTGTTTCAGATTATCAGAAACTCTAATATGAAGCGAATATAAACTCAAGAAATACAAGAACGGTTTTCAAATTATGATTTCATCATTAAGGGCAAAATTATGAAAGCACTATTTGAAAAAGTAAGTGCACCCTTACAGCAACAGCTAGCATAGAGTGTTTGTAACTACACAGTATTTTATGTTGTAATTCTGCCTTTACTGTGTAGTACGTTGTTCTTAATTCAGTTTTTTTTGTTCTGTTATTTTTACTTTTGTGTGTATCTGCATGCCTTGATCACCTGTCACTTTGCTGTTGTTTCATTTTGGCTATTTCTATTCTAGTTTTCCTCCAACAGTTATGAACCAGTTTGTTGCACAATTATGTGTAAACCTTTCCAGTCTTAACAAGTTTCTTTGTTTTTGCTGAAGTTGAATGATGAAGGTCATTATCGTTTAAGTCAATAATTGTCATATGGACTTATTTAGCAATTTATTTTAAATCCTCCTAATATACAATTACCTCTGTCAAATAAAGTTAACATACTGTGGATAAATAAAAACAAATGAAGCAGAATTCAAATGAAGTCAGGATTCAGTACATAATTTATGTCATCAGTAATGAGTTTTGGACTTATCTCAGGTAAACGTGAAATAATGGAATGAAAATTTAAATTTTAAAAAGTTGCGTTAAAGTACAAATGCCTTTAAGGTAATGAAGGAAAATCTAATTAGATTGAACAATAGCACCTGGAGCGCCTGCAGAATAAACAAGAAAAACTGGCTGCAGAATACAGATTTTGTGAGACATGATGGTTCCCTAGAAAAGTAATTTAATGACGACATTTTAGTTTCCTATTAATTTATTTCAGCACCAACATGGAAACCTGGTTTCTGTCATCTCCACTGACATCTTTCAAAAGTAAAACAATATGAAAGTAGATTTTAAAGTGCAGACACCACAGACAGTGATGTTTGAGTCAACTAAAATGGAAGATTTTTTTATTTTTTACATTTGTTTCATCAAAGTTGACCTGAAATTATTCACGTTCACTGTTCAACAGCTAAGCATTCTGAGCTAAATTCATGTTTTATGATTAAACTTATAAATGTAGTCGATGATTGTGCTGCATTGACATGCTGGTCTTGGCCAACTTGTAAGCATCTGTTAAATCTTCTCTTTGAAAAACTGAATGTCTCATTCAGACATTCTCCCTCTGTCTGACTGCTCTATTTGTATATTGTGGCAATTTTGAATGCGCTTTTGTCAATACTATCCAAACAGCTTTTCTGTTTCCACCCGTCTCCCTGCTAGGAGTTTAGGTGTCCCATCCTCAGTAGCTCAGTCCACAACATAAACCAGATTTGTCCGTCCCTCCCTAACCCATCTCGCTTTGTCCATCAGTGATGATCATAACTCTCTCTTCCTTTTTGCTCTTCCTCTCAAACTTTGATGGTTCAAAATTCAGCGGCTCACGTTATAATCACGATCCTTTCTTTCCACCGCAGCAGCTGCATTGGCTTCTTGTCAGAATGTAATTAAAAAAAGTTTTCAAAACCTATTCATAACCTTGCCCCTCCTCGCCACCTCGTCTTTCCTTTAGTCCTTCCTCATCCAGGCGCCTCAGTGCCTCCCAGCTGTCTCAGCACCATTCATCCATTCTGATCCGTAGAACTGATCAACCCCTCCTGCTTACATTCAGACTCAAAACTCACTTAACAAAATCATACTACGTACAAAAAAAAAAGAAAAAAGAAAGTAAAATTACAGCGTCTTTTAAATTAGTAAAGACATGTTTGCACCGTGGCATACCGATTACACTGAAATTAATCAATACAAAGATGAAAACACAGGATCTGACCTCTTCTTGGTGGAAGCAAAGTAAGTGTTGAAGAAGAATACAAATGTTCTGATTTCTAAGTGTGTTGATAACCTGAAATCACTACAGCAATATGCAGGCCAATATATCTGCTGTTGATAAAGGACTGCTGCAAAGTTGTTAATTAAAGGCTGTCACATGGGCTTTCTTTTATCTGATTGACATTATATGATTATTAAAGCTCTGGGATAAATTAAGAGACCACTTAAAATCATCAGTTTCTCTGATTTTACGTTTAGTAGGTATATATTTGAGTAAAATTGACATTGTTCTGTTATTTTATGAACTTCTGACATGTCTTGGAAATTCCAAGCAAACATTTAGCATTTATTTGCAGAAAATGAGAAATGGTCAAAATAATGAAAAAGATGCAGCGCTTTCAGACCTCAAATAAAGCAAAAAAAAAAAAAAAACAAAACAAAAAAAAACAAGTTGGTGTACATTTAGAAACAACAATATTAATATTTTAACCCAGGAAGAGTTCAGAAATCAATGATTGTATTGAAACCTGGAGGGTTTCAATACGGTTCAGTGCGGTTCAGTGCAGTGGGCTCTTCATTTTTTCCAGAGCTGTAGAATATCTTGATTGTATAATCAAAGGTGGGTAGTAACCATTGATATTAAAAACAATGTACATCTAGACACACTTCTATAGTATCATATACTCTTTACTTCTCCTCGAGTAATGTTATTTTGAAGTTGAAGGGTTTACCTGGATTGTGTGTGCTTGGGTCCGAATTGGACAGTATGACTGGATTGGACAATATTATATAACGTAATATAAATTAAATGTCTTCTAAAGCACATTGAGAAGACATTTGTTGTAATTTGATGAAATAAAGCCATATGGAATTGTAATAAAAATACCACAAGACCTTGTTATAGATCTTGGTGAAACGTGAGCAAATTTGCATTTTCAGGAATGGGGAGAACAAAGACGTTACAGTGAATGCTTTAAAAACCTGGATTAGAAAATAATCTGAAATACTTTTCACATCCCAGTATTATCTACACGGCAGATAATATTTTGAACAAAAAAAAAAGTAAATAATTAAAAAAATAGAAATAGAATTATAGAAATAGGCTGAATGGATAACAAGACAGTGGTGAAAATGAATAATGAAAGGAACTATTTCTGTTCCTACATCCCTGAGAGCAGTGGAGTCTTATTTCACACCAAAGACACCAGCATGTTGGTAAAGCTTGAAGAAAATTAGAAAAATCAACATATGTTAAAGCTGTGAAAAATTCAGGTGGGTTACTCATTCAGGCAATCAACCCCAAAGCGTTGAAGAGCCGAAGTCTTATTTCTGAACCTTAATTGTTTTCATCACTCAGAAGAAACTTTTCAAAGTGGCAGCAAAATCACATCTACTGACGCTTTCCTGGAGAGAAACAATGCTACATAATTACATCTCCTGTGGTTTATAACAAAAACAATCACAAAGAACAGAACTGAGTCCATTTTGAATTTAAATTCAGTTCCTTGCCTGATTGACACCATATTTAAATTCAGTGAAACAATTATTTCATTTCTAAAGGAACTGTGACACACGCTGCGACATATTTTGTTCTTGCATTTCTCTTTGGATGAACATCAAAACCAGAACATTCTCCTACTTGACTACAGAACAAAAATCCATCTGCATGACTGCAGTATTTGGTATCAATACAATTATTAGTCTATTTTTAATCCTGTCTCACATGATTATGCTTCTTATGGAGTACAAGGGATACCTTTTAAAGATTTTGTAAAGTCTAAAATAATGTAAAATGTCTGGTAAGGAAAATATTAAGACACCATCACATTTATTTTCAAAATATTGGCTCAACTTGCACATCGAGTGCTCTTGGTGAGGACATTATAGAGTCTTGCTCTGCTTAAATCTCAAATAATTAGTTTGGTCTGCTGTTGATATGAGAACAAACTTGTTTGAGGGATCCAAAGAGCTCTGATTGGCCCAAATAAGATTCGGTGACATGAGTTTGGTAGGGGCTTAAAATGGTCTCAAAATAATTTAAATGGAAAACATCCCCAAAGTGATGAATGTTAAAAACAACAGAAAACGTGCCCAGATATTCCCATTGCAGGAAATTCATCTTCAAAGCAAAATGCCAGGAGTTGAAAGAAAGGAGCCTCTACAACCCCTAAAATGTCATCGCAGAACCTACAGCAGGCTATTGCTAGCATTAATATTAAATGATATTATACTTCTATAATCAGGAAGAGACGGCACAAGTTCAAGTTTCATGAAATGTGTGCAAGGAGGAAAACACGAAGGTTTGCCAGAGAACCTATCTGTTCAACCTCGCATGAAATCGTCAAAGTTACATTTTGTCACTTTCCTAAAATAATAACGGCCACGGCTAAGAAAAAATCAGAATATCCCCTTTTTCATGACAAAAGAGGGACATTACCGTTTTTTTCAATTCTCTTGATGTACAGAGTAAAAAATCTACTCTGCCATCATTAGTGGAGCCTTTTTTTTGTAGTTTGCTTATTCAGTGTAGTAATACAGTAATATTGACAAGTTCTAAATACATTCACAAACGTCCGTCCTTAACACAAAAACCTTAAATAAAATTTCAAACATATTGTGCACTTCTTTTCAACCTCCATGAATCAATATTTTTGTAAAATTGTTTTCTGTGCAATTACAGCTGCAGGTGGATTGGAATGTGTGTCTCCCAGCTTTGTACAGTCAGGGATTATTTTATTTTGACTTCAAGGGGAGTGTTTATATGCAGCAATTTCTCTGCTTCCTTTCCTAACTACTGCAGAGCTTCCATCTGTGTGTAATTTGTTTTCTCGGTTTATATCCAGCCGTTTTGTGGAGACCCCAGAGACTTGTTAGACAGCATTAGCAAACAAACGGCATCACAAAGAGCAGTAGGGCCAAGGTCTGAAACAAGAGAGATCTGTCTAAAAATAAATGAAGAAGTAGTAATAATATGCAAAGAGTGCAAACCTACCAAGAGGTTTGCAGTGCATCCGCCTATATGGGAAGTAATGTTTTCAGTTTGCCTCAAGATATTGAGAAATAAACACAAAACGTGGTGACAGTTTTTTTCTGTGGTAAAAGAAAAAACAAACACTGAACCCTGAAGACACCATCACAGGAGGCACAGAGAAAACTGACTGATGTATGAAACTAAACATGAGGCAATCCTGGAAGAAAAAACACGATCCAAATGACTCCAGAGTGTAGTGGAGGCTCAGCTTTTAGCAACATTGTAAGCCAGAACTACAACCCATCCATCCATCCATCCATCCATCCATCCATCCATCCATCCATCCATTTTCTGCCGCTTATCCGGGATCGGGTCGCGGGGGGCAGCAGCTTCAGAAGGGAGGCCCAGACTTCCCTCTCCCAGCCACGTCTTCCAGCTCCTCAAGGGGAACCCCAAGGCGTTCCCAGGCCAGCAGAGACATAGTCTTCCCCGAGGCGTCCTCCCGGTTGAATTACAACCGATTGGCTTAGATTCAGGTGTAATTATGGATAGAGCGACTCAGTTAAAACCCCAGGTGTAGATTCAACTGAGATCCTTTCAGATCCCCCTGCATCCAGGCTGCTTAAGCTCAAAGCATCTTGCAAAAACAACAAAAAAAAGAGTAAAAATACTCAATCTCTGGAGCTGGTGGACAAACACCACAAGCTCTACTGGACTTGTAACAAAAGGTGGACCTACAAATGGGGACGGCTGAATACAATCAACCCCAACCATTCAAGTTTTCATTCAAACAAAAGTAAGTTGTTTGCAAGTAATTAGAAAAGGAGTAATGAAATATTTTTTACTGGCCTATTTGAAAAAGTTTTAATAAATTGCATTAAGGTTTGTGATGCCAATGTGACTAAATATGAAAACCTTCAAAGGGTGTAAAAGATTTTGGGAGGAAGAAGGTCATACTATCGAAGCAAACAGTAATCCCAGAATAGGAGTTGGATTAATTTATCTGCGGCAGTGAAATGTTAATTACTATATTTGCCAAGACAGAACCGTTCAGAGTATTTTTTCAGGAATAAGATTCACAGTATAGATTCATCTACTGAAGGGAATCGTGATGAACTATTTGCTGTGGGGAAACATACGTTCATCTGTGAGGATTGTGACGAGCATACTGAGCTCTCTTTGAAGCCGACCCGTGATTAGCAGTTGTGTCTTTTTAAACATATTGTGAATGCAAATGAAGATTGATTCTATGCATTGTTTTTTGCAAATGGATGTGCAATTTTATCAGCAACAGATTGAAAATGGTCAGTTGATCTCTTGCCATATTTTGAGCAGGCACAACTTTGGGCAGCACAGCGGTCCTGCTGCCATGTGACTGTTGTCCTCCTGTATTTTCAAAAATACAAGAGAACAGCCACTGCTCTGTGTGCTAAAATCTGCATCACCATTTCATTTAGTTTCATATTGTGTCATTTTAGAAAGAAAAAAAAAATTTGAATTTGAATATATTTGAATAGATTATAATCTTTGAACTTTAAAAGCTTCGACAGGTACATCACAACAGCTAGATTCTACGAAAACATATGCTTTAGTTTGTTGATTTTTATTATCTGAAATCAGTATTTAAATAGTTATCAGATTTATGCAACCGCCTGTTTGTGGTTGCATTCAAATATCAGACCCTGCAGAGCTGCTTCAAGCGTTCAAATTCAGTTCTGTGAAGCATCATCTGCTCAGACAGGTTTCTCTGTTGGACGAGACATGCTTCGGAACAAATTACCTGCTCACTTGAACTTGGAAAGTTTCGTGCCCAAGAACTGATGAAATTCTGTTTGGCAAAGCAACAAATGTTAACTCGTGTAACAATTTTTTAATAAATATTTTATTAAAAGCTTTTCTTTTTTTCCTCGCTCCTATGAACAGTTGTAAACAGCATAATGTCAGAGCGTTGTTGTGACGAGTGAGAACTTCTTAAAGAGATAGAGGCCCAATTTCAAAGCTTCACATTTCTTTTAAGTTAGTTTTGATATATGCAGGACTTTTATGGCAGCAGAGGGAATTTGTGAGTTTGTCATTCTCAGAGGATATTAACATTGTTGGAAAACATACCTCGAACAGAGCTGCTGGCCGACCATGGAGGAATAACGTTGCGTCTCTGGTAGAAAAGGATGTAAGCTCCCTTGGTACACACTTCGTCCTCTGGCACCAGATCCACGCTGCTGTCATCGTAGCTGTACCACTGGCCGTCCACAGAGTTCCTACAGTAAGCTGGATCAGAACGTAACATGGATTTATAAAGGCCTCGTTAAATTGAAACTTTAAAACCCTAAATGGATCCTTTTTTAATTCGCTGTAGCTGTAAAAAGAAAATAATTTTCACAGTCTTCACTCTGCCATTCATGTCAGAGTGATTTAAGTGGAGTTAATCACTGCATTAAATCCTTCTTCTGTTTCAATCTTTTTACGCGCTCTGCATTAACAGGAAGAATCTGCTGTTATTCTCATGATGATGCAACTCAAGCTGTAGGAACAGAAAGGGCTGAGACACAGACAACGTCTCATAATTACCGGCGGCCTCAAAGAGTGAATCAACACCAACTTAACCTTAACATGTAGCTAGGGAAAACAAGATATTAAAGATTCACTGCTATTGTCCCTTCCCATCTGGCCAATTCAACAATTATCTAGTCAAAACAACATTTTACAAGTCAGCTCTTAAAAGGAACAACCTAGAGAAGTAAAAACCATGACCACTTTGAATTGCTTTAGTGAGCTGAAGGTCCTGAAATTGAATAACGGTAAACCTTTAGGGCTGAGCTAAAGTAAGGGCAGAAGAACTTAAAGCCTTGGTTTCATGACGATGCATATCTTTCAATAAAAGCAAAACAGAAGTAGCCAAACTCCCCCTAAGGTCGCTGCCAACGGCTGGTGTAGCTGCATAACGAGAGCTCAGCTGTGCCTACAGCAGGGAAATGGGTTTCTGCTAAAAAGTAACAAATGAGAAGCAGAGCCTGGGTACCACTGAGAGGTTTTTTTTTTTTAGACAGACTAGGAGTGACACTTTGTCAGCAGCTTGTTTAAGCTAATTTGACTTGAATTGTTTTGTTGACATTTGTAGTAATTTTTTTTCCCATGATGCTAACTTAAATTAGGATTTTTCAGGTGTTTAGCAGGTAAATTGTGTGGTACCTTTACATTTGGAAACGTTGCAATCGTTTAATTTGATGAATTTGAATTTGCCTAATGTAAGCAAACAAGAGCGCTGAGTCACCCTGAGCAGCGGTGGCATGGCGTTTGCAGCATGCTCGCTCTCTGCTGTATGACTGAAAATTAACGGAAAACGTCTGAGGACGATAATGACCCTCTGTTGTTTCTTGAAACAGGAGTGAATGAAGTAAGTGTAAACAAATTTGCTGGATAACAAGGTCGTTACACAAGACACTAGCATTGTCACAAGCATTGCCTTCCCTGAAAGGCAATGCTTTTTCTTCTTATGCTTATACTTCAAGAAAAAACCCCCCCACATTATTCTGAATGTATGTTCACAGCATGTGGTGCATCAGTGGAGCGCTGCTGCGTTAGCATGAGAAGATGAGACTGATACTGATTGGTTCCTGTATATGGATACAATTTTCATTTCATGTTCCCATTAAACTCGGCAGTGAAACATTTCAGCATACGAACATAAACAACCTTCAAAATGTATGTTTTTAATAGATGGTTGTGAAAGAAATCCAACTCCAATATATTTCTCCAGCAACATAGGTTTTATCCTCACACACACCGTTTTTACCATCTGACTCAAAATTCAATTCAAAATACTCTTTTTTTAAAAATGTATATTCAGATGTTTTATTGTTCTTGTACATTTATATCTGTGTTTTAGGGAAAGACCCTTAAGGGAAAAAAGTTCACTAGGGACAAATTTAGGAAAAGTTGTTCTCAGAAGCTGCAGAGAAATAAAATAAGTGGAGTATGAACTGGGGTGAGAGAGATAACCGTATCCAAGAGCAAAACCAGTGGAGTAGCTAAAAGGCACAACATGCAAATGATCATGCTTTTCTATAATTTTAGCTTCACTATCCTGCACTGCTGCCTTCTTTTACCGTCATTTTGCCTGTAACCCCCTCATGCATTACTCGCCACTCAGCAACTTAATGAGACACTTCAAACCACTTTTGGTCCAACTGATTTACTCTGAAATCTTGACTCCATTATCCTCCCTTTGAAGGGATTCTGCAACACAACCAGCCAGGAGAAATGACAGATAGGGAGCCGAAATCAGAACAAGCTGCTGGGCAAGATGGCGTTTGCCACACATCTTAAAATTATGTCCCAGGCAGCTCTGTGGAGCGCTGGGGAACTTTTTAACATGACTCTCCAACTCCGGAAACACCCAGTGGTTTGGAAAATAACACAACTTCCTTTGCTTGGGAAACTGCATTCCATAATATTAATCTGTAGACCCTTTGCACTTAAGGGCTCAGCATGTTCAAAGCGAAGTTGAATTGAAGGAGAAAAACCTTTTTCTTCTTCCAGTTTGAGGTCACCCATCACTGAATGAATGATCAGCGAACTGTGATAGTAAGATTCTCCATAAATAACTCAGATCCTGCCAGCATCACCTGCCAAACTAATTTTAATGGATCAAAATGACGTCTAACTTCTCTAAACTGTTCAGAATTAGAACTTGTGACTAGAGGTGTGCTGATCGATCGGTCACCGATCATAATCGGCCGATTTCCGTGAAATCGGTGATGATCGGGATCGGCGATCATTGGCTCTGTTACTGATACTGATCACCTGCATCTCATTTCCCAGCCTGTCTGTCCAGCTGGTCTCGTCTTTCCTTCACTGCACAAACGCGCAGCAACAAATCCTAAGCGATGTGTAACTATAACGCACTGAGTGAATGAGGACGTTTGCGTGTTGCGGCGGAAAATAGAAGCAGGTCAAAATGCATCAACACAACAAAGCTAATACGACTTAAAAACAATGACGGAGTTTGGCTACATCGAGGTTCACTGGAGTAAAAAGACACGGAGGATCAGACAGCAGGTAAAGCAGCGCAGCTACAAACACTCACCCGGATTAGCATGACGGTCAGAAAGCTAAACTAATAACCCGCTAAATGATTTAAGTCTTGGAGCTGCGATGTAAGACGCTGGTTCTCCTGTTGAACCGCTGCTCCGCTACAGGTAGTAATATTTAATATTTAGTAATATTTGACATGGAGCCACTTCTGCTCCACCCAGTAGCGACTCTCTCACCAAACCTGCTTAAAGCTGCAGCATCTAAACTAAAAAATACATTTTACATACATATTAAAACTTTCTCTGTCCTAACATGTGACAGATAATCTCTAAAAAAATAATCGATCTCCTCCTTGTTACTCAGCTCAGTCAGAAACAGCCAATCAGAACTAGCAGTAACCAGCTAGCCGCTATGCTAACAGGACGTTTTCATTCAGTAGCTCTGGATTGTTTATTGTAATGGATCCTGTTTTTGCCTTTGAATGTTAAGTTTTATACTTGAATTTTTTGTCAATGTTGAGAGGTTTTACTTTGGCTCTTTGCATTATTTAGCTTCTTCAGAGCCTCATATGTTATCAGTCTGTTAAAGATAGTATTATTGATAGCAGTTCAATTTGCACAATGCCTGTTTTGTTTAGTTTTCTTCTTGGAAAAAGTTATTAAAAACAAGTTTTTGTCTAAATTAAGGTGAATTCATGGTTCCTTTTTCTACAAAATGTAATGGTAGTGTTTATGATAAAAAATAAATAAATAATTATGTGATCGGTATTGGGGATCGGAATCGGCGATCGGCCCTCAGGGGTGATCGGTATCGGTATCGGGAGAAAAAAACCTGATCGGCACATCCCTACTTGTGACAATTTTGAATTTTTCTATATTCCATTTAATAAAAAAAATGAAGTTTGAATTTTGATTTAAAAAAAACAAGTTGAAGTTAGTTAAAATGTAACTTCCACTGTGTTTGCATACTGATAAAATAAAGAAAAATATTAATATATTGTTCACCTACGTGCTTTTTCAGGCCCAGCCTATGCTGCTTCCCACGTATATATAAAATAAATCATATATAAAATAAATCTGTTTTTTAAGGGAAACTTTTCACGTCTCTAGCTCTTGCACAGAGCAGAGGTGCAACCACAGTCTCTTTAATAATAAACTGCATGTTGATACTGAGCACAATGTTTGTGTAAAGCAACTTTCATCATAACTGCAAAACGCAATCTTACGTTTTCCAGCAGTAAAGTTCCAGAGCACCTTTAAATAGCTTCTGAATAATTTCTCATAAGTTACATTTAGAGTTAATGTCTCAAAATCAGGGAAATTATTGCCAAGCACTTCAAGGTCCGCAAGAGAACATTTAACTGACCTTAAGCCAAGAGAAAAGTATACATAGTTCGAGGTTAAATGTAATATTTATCTTTCAAGCCACATGAAAAAGGTGAATATTTATTTCAATGTTCTCTTGTTATATTTCTATTACTGGTTGTTATGGATGTTGCCTACTTTCTGTAGATTAACTGAGGTCAATCAAATTACCAGGAACGCATGATCTGACTAATCAGGTATTTGCCCTCAGTGGCAATCAAAAGTCTGTTGGTAATTACGTGTGTGTGATGAATTGCAGCTGAATTCAAATACTCTGTGACTGGAACAAGAACAGGGCAGCATCTTGTCTTTTAACTAAAACACAGCAGGTTTTGCTTTTTAAAGGGCGGATGTTGGTAAGGTGAATCTGGAACAAAAATTGGTTTTGAAATGATCTGAATTAACCTTTTGTTGTATCTCTTGGATACAAAGAAAGGAGAAGAAGTGAGATGGTTACACTGTAAAACACTGGAGCCACATTTAGTTGCGTCTACTCTAGCTTCTACTCTAAGTCAAATAGATTTAGCCAGTTTTAGATTTTGAACCTAAATGTGAGTTTGTGAAAGATAAACTTGCAGCAGTAAGTTGTGTTAACTTTTTATTAATTTTGTCAAACCTCCAAGAGTTGAATCAACTAGAGTTTTTAGGTAAGCGCTTAAAAAACTGAAAGAAGAAAAATACAGCTCCATACCTGTATAGTGTCCTCCATGCATTCCTCCATGATGGTTGCACACGGCATAGAGGTCGTACAGGTAATCTTGCGGGAGGAGTGAGTCAGCAGGAGGATGAGTTTGACCTGAAGGCTGTTTCCGGGAAGAGGAAGAAGAGCCCGAATGCAGATTCTTCATACTTTGACTACTCTTCGCTACATGAGGAGCCATGTTCAGCGCAGTCAGGGGGAACCGAACAAGGGTAGACAGCTTGTTCCTCCGTTCACCAACCTGTTTGAACATTTCAAGGACATTGCGAAAGATTGTTAGACAAAACAATCATTTTAAAAGTTCATAAAGTGGCAATAAGGAGTTCAAGATATAATGATTTAATAATGAGCAATGCATGAAACTGAATTAAACAAAATTCAAACCACAACATGAAGTCATTAAGAATGGAAAAGAGGAGGCCGTGAAAAGAAATTCCAATAGAAACCCTCTTTAGAGCTATAAAGTCCTTAAAACTTTTACTATATCACAATTCCTCATACACAGTCCAGTCACATTAATGTGACCACCACGTACTTTCCACTTCAGAGTTAAATAACCAATCACAGAAGGCAGGTGGCAGCACAGTGCAGTTGAGCGTATATAAAGGGTGTGTGTGGGCTTCGGAAAACATTTCAATCGTTGGCGTAATGCAGAAACGAAGCGATTTATCCGACGTCCAAAAGGGCATGATCATTGGCTTTCGGGCCAAGGGTGGAAGCATTTCCGTAACGGCTGAGTTTGTGAACTGTTCGCGTGCCGCCGTGGTAAAAGTGTACCGTGCATGGCAAAATGGGACTGTCCAAAATCAACGACGTGGCAAATGTGGTGCACCACGGGCCATAGATGACAGAGGCGAACGACGGTTGCGGAGATGCGTTCGGGCAGATAGACGGGCTACCGTTGAGCAACTGACCACTAAAATGAACCAAGGGGCTACCACAAGTGTCTCCCAAACCACTATTCAGCGAACATTGCTGCGTCTGGGCCTCCGAAGCGGACGCCTGGTTCGTGCACCTATGCTGACTGGTGTTCATCGACGACGAAGGCTAGAATTTGCACGCCAGTACAGCAGCTGGACGTCCACTGAGTGGCGACAGGTAGCGTTTTCAGATGAATCGCGTTTTATGCTCCATCGGACAGATGGACGTTGGCGTATAAGGCGTGAAACCTCTGAAAGGAACCACCCTGCAACCATTGCAGGAACGGTCCAAGCTGGAGGCGGGAGCATTATGGTCTGGGGAATGTTTTCCTGGCATTCTCTGGGTTCACTGATTATTGTGGAAGGCACGATGGATCAATACAAGTACGCATCTGTCCTTGCGGACCATGTCCACCCCTACATGCGCATTGTTTTTCCTCAGGATGATGGCATCTTCCAGCAGGACAATGCGAGGTGCCATACAGCTGCCAGTGTACGTGCGTGGTTCGAAGAGCACCAGGATGAGTTTACCGTCCTCCCCTGGCCAGCAAACTCACCTGACTTAAACCCAATCGAGCATCTGTGGGACCATCTCGATCGAGTTGTTCGCGCCATGGATCCTCAACCGCGTAATCTAGCGCAGCTGGCCACGGCATTAGAGTCGGCATGGCTCAACATCCCAGAGAAGACCTTCAGGGACCTAAGTGACTCTCTTCCTGCACGTCTCGTAGCAGTTCGCTCTGCGAAAGGTGGTTATTCTGGCTTTTGACAGATGGTCACATTAATGTGACTGGACTGTGTATATCCTAAAATAGATTTCAATGATTCACAGAAATGACCACATAAAAAAGGGGAAGGGTTTCTGTATCTAAAATGTGACCTACTTCGCTTCACTTTTCCATTTGCACATCCTAAAATTCTCATTTCTGATCCTGTCTTAGATTTTTATCTATTTTTTTATTTATTTATACTCTTTAGTTGTTAAAACTTGGGGTGTCCTGATGGCATTTTTTTCCAGACACAGTATGAGTACAGATATAGATAAGTTAACAAGCTAGTACTTATACTTCACCCAAAGAGTTTTGAAAACAAAATAAGCCTGCAATACAGACATAAGAAAATGTGTCATAAAGTTGCTAAAAGAGTTCTTATAAAACTCTAAATCAAATCATATAATTTAATTTCACCTTCATTTCTTTGGAGATTCATAACCAATTTCAGAAACAAACGTTAAGGAGGTTAAAGTTTGTAATTTTATGTAAGTGTAATAACAACAATTTATTAAAAATGAAAGCCGAAATTAACACCATTATATCTCTGTAAATTAGATTTCTGATGAGGGTTGTTTGACAAAATAAAAATACCTTTATAAAAAACATATTTTTCATTAAGCCTCACAATCTGTAATTTAATGCAACATTCTAATATTTAAGATTTAATTAGCTGCAAGAAGAAAATCATCAACAGAAAAGACAAACATCAGTCTATGAGTAATTATTCAGCAATGTGTCACTTAATGAAATGAGCTGTGGAAACAAACTCTTTAATAATCCCTAAATTTATTGAGATGCACATATAGATAATATTGTATATACAAAAAAGTTCATGGAAGAATGAATTATAAATATATAAATTTAAAATGCACCTACACTTAATTTGAACCTATAGAAAAACTCCTGAGAAGCCACCTCAGCCTGACTGAGTGGTTTGTTGACACCCTGATCACACTGAAAACGTTGCTGAGGTCTATAGAAACGCTCGGTAATGGAGCGTTGACAAAAACCATAATGAGAGGTCTGACAAAAAAATGCAGGAGGTGTTGCCCCGTTCTGAGTTTTCAGCAGTTTGTCCCTTATATGTTCAGGTCGCAGAAAGAGCCTTGTTTGCAAAAACAAGCTTCCGCAGGGACAGGTTGTCTCCGATGAAAATAATGAAACCTTACAGCTTGAGTTGTCAGCTGCTCTACTTTGAAACACAAAATAATATTTTCACTACCTGCCTTTTTTCTTTTCTTTATATAAAATGACTACATACACATACAAGTAGGTACTGCTTCTTTTGTCCCTTGCTTTCTTTCCCCGGAAGATGATCTATTTAAACCTAATGTCTTGTTCCCTGTGAATATTGGCCAATAAAGTTGACTGATTAAAACATGACATTGCTGTTTCAGTCTGAACTGACTGGATGCTCAGTACACAAGTGAACTTCTTTAACACTTTCTTCACAAGTGTGTTCATGTCCCAATCGAAGCCTTGCAGCAGCCCTCTGCGCAGACTGGGGATGGATAAGATCCTTCGCATTCAGACCCATGAAAAGGTCATTACAATAATCGAAAAAAGATTGAATAAAAACATGAATCATCTCTGGTTTGGCAGCAACATGTTTTTGCAAGTCGTGCAGGTCTAATTCAAGGCAGTAGATGTTTCCATCACCAGCCAGACTGCTGCCTGGGGACAGGGATCGAAAAAGTCCAGACAAAGCCAGACACGGTTCATTTCTGTCAAACCTGAAGCTCCCATGTTCTGCAAACACAATGTAGTACATGAGGGGGCGTGATGTGAAGCTGTTCATTTCCAGAGGTAACACATGAGCAGTGTCTACCATGTTCCCCCAGCTTGATCCCAGCTCCACACTGAAAACCGCTGGCAGTTTCTGGAGACAGGGCAGCGTAGTCTGATCGGCCAGACCGAGACGGAGAACTTTGAGGGAAACTGGCCGTTTTAAGCTTATTTACATTGCACACATTTTTTTTTTTGAGTTGGAAAACACACTAGTATTTGCTTATTTAAAATATTGCTGAGACTTTGAATCTGGTGTTTGAGGAACGCATTTAAAAGCTGAAGAATAAGTTATGATTTTCTGGATTCCACAGCTGAGGTGTATTTACTGTGAAAATGACAGACCTCTCTAATCTCTAAGTTGGAAAACTTGAAAAATCGACTGCGTATCAAATACTTTTTCCCCACTAGAAGAAGTTATGTAAGAGTAACTCCAATATAAGTAATAAGCTTTCACTGGCTGAATGGCAGAATTTTTAAAAAATGCTATTAAATATAGTTTTTAAAGATAACCAAAATCAATCAAAAGATTTACAAGAACTAGAGCTTAGAAATCAGATTCACTCTTCACTCAGAGCAGACAGAGACACACCACTAACCCAAATAATGTAAAGAACCAGAACAGCCTGGTCTGTGTTGGTGATTAAACAGAATACAGCACACAGGAGAGAGGCAGACATGATGTCAGGATGCATTTAATAACATGTCTGCTGTTAATAAAACTAGGAAAATGATGCTGCACATGGGGAAGAAAACCCGAGGTGGCGTGGAGGACGGAGGCAAAGATCTCTGATGGTTGCATGTCATCACATTTCAGGTCAGCAAAGCTCACCAAGAAACTGAACATTTTTAACAAACTAAAATATTCCAATATTCCAAGAAGCTTCTATGGTTGCATCATTCGGATCCTTCCCAACCAAATGAATCACTGCGGGTCGTGATGGCTGCTCACAAGTGCCTGCAGAGAGCGGTCGAGGTAACTGTCCTAACATCATTTCCATCACTACAGGATGTCGGCCTCAAAGGAATAAAAAGCAGAGCCAGCCTCTTCATCTGCGACCCGGTTACCTCTAGTTGGGAGGCTCAGAAGTCATTAGGTGCAGAACCTCAGGAGCAAAGAGGAGGTTATATTCTGAAACAATCAAAGCAGCGGACTCCTCTAGTTTTTTTTTATTTACAAGTTATCTACAAATGTAATCATTGTTATTCAGACTGAAAAATATTTGCAGTGACAAATGATCACTTTCAATATTTCAGCCTTTAGAGTAAAGCAGGAAAATTTTAAATTAACACTAAAACCACTGTGAGCCATCAGTGGTGACAACAGACGACATTAAGGTTGTAGATTGATTTGCTTTAAGTAGGAGCAGCGGACTCCTCTAGATTTTTTTTTTCAGTGCAAAGAACAAAGTCCTGCTTGGTTGTCAAATGGTGTAAATGTTGTGAATATCTAGCATACAAACTTACTGTAGCTTCCTCACGTTTCTGAAGTACAGTTTAGGGTGGTGGAGCTCCATTTTGGTAATTCCTGCACTCATTTCCTATTTTATTTGTTTATTTATTTCCTTTAATTTAACCAGGTAAAACCCCACTGAGGTCCAGATCTCATTTGCATGAAGGAGCTGAGAAGAAAATCTGCAACTCACAACAAGCTGGTTACATGAGAGTAAAACAAATTACAACATAATGACACTAATTTATAGAATTGTGTTGTTTTTTCTTAAGATCTGCTTGTGGATTGCTGCAATGTGTTCAGATTTGAATTTGTAAATAGTCAGTTGAGCTTTAATTTACCTTTTTAACGTACTAAACCTTGTTTCTATTTTACATCATCACAATTGTGTAAATCGATCTACAACCTTAATGTCGTCTGTTGTCACCACTAATGGCTCGTTCTGTTTTGTTGGTTTTAAATTTTCTTGCTTTACTCTAAAGGCTGAAATGTTAAAAGTGATTGTTTGTCGCTGTACATATTTTTCAGTCTGAATAACACAATGATTACATTTGTAGAGAACTTGTCAACCGAGAAAACTGCATGGGGGAAATGTTTCATTTTTAAACTTGAACATATTGTGGGTTTTGTCTACTGTTTAATTTGATCCTTCAGTATATTTGTTTTTCACTGATTGATTCTTGTGAAGCTTTCTGCAGTTGTACAGATGGCTGGGCCTTGGGGTGCATTCAAGTACCGCTCTTGAACAAAAGACTTCAGATAAATCTGGTTTTCAAATATCAATTTATTGTTCAGAAGAGAAAAGTTAATTACCGACTTGCTTGGAAAAACTCAAAAACTCCTAAATTCAACCATTTGTGACACTGAAATTATTTTCCAGTAAATTGGTTACCTGTAAAACCAATTTAAATGGATAATTCAAAACAATAAGTGTATTGTTAGAAGTAAACTTCTCTGCAGTGTTGTTCAGCTGCCCATAAATATTATGAAAAATGGGAAAATTGCGAGAGAGGAGAATGGAAATGAGATACTTTACAGTGTTTGCACAATTATTAGCAAAATCTTACTTTTGAAGATTTTTTTTTTAATTATTCACCAACTATGCTCTCGAATAATCCAAAAAATTTTAATAAACCTTAAACATGAAGAAAATAAAAGTGAGGTTTTGACTTTTTGACATTTTGACTCTTAGAATAACATGTCTGCACAATTATTTGGCCACTATTACAGAATAATCATGCAACTGAATGAAAAACATTTTCCCATCTCACTTTTTGTATGTCTATCTGTTCAAGTAAGATCTGATGCTCAACATTTTTCAATAAACATTTGACATTAAAAAAAAAAAATAGTGAACGATAAAAACAAGGAGAAGCCATCCTGGTTTTCAATAACAGCGATAAGCCTTCCAAGTTCCAGTCATGGATTCAGTCAGTTTCTTGATCTGATCAAGATCAACTTTCTGTGGAGAAGCAACCACAGACTCTGTCCAGAGAGTCGCTTTCTTTAAGTGGAAATCTCCTGCTTATCAGCAGCTCAACTGGGTTCAGCTCATGAAATGGTTAAACTACTTGTCTAACAATCGTGCACAAAGCAAAAACTACCAACATTCATATGTTTGTAATGCATGTCGTGCCTCCTGGCCAATCTTTCATCTCTGGTGAGCCGTCCACCGGCTCTCTCACTTATGGGCAGTGAGTGTGTTTCTGCCTTTTATCTGCTGCACCGCATCTGGCTGTCCAAATGTATCAGGCAATTATCAGTCTGAGAGACATACAGATGTAATTACTGATGCATTTTAGATCTTCAAAAGATCTAAAATGCCTGGATGATATTTCTCAAGCCAACCCCCCCCACAAATAATCAAGGAAACAAAAAAGAAAAACTAGCTTCCTGACTGAAACAATCTAAATTCAGAAGAACACCAACAGAACACACTGGTATGAAGCACATTGGATCATCATTTTCATTCAGTAAACATTGCATCTGTAGTCTCCTATGTAGCTGCAAACAACTGTGCAGATTGATGCTGGTTATTTTGAACTGGTTATTAAATAATTTTAAGGCATTGCTATATGCCTTTCAAAACCAAATCAAAACAGCCCTTCTTATCAAAAATAATGTTTCTGTAACCCACCATTGAGAGAAAACAGATTGAAAAAAATCTCCTTTTATCTAAAAAGCAGCTCTGAATAGCAAGAACCTTTCATGCTCCAAAAGAACAAGCTTTAAGAATCAGAGTAGTTTTCACTCAAGCCTTGTGCTGCAGAGTATGCTGCTTATATTTGTTCTGTTCTATACAAACAGATTATTTCTGAAACTAAATGTAGTTTCCCTTTTGGATCAATAAAATATAGATTTTAAACTGCATGAATGCACTATTATGCTCTGTCCACTTGTACAGGCACAGAGAGTTATGAAGTAGTTCAAGTAAGGATTAAAAAGTCAGACACTTGGATATGCTGAAGGATTAAACTAATTACAAGGACTAAACCTCTGATATTTAAAACATAATAACTTCATAAACGCAAATATTAAGCTTCCAACTCCAGGCAATCATCCCAGCATAACACCAGTATCACTGAAGATTATTTATAGCTGGCAGTCACCATCTATTTAAAAGACAGCAGGAAGATGTTTTCTTTAAGAAAGGCAAACCTGCTTCTTGGCTCTCAGCCTAATTACTTGTAGTGTTTGAAGATGTGACAACCTTTGCACATTCTCACCTCCCTCCTCTCCTGCTCCCACTCCAACCCATCGCCTCTCCCCCTCACACACATAATGTCTTCCTGTCCTTACAAGGACTTTGCTTCGTCTCACATTCATGTTTTGTTCATTATTACAACCTAAAACTGACCATTATGCTAAACTTAACCTAAAACACACAGGTTTTCGCTCTGACACTCTTGCCATCTCTCAAGCAGCGGTTATACTTTGATGTACCAGCTGATTTGTGAGGAGCCTTGAAGAACAACCCTTAGCATTTCTATTCTTCCTAGAGGTACTTGGCATTTCCTACAGTTCTATAGTTACAGGTAGATGAAGCTACAGATAAAATATGAAAACATCTAAATGGCAGAAGAAGAAAATATGTGCAGAGGAAATCAACGTGACAGAAGACGCCCCAAGAACAGAAGAAGCACTGCTGCTTCTGTTCTTAGTGGCAGAAAGGGCAGGTGTCTTGCTCTCTGCATGCATTTGAGCACATCCTTAAAGGAGCCGCGTTGTTTGGTTTGCTGAACCAGGCAGGCTGAAGGACCTGATGGCCCTGTTGGTCTTCTCCATAATGTAAATCCATCTTTCAGTGTGAATTGTGAATGAAATGCAGGCTCACTGGGTAGTGGAGATAATCACACACAGGCGCCACTTTTCCAAGCAGAAATGAGACATTTCCGCTTATCTAGTGTCTTGTGAAATGTCTCATTTCCCAAACTAAACAATGTGGTTATATGCGATTAAGAACTCTGGTTTTACCTAAAGTAGAAATATAATGCTCATATTGCTTTCTACTTCTGAGTACAGAATTGCTGCTGCAATTTCTCTGCAAGCTGAGACACACGATTGATGTTGCTGTCAAAGGATTTCTTTACACTCCTAAAACCTGTGAAAGCTACACATATGCCCCCAACATCAGAAATGTCATGACTGACCTCTGGCAGTTCTTTAAATCTGTTTCAGGGCACAGAGTTCAGTGAACTAAGTGAAGTCTAATCCACAGACTAAATAATCTCCCACTGCAGAGCATAGCATGACAATCTGGACAAGTTGCTGGAACAAGGTGGTGACTGAGGCTTGTCTTATGATGCTTTGGGGTGATAATGGTGTGTGACGAGACACAGAGAGGCAGGACGGCTTAACACTGGAAGTGGGTGGAGTCTCTCAGTTCCTGGCACTCTGCAGCTCACATGTGTTGACCCTCTGGAGTTCTGGCAACATGCAAATCTCACTGAACAACATTTGGATTGAAGTGTTTCTGGAAAAGGAAGATGTACAAAATACTCTGAATAGCTGAACCTTGTGGGAACATTCACCAACATTCAGAGTTTTGGCTGCGTAATGTGAAAGAAGGTTAAATACCGACGCTCACAAACCAGGAGAAGGCTGCATAAAAAATGGCAAATTGTGTTATAACTGAGAGAAATCTCTGCAAAAGCAAATAATTGTACGAGTTTCTGAACGAAAACGAAACAAAGATGTGAGAACGCTCAGCAAGATGTAAAACTCTCCCAGGTCAGTGTTCAGAGTTTAACAACTCTTTTGTCTCCAACCTTTTGGCTGTAGAGAGCAAATGTTTGCTTCTTAAGGGACAAGAGAGAGCAAGATTTATTGCAAATGAGACCTCTCTACTTCTCTGAGCAACAGAGAGAATGAATCAGGCGTTTTAGTTTGGATGGGAGCCAGTGGAAACAGAAACATTTTGGTTAGTTAGAGTCATCGACCAGCAGGACTTTGGAACACAGACATAATCTACTGAAATAAGGATGAGAGGAGAATGCCTTCAGTATAATGATACCATAGTGGATTACAAACCCTAGAAGTCATGCAAACACAGGCTTACTTCTCTTAATTGCTCTTTTCTTTTAAAGGGTATATATGATTTAGAGCCAAAACAACCTAAAAAACTGTAAAGGATAAACAAATTCCAGATGTCCTTTCAGTTGATTTCCAAAGGAAATTAATCATTTGCAAACACACTTGTAGGAAACAGAAGAGCCTTTTGAGTTAAATCTAATGAAACATGCATTTTATGTTTCTCAATATTAGAAATGGAAATTAGAATAACTGCCACAAGCTGCAAAGGCTGAAAACATTTGAAAAGGAAGTTACAAAAATGATTAAGTGTTTTAAAATGATTAAGAGCCCTTTAAATCAAGCAGCTAAAATAGGTCTGGTAAATGGATAATTGTGTTCAATGTCCTAACAACTCAAAAAAATATTGATAAAACAAACATTCCCTTTTCTTTTTTTCTTGGGTGTCAAATTGTTATGCGATTCTGACTCATAATATGAGGGATGAGGACAAAGTAGTTTGTTTCCACAGCTACGATGGGTTTGGACATCACAATTCTCAAGCTGAGGATTTTGTCATCGCTACTGCATAATTTCAGACGTTTGTGACAGGATCTCACAATGATTCGCAAAACAAAGAATCCCAGCAGGGATTTTTTTTTTTGGAAAAAAGCAGGGTAAAGCTTCAGGGTAGAGCTTCGGACTCTAATCTTTACAAGTCTTCTTCCAGTATTGCTCGGTGTATAAAGAATAAACTGGAATATTATCAAAAAGTTTATTTATTTCACTCTAATTTATACCTCACGCATAATTTATACCTCAAAACACCAAATGTACTCTAACACACAGTACTGCACATAGTAGAAACCCTCTTGACACTAACCGTCTTGTGAGCTCAGCCAATCAGTGCTAATGAAAATGTTTGGCTGCTTTGCAACCAATCAGCTTCACACATTACATTTTCTTTTAAATAATTTAGATATTAGCAAATTTTCTGCAAATAATTTGGAGTAAAATCTGTAAATACTGGACCGCGAACAGGCTGGGGTCGAGATCAATTGCACGCGGACAGACATTTTCAATCAAGGTTGAAGTTTTTTGGCTGTAATGATTTTCTGCTCACAAGTAATAAAAACATGACATTTAAGAGCAAAATGATACATCAGACCAATAAAAAAATAACTAAAAATTCTGCTTAAAAGTTATTTTCAAAGATTTCTACCCTCCACTCACTGGAATGCATATTCTAATTTGCTGAGATGTACCTATAGCTCTATGCATGTGGTGTCATTCGTGAATAAAAACAGGAAGGCTCCAACCGAGTGGAGGAGTATCTTGGCTGAAGATTATGTCTAATTCTGCCAGTGGACTAACTAGATACTAGAATGTGGAGAGTTTTAATATCAAGCAGAGAATATTCAGCTCTGTTGTGTTGTTTTCATCCACAACAGCAGCAAAAGCCTGTACCACCAGTGTCAAAACAGGTCACAGAGAAACACCGATACATGCTCTCAGTTCTGACTGTGATAAAAGCATATGGCACATAAAACCCACCGCCAGTGTCATTCAAATGCTGTGACCTACACTGTACAACGCAAGAGAAAATGTAACGGTACTAAAGTTGTTTCTTCAGACTTCACAACGTTCTGGACGAACCAAATGAAGGCAGCACAAAAACACTTTGTTCACACTAAGTTGTGTACACTAAAGAAACTGAAGCATTCTGCCATCGAATAAAAAAAAGAGTAAAAGTCAGAGAATTTAAGCTGAATATAAATTAGCATCCGTAGAGAAATCAGTCGGCTGCACTCAAGAATCAATGTCTCTGAAAGCTGTGATCTGAACATTTGTGATTATCTTCAGTGCTGGTTTCAGGTTTTTATCCCTCGTCTGTAATAATGTCATATAAATTTAGGTTTTTAACTATTTACAGTAAGAAATTGTGACATCAGGCAGAAAGGATCAAACCGTAAAAATTGTTAGTAAATTTTAAAATGCTTGAATGTATTTTGATTAGAGTAATAAGAAAATGTTCTCATTAATATTCAAATGAATATTTATCAACAAGTTACAGAGAAAGACCACATTTTCAGTAACAACAAGCTTCAGGCGTCAATCTGGTCAGATGTTTATCACTCTTATGGTCAGAAAGGACATAGTTTATTCAAACTGGCTGATTTACAAGAGAAAAAAGACAAGCTTGTGAGGAAAGTGCTAAAATGTTCTGTACAGTTGGTCTGAACTAATCCTGAGGCGAGGCTTTGTTTTCTACTCCACAACCAGATCTGATGTGTTTAGATCACCCACTTGTGAATATTACGGGGCTGTATAAAAATGAGATATGCATCCAGAGATACTGAACTGAAATACAAGCCAACCTGTTAAAAAGGAAACAAATGAAGATGCGGCATATTTGTTAATCCTATTGAATTAATTATGTCAAAGCACATTCAGATTTAGTATTAGTTTATTTGATTTGAGTCTGTCAGCGTGCTACAACCTGACTTTGGCAACATCTTCTCTGCAAAATTTAGTTCTGGACTCTCAATTCCTCATGAGGGCATTTTTATTTATTTGGATGCACGGCTGGATTCACACAACTAAAATCTAAAAAACATCGTTAGCAATCTAGCAGACACCTGAAGGCTCTCCATAAAAATTTATTTTTTATTTTATAAAACAAAACTAGAGAACAGCCTCAGACATTCACTTTGACGCTTTTTAAAAATCTACAGGTTTTTATCCTGCTTTGTTATTTTGCTTATACATGTACAATTGTTAACATTTTTGGCAATGATAAAACTTTATCTTTTCACATCTGCTGTACTCAAATAAATTTTCTGTATTTGCTGAACAATCAGAAAGCATTATATTTTTTTTGAATCCCTCTTGTGTCCTTGATGGTATTCTTCTAGATAAAGAGGCTCAATCAGTTTTCACACTTGTTTAGTTGAATCTGCTTAGATTAGTGTAGCTGCTTTCTAAAATATCAATACTGGGCACAATAGGAGAAGATAACAAGAGAGGATGAACATTTTTACGGCTGGGAACCTGGACATATGTCATACAAATAAATGTAGACTATCAGGTGCTGGAAAAAGGTATTTTTGTTTGTGCAGAAGTGAATTATTGACAATCTTAAAAATCATGGAAAGTTATCAAAACATGATACATGCAGCCATTTAGTGAATAAATGCCGTAAAAAGTAAGGAAAGAGTTTGGGTGCAGATTCTCGTGGGTGCAAAACACCATTTCATAAAAAAGTCAGGTTCTAAAAGATAATTCTAGCAATAAAGTCCAAATATATCAGAGATGGAAAAGGAAAATGGATAGCTGGTAGGAATGTAGCTTTGAAATGCAGATTTTATCAAGTTTAAGAAAATATTCATGACGAGTAATTCACAGGAATAACAGAGGAGAGGAAAACGAAGGTCAGGCAGATATATAGAAAAACAAAAATCTTAATAATAGCAGGCTCAGAATTGGAATCTGAAATTATATTTCAGAGTAGCAAATATCATTGTCCTGAACCAATTAAGAAATAAATCTAATACACAGATTCTGAACAAGTCAGTGCATTAATTAACTAAACCATCAAGCAAAAAATAAATATTTTTCAAACTATATATATTAAAAAGATGTATTCATCACTTTACTTGTCAAAGCAGAAATATAAAAAGCATAATGGTTTTACTGCAGGCATCGTGTCCTTACGTAAAAAAGCACATTAATGTGATTATTTGAGGTCCTGCCTCATTTATTGATAAAAGGTTTCTTTTTCTTTTGGAAGTATAAGGAAGATGGTTTACTAGTAAAAAAAAAAAACATTTTGAATATAGCTACATCTGGATCTGTAAAACCAAAACCACAAGATGACAGTTTCTACTAAACTGAGGTAGAAACTGCTGTACAGCGACATAATTCACATTTTATGTCACTGCATTCACAAGAAATACTGCTGTGTCAAAAATTGGAATTTGATCAAATGCGATTGATCACATTTCAAAGCCTCTGATTAGATTAAGATTTTGGTGTCCAACTGCTATCAAAAGTAGAAATATATAAACTGGGAAGTTATCACAGCCACTGATGTTTGATATTTGACGGTTTATATATAGGGTTAGACTGTTGTTGGTTTAGCCTTTATTTTTAAACTCGCATGTGCGAACCAATTTAACATCCCAGCTCTTTTGCAAATTATTGACTTTTACTCTCTTATGTTGTAACTTATTTCTTGTTTACTCAGCTGAAGGAGCGAGAAATAAAATTCTTTGCCTGTCATGGATTTGATCACAGGCTCATTCAAAAACATTTATTTAAGCATTTATCCAACAACATGAAATTAGTGCATGCTAAATCACAAGCCCCGAGTTCATTCTGAACCGGTTTTAGTTTCACACACCTGACGGAAGCGCTTGAGGTGGAGGATGAGGATGTCGGGTAGCGTCCACAGGCTCATCTTCACCATGCCCTGCTGCAGCTGCTTGCAGTGCGGACACTTCCAGGCGTCGTCTGGAGCGAGCTGAAATCAAACATTGTAAGGTTTTAGACACTATTGTTTGTTCTAAGTCTTAGAGTTAAAGTTTTATATTATAAGCTTTTAAACACTTTGTGACCAGCAGCTCAAAAATAAGTTCTGGCCTTTGAGTCCTGGTCAATGCCTTTCTGCATGGAGTTTGCCAGCTTTTTCTAATTTCCTGCATGGTTGGTTTTACTTTTTGTGACTTTCCAAGACAACCAGATACATGCAGAAGACAATAAATGTGACAATAAATTTTTCCCAACATGGGAAATACCAGTGGTAAAAGAAACATTGAAATGTACCTAGTATATTGGATGCTTGTAGTAAAAGCATTAAACTTTAAATATCTGAAAATTAATTACTTAATAAATATAAGAAGGAAAGACAGTCAATGTGTTCTTCCAGGTAAGGTCTCTTTTCAGAAGAGAGAAAGAACTGCTACTTTATTCATGAAATGACTGAGAAATGTGTTGCAGTCATTTTCAGAAAGCAGCACACATGTTACGGTAGAAGAGAAACCAGAGCGTTGATGGAGCCAACACTCCTGGTTATTCCTGCTACAACTCTGAGAAATAAGATTTCACTTCCTTATCATCAGAGGAAGTCCTGTCGCAGTGGCTGCATGTTGAAGTGGCTCATCAGAACCGTCACCTGCTGCTCAGGGAGAGTAATTACCAAGATGAGCACTTCTTCCATGATGGTTTCGACAAGAAAGGAAAATCCAGAGCACTGTTCAATGCTGCTTAAAAAGCAACATGTCTGCTGGGCAAGAGAAAGAAAGAAAAAGCCAGAGATAGCAAGAAATAACGGCAGCTATTCCATCTCAGTTTCTGTGCATCTCTTCACTCCTAGTTGCCCAAGTTGTCACTCAAATTAGCAAGCAGTTTGTACAAACATAAACTCTGTATGAAGATTTTCAATTTAAATATGAACAAGTATACAGTAAGTCCTAAAACTCCCCCTAAATAAAAAACTTGACAGGAAAAAGTGATGTGATGTTAAGTATAAACAGAAATGCACCAAACCATTTAAAGCTGTGCTTGGTAAAAATGTTATTTTTAGATATTTGTTGAAACTGCCACGGTGTTATGACAGTCCAATACGAGGGAGATCATCTGTGATAAAACCAAGCTTCTCCATTTTCTCCCTATGGTTCTACTGCTACCTGCACAAATCCATCGTTTGGTTAGAAACAACCAATCATAGCCCTTTGAACTCTGTGGGATGCAGCTTCTTCCCCACAACGCAGCGTGCTGTGGATGCACGGGGAAGGGAATGTGGGGAAGGTAGCTTGGCCACCGATGACATCGGATAAACAATTTTCCTATAATGGGAAGTTGTTTTCCCCACCATCAGAACAGCTGTGTGTTAATGGTTTAAAGGTGTTAAGACCTTCTTCCTGGCTCCGGCTGATTGTTTTCTGTGAGTTTCTGTAGATGGCAGAGGGACCACTGTGTGTAGGCAGAGATAATTTATTTTATTTTATTTTTTACAGATTATCCGCCTCATGTTATTGAGTCACAACAAAGTGACAGTTCTTCTGTAAAAAAATATATTTATATATAAGTTACCTAATTCAATTTCAAATTAAAAAGAGGAAAGACTAAAGCTTATCCTTCAACTACTACATCAGTTTCCAGGCAAAGAATTAGTATTCTGTCCTAAATTTGAAATAAAATTTGAACATCGCAAACTATGCTAGAATGTGTATAAAGGAACAATCTCGCATTGTGCCTTTATACTGAACACATATTGTGAAATGATCTGATTAGTAGCATTCACATTGAACCTTCACTACTGGACTTATACTTACAGTTTATGATTACCTGCATTTAAGATTTTTTTTAATGGAAGTTTCAATCAGAATATAAGAAGATATGCAGAAGCAACGAAGAAATGAACGGATTAGAGTTTAAGCTTTTACCTCATAAAACAGACTTGCCAAACCTGGCAGTGTTTATTCTAGCTTACAATCCTTTAAGGTACAGAGTATCAATTTTGAAGACTATTCTTGGTGTCAAATAAAAACACAAACAGCTGTTTCATTAAGAGAAAATTATACCATAAAGTCATTTTCTCTGATAAAGCTAATGACCATTTTTTTTTCCGATACAGATCACCGATACCAATCACATATTTATAATTTATTTATTTTTTATCATAAGCACTACTGTTACATTATGTGGAAAAAGGAACCATGAATTCACCTTAATTTAGACAAAAACTTGTTTTTAATAACCTTATCTAAGAAGAAAACTAAACAAAACAGTCATTGTGCAAATTGTACCGCTATCAATAATATTATCTTTAACAGACTGATAACATATGAAGGTTGTGAAGAGGCTAAATTAATGCAAAGAGCCAAAATAAAACCTCTCAACATTGACAAAAGATTCAAGTAAAAAACTTAACATTCAAAGGCAAAAACAGGATCCATTACAATAAACAATCCAGAGTTACTGAATGAAAACTTCCTGTTAGCATGGCGGCTAGCTGGTTACTGCTAGTTCTGATTGGCTGTTTCTGACTGAGTGGAGTAATTATGCAGAGCAGGGAGGAGATCGATTATTTTTTTAGAGATTATCTGTCTCATGTTAGGACAGAGAAAGTTTTAATACTTATGTAAAATGTATTTTTTTAGGTTAGATGCTGCAGCTTTAAACAGGTTCGGTGTGAGAGTCTCTACCAGGTGGAGCAGAAGCGGCTCCGTCTGTAATATTAAATATTACAGATGCTGTTGAACCGGAGCAGCGGTTCAACAGCAGAACCAGCGTCTTACATCGCAGCTCCAAGACTTAAATGATTTTCCAGGTTATTTGTTTAGCTTTCTGACCGTCATGCTAATCGGGTGAGTGTTTGTAGCTGTGCTGCTTTACCTGCTGTCTGATCCTCCGTGTCTTTTTACTGCACTGAGCCTCGATGTAGCCAAACTCCATCATTGTTTTTATGTCTATTAGCTTCGTTGTGTTGATGCATTTTGACCTGCTTCAATTTTCCGCCCCAACACGCAAACGTCCTCATTCACTCAGTGCGTTATAGTTACACATCGCTTAGGATTTGTTGCTGCGCGTTTGCGCAGTGAAGGAAAGACGAGACCAGCTGGACAGACAGGCTGGGAAATGAGATGCAGGTGATCGGTATCGGTAACAGAGCCAATGATCGGCCGATCTCGATCATCACCGATTTCACGGAAATCGGCCGATTATGGTCGGTGACCGATCGATCGGCACACCTCTAATTGAAGTATTGACATTAAATTCTTACCAAGCAGTCAAAAAAAGTAAATAAATTATTTTATAAACACGGTTTTGTGTAATAAAGGAGAACAATAGAGGGGAAAAAAGAAGGCATATTGAAAATCACTTAAGGCCATCAGTGTTTAGAACGTCAATCTATTAGCGCAAAGTTACTGTTTTTTAGTTCATTTAGTTTTGAAGGCCACTGAAGTGTTTCTCTTTACCAAGGCATCACACAAGAATCAACTCATCCTGGGTGCAAACTGAAAACTCTCAAGACCTTCATAACCGTGTAATTGGAAAACATTTTTTAATGGAAATGTTACAGATGCTTTTCTGAACTTTTTAAGATTCCACTAAGAACCACTCCGGCCATAGTTGAGAAGTTAAACATTTTGCCATTTAGGAAATATGAAGAAAAGAACAATGTTGGCCTTTACAGCAAATCATTATTTATCTAAAAAATTAGCATAAACTATAAATGCAATACTAATTCATTTATTTTTTTCTGTAAAATCTGTCTCACCTCATGTCTGGGTTCATTGTCTGTCTCTTGCATTACACCTTCTGTTAGTTAGACTAAGTTTAATTTCACTGATCCTTTTAAATCCCTCCTGCTTTTCCTCTTGGCCTCCTTCCACCTGCCAGCTATCTGGTGACCAATCAAGGGCTGTCTGTCCATTACCTCAATCTACCAACTGAGCCATTTGGGATCTTTCACTAGCTCTTGCTGCTAGTTTTTACTTTCATCACAGAAAATGTGTTACCAATATTATTCTGACCTGACCAGCAGTTGTTTTTTCTCTAGCAACAGCACTTTCCCAAACTATGCTAGAACTCTCTAAAAACCAGATGAGTTAATAGGTTTCACAAGGAGACAATGAACAACACTGAGGAAATTTTAACACCTTAAGTGATCATTTATAAAATCCTCAGTTTCTTGTTTTTTTTGTTGCAAGGTCTATAAAAATCGGAAACTGTTTTAAAGAATCTGTGGTCAGTGTAGAATATTCCACTGTAGGTCTGATTAGTCGCTATAATGCGTTTTATTTTTATTTTTTTCCAATGCTACGGTGTTTCTAATGCCAAAAATAACTGACAAGGCTATGTTTTCATTTTACAAAAAGAACAAATACTTTCAGAATCCCAAAATGAATATAGAAGATTTTATCAAATCAGTATCCAATGATATCTGTTTTTAATATATTTATTAGGCTTTTCACATTAAATAAAAACACAAATCCAACAAAGAAGAAAAAGGAAAACAAAATCAAATACTGTCAGCTACAAGGTATGTGGCAAAGAACACAGTGTCAAGATTGATGGAACCACTGCTCGGCCAAAATCTCAAGGGTCTGCTATTCCTGGACCTCTGTTGAGGGTTTATTGAAAAACTATGAACGATTCCCAGGCTTTTAAAATCTATTTTCAGAACCTCTCATCACATACCTGATTTTCTCTAGTTTTATGTCAAGTAGTACATCCTTTAATATCCCTGAACTCCCTAAAACAGTGGAAGCAACATTTATCTACCCTGACTGCAATAGTTAAACCATAAATGAAAACTTTAAAGCCTTCAGCTCAAAACCTATCATCAAATGGTAATTTTGATGGCGCTGCTGTTTTCTGCTCCCTTGTGAACAATTTTGTTTCCGTTTCCAGTAGAGGAGAGCTGATCCAAGAGCACAGATAAACTTTCTCTTAGATTTTGCATTGTTTCTCTTTTCACTGATATTCTGAAATGCAGAATTTGTTCAACAGAGTAGAAGCTGACGTTGTTTGCAGCCATCTGTCTCACCTGTTCTTCTTTGGTATAAAGCTGGAAACATTCGTCCAAGGTGCAGTTGTGCTGCTGCAGGTGTTGCTGCTGCTGGCTCCTCACGCTCTCTGCGTCTTTCACCACCTCCTCATGGATGTTGCCAAACAGACTGAAGCAAACACAGTGTGTGTTGTTGGCATGCAGTTGCTAAAATTGTGTTTCTGCTGCTAGAATCAGCGGGAGTGTATGTCTGCTCCATCTTACAAAGATAAAACTGATAGTGTTTTAGCAAACAAGGCCCCTCTGGACAGCATCAGAAAACGCTCGTTACTTTGTGCTAAAAATGAAACTTTAGCACAGTGCCTACCGTTCTTTAGAGCTGTGATCCCACTCAACAACAAGCTTCACATGAGGAGGTCCTCCTGGCCCACAAGACTTTAAAGCTCTGCAACAGAAACACGTTTTAAGAAACTTTCTTTACACCTTCATGATATTTGTTCTTTAATAGTTCTTGCAATTTTCTCACCCAAATGTTTCAGATTACTAACTTTATCACAAAAAAGTTTTAATACTGAAACTGCTTCCAATTACTATTATGTTTCAATTAAATATAATTTTAATGAATTAGGAAAATATGTTTTCCAAGCCAACCTGTCCCTGAAAAACTCGGTTTATATATTTTTTAAAGGTTTTGTTGGCTCTAGTGACCTTTATTTGAAAGTCGTTTGACACCAGCATGAGGACTAAGGCCTCAATACATGGGTTGTGCTTTGCCCCTGTGTCACCACAGCACCCCAAAAAACTCAGTTTAATCTATTAATTGCTTAAAATAACTGTAATCGACGATGTTTCGGGATCAGGCCTGAATAAGGGAAGAACTTTAGAAAAAGAAAGTAAACTAAATGAGACTTGTCTGACAACATGACAGAAAATGCCTTAATCAGCGATACAGCTTACCCCAAAAGAAATTAGAAAAAGATGAGTGTAAAGTCATTGACATCAGTCCAGAAAAATAATCACAGACAACCCCAATGAGACCCATCATAAAAGTAATGACCATAATGACCTGATGCAAACCAGTATATTAACATCAAGTGACTGAATGAAGGCCGCGTCAAAGCTCTGATGGCCTAGTCAAAGGCCAAAATTACTCCAGAGATCACAATTTGTGCCTGTGTGATTAACTTTAGGCGAGAAATACTTTTTCATACTGTTTCGTCTGAAACATTGTTATAAAAAAAAGCAAAAACAAAAAAAATATGTGAGATGGAAAACAACCATCTGTCACTGCTAAACAAGAAAACAAGCTTTGATAGTCTTTTAATTTAAACTTGATTTTATTTTGCCCTGAAACATGCAAACTGGCCCAGTTGAGACCTGCTCTAACACCATGTTCAGCATTTCAAAGCGGGGAACAACCGTTGTCGTTTTCTACAGCTCATCTGCACAACTTTTATCTCAGGGACGAAAATAAGTATTAGTATTCAACAGCTACACGATGTTTATCTTACTGGTCCAGGAAGATGAAGGGAAATATTGGCAAATTTGTCCTGCAGAAAAAGATGTGTTGAACTTCCAGCATTTGCATACATTTATCCCACAGTACATCTTTTTGCTTTCTGTTCAACACATTTTCTAAATACAAAATGTTTGCTAATTTTACCATTGCAGTGATTTATTCAGATACAAACTTATTAACCATCTGAGGCGAATTTTTGTCAGCCATTTTTGTAAACATATTTTTTTCTAACTGGTATGACTTTGTGTAACTTTCATTTTTCCAGTAAGATTAAATCAGACCTTTTTATTGATGTTTTATGTAAGTTAGAGTCATCAAACTTATTTTCTCAGGGACAGAATAATAGAGAATGTTTGGAGGAATGTTTGTGTTTTAGTCACATTTAAAAAACAGAAAAAACAATAAAGTACTACAAACAATGATGAAATGCACAAAAAGAATTAGAACTACGCAAGTTCACTTCCACGTATCTTTAATGAATTACTACGTCCTTCAAGTTGTTATAAGATGCTGCACACGTTTAGCTGTATGACACAAATCGTTTTCACTAGAAGCCACTTCAAAGATTATTCTGGGTGTAATTAATTTAGAAATGCAAAAAATGAATAGTGGTTTGATGGAAACAAACTCTTAGACTCTAAAATTATTTTCTTTGGAAATTGTAAAGAAGAATTTACAGGTATGAGCAGCTCAATGTGCTTAAGGTGAAAGTTGATGAGATTAATTTTTTTTTTCTTTTTCCTGAGTACATTTCTCATTTATATCCAGTAGAAAGGCCAAGTATGAATGAAAATCTTCCTGTAAAAATGTAAAAAGTGTGCAGCAGTTGTGCTATTCTTGATTGGTCATCATTCGATGGAAAATTGGACCTCAGCTGCACTTTGGATACCACTAAACTGTCATGATTTGGTTAGGTGAGTGGTGAGAAAAAAAATGTTTAATGATAATCCACAAGAAGACAGAATCCAAAAACACAAGTAGCTGGGAAGACAACGAGGAACCAGTATGAGCAGCGACAAGAGAGACGTACAACCAACGGTGCAAACGACGAGGACCGACAAGACAAGAAACATGGTAGAATAACAGGGAGGATAATCAGAAAACTAGACACAGCAGGGACCAATCAACAGGGTGGACAGGACATCACAGAGACTCATGGGGAACAAGGACACAGAAAAAAACCAAGAAATAAATACACAAAAACACAGATTGTCATATAAACTACATTTAAACAGAGACAAAGGGACTGTTTCAATCAGCAAACATTTATATACTGGAATGGTCCAGTAAAGATCATTCAAGTATAAGGTAAAAAAAACCCAAAAAAAAACAACTTCAACCTTAGTAAAAGTGAAAAAAAAAAAGTACGCAGTTTCTCATATTTGAGTTATTTTGCCAAGCAGAATGGGCAGAAATGTCCATCTGTAACAGAGCACAGCTGGCAGAGACAAAGTCAAAAATAACTGCAGCTGTAACTTCAGCAGACGGTGTTTCTATAAAATACTTATTAAAGAGGCTAAAACTGAACGTATGTCATATATTCCTATTTTAATTTGATTCTCTTTTATCTAATATACTACATGACTTTGTCACATATAATCCTAATCAAAATACACAAACATTTGTACTTGTGAAGTGACAATGTCATGACAATGTTTCTCATTACACAACAGATTAAGAAGTAGCTCATACTGTATGATAAACTCAGCAGACATGCAGTTTCCCAGCGGTTTGCTAATTGCTGCTGCTGCTCCTAGTCTAGAGGAGCTGAGTGGACAAGGTGTGGAGGAGGGGTGCTCTGAGGTGGAAGCTTGACTGGGGACTACTGATCCAAGGAAGAACTTTGTGGAAATAAGGGGCGCTTTTGTGTGAGCAAGTGTTTATATTGGCATTAGAGAATAAAAAAATTATCAAACATGGATGAAAGAATCAAAGAAAAACTTCAGGTCCATTTTTGATGATGGAATAACTTCACAACATGATGTAAAGCTAAAAAAATATGTTTTTCCACAACATCCTTCCTTTAATATCTTATTTATGGTTCAGCTCTTTCTCTGATGTCACCTTGGTGCTTTTAGTCTTAAACCATGTTCCTTCACCTTGTTTATTACCTCTGGTCTAATCCAATTAATGCTCCCTGATTTCCAACTTCCTGTTGAAACACCAACATGAAATGATTTCTTTGTGTGGGTTCCTAATGACGTAGGACGGTTTTATTCAGCCATCAAGGCCATCTCAGTTTGAGAGCTTCTGTTAAGGATGCAAATCCTGATGATGCTAAAGCTGCTTTACCCGAGGATGAATCTGTTTGCCTACCTGTCAACTGCAGGGTGGCACAATGGTCGACTGTCCTTTGGGGACAAGTAGCTGTAGGCTGCGGATCCGCCAACCACTCTGACCTTAAATTCAATGCCAGCATTCTGCAAAAGGAAACAAGCATAAATACTCCAGCAACTATAAAAGCAACACGGGGGCAAAAGGGAAATGAAGTTTGGAAAGTGTGATAATATTCATGTCTGAAAATATACAATGTCCTTTATAAGCATTCAACAAAGATGATTTGTCATGAAAAAAGCAAACACCTTCTTCTACGCACCATAAATCTGGAACGAACTCTCAAAAAACTGCAAAACGACCGAAACACTTCTGCCTTTAAATCTCTACTAAAAACCTAACTGTTTGAAACTTAATCAATGAAACATTAATCAACATTCTGATGTGCAACAATGGTAATTGTTGACTGTGTTCAACTACTTTGTATTTTTTTTCTGTGTTTTTATGATGTAAAGCATTTTTAACTGCCTTTGTTGCTGAAATGTGCTATTCAAATAAATTTGACTAGTTGATTAAATATGAAGTGGAAGCAACATTATTCATTCATACACATCTGGTTACAATTTCATGTAGAACTTGATGATGATCTACAGCAATAAATCTCAAAAATATGTCCAATATTGTAACAACAGGATACACTGTCAAAAAATTTGGATACTTTTGCCTGGTTTTGTACATGACACCTTTTTTCTACTGGTGGATGATTGTGTTTAAAGTCAAGCCATCACTAAAAGACTTTTCGACGCCGTGGGGCTGTTATTTTTCAGTCTAACCAGTTTGCTCCACATGAGAGGAGGCTTTGAAGTCCCAGTGGTGGATTTTCAGCGGGGAGTCGCACTCCACAGGGTTTTTCATCAGATCTACCCCCTACCTGTCTACCTGATCTCAACACTGCAGCTTTCATGAGGAGAAGTTGCTGATTTTCTCCACGCCTCTTCTCTCTAAAATCTACTATAACACTTCATGGTAAGAACAGTTTCCTGAATCAAACACACCCACGAGTCTAACACCTTTGAAGCTTTCACACATAATTACCGTGGCCATCAGTTTAACTCTCGATCGGGTTCACATTACGGCAATTAGTCTGCAGTATTATAATCGTCAGTGAGGCAGAACTAAAGGCCTTTACTAACATCAGTTAACAGTACAACGCAATGCTGGGAAGAAGGCCGTTGGCAATAGGAGAAAAAGATTATTCAAGTGTCTCAGTCTGTTAGGAACGAAATGCTTAAAATAAACTGAAAAACGTTTAGCTCAAAACGTTATTGTGGACTTTGTTTCCATGGGAAATGATGGTAAAAAAAGTTTTCAGATGACCACAACACTGAAATCCTGCTTCATTTCTAAAGATTACCCATATCAGCAAATGTGTAATTGAGATATGATTGCTGAATAGTGTGATTATAATATTGATTATGGTTAACCTACATTTTCCCCATTCTTCTTTTCCATCATTACACTTTCTGTGAAATTTAGCACCTCAAACAGTAAAAACGCACGTCTGGTTTTGATGTCCGACTGGTAATGGTGATGATGCAAATATTGTTTCAACAGACAACGGCGTCTAATGTATGCACAAGCCAACATGCTGTTACGCAAGTTTCGGATGCGTTCAGTTTCAGTTAAAGTGGCTCATTTTAAGGCATTCTGCATCCCACTGTATACTGCCCACCTTTGGCGACAGTATAAACAAAGTACTCTACAGAAGCTTAAGGTAGCCTACAATGACGGAATGAGGATGCTGCTCAGGATGCCGAGATGGACTAGTGCTAGTCAGATATTTATCGGTGTTGGGGTTTCCACTTTTCATGCTGTGCTGCGATCTCTTATGTACAGGTTTATGGGGAGGCTTTGTGTCTCTACAAACATTATCTTGTCACTAACAGATATCTCACGGAGTTCAGTTAGGTGTAAGTCCAAAATGTGGACTCACTGGCGATGTAGCCTTATGGCAACTCAGTGACTTGCTTTTGTGCTTGCTGTATTTTAAATTTACTACTGTATTTTTTATTATTTTATTATTGTTAATTTTTTAGATCTTCACACTATGGACCTATTCTGTGTCTTTAATAAAGTTGAATTGAATTGTTTATGTTGATTATTCTTTTTAATATATATAAGAATACTTAGAGGATGTAGCATAATGTCAAAACGTTTGTTTTACATATTCGAGGAAATGAGAAGTAGTGCAAACTTATTTATATTCCCGCTGCTTATCGATGTGTATCACCTACATGACCTTACAAATACCACAAGAACCTCATACAACATTTTCATACATTTAATAGGTAACAGGTCAATCTAATATCTACATAAATCTAAATACAGTGGCTAGAACAATCATTATTAAACAAAAACAAAAATAGCAAACCATCCACCCATCCTTCATCCTCTGACAAGGGTAGGAACGTAAATCATCTGGTAAATCGAGAGCTTTGCTTTACTACGACAGACACATAAAGCACTAGCATCACTGCAGACGCAGCACCAACTCAGATGATACTTTATGAGTAAAGAAGCAGATCCTTCAAACTGATTTGTTGGCAGTAAGCGATGCATTTTGGGCTGCAATGAAAATGTGGCTTCGCACAACGACTAATAAACTAAAGGAGGAATCGCCGTCATATAATTTAGAGGAAGTTGCAGCGCTTCATCAGCATCATCTTGAGGCAAAACCTGGGAATTTAGAGGTAAGCTTCACATTACGATTGCTGGAATCTTAATGTGAACTACACATTCACTAAACACACCGGTCACTTTGCAGCCAACCAGATCCTAATGACCATGCACAGCATTGGCTCTGAGGCTGTACTGGCCTGTAGATATGTTGACATCTTATGAAAGGTCTGAGAGGGAAAGCAGCTCCACCTTGAAGACAGACTTCTGCAAATCTTCGCAGATTACCCACACCCAGTTGCAAAAAAGGAGGATGCTTTTTATTTTCACAATGGAGATACTGCAGACAAAAAACCTGATGTCAGATACGGACTACTACGATCGAGATCAATAATCATCCCATGTCGACACTCGGATCAGAGAGGTGTGAATGCACTAGAAGGAGTAAGCCATAAGAAAGGTAATAAAATAACACTCCATATCAACTGTCAGCCTTAAAAGCTCTAATGAATGTGGTTGAATAAAAATACGCCAGTGGTGGTGCACACAGCACAGTCTCCCGATAAGATTTATTCTCTGCTCTACAGAGAAAGTGTCTGGTTGGAAGAATGTGATTTTGTTTTAGTCATTTCTAATCATTTGAGTTTAGCTAATTCTACCTCTGAACTGAAGATTGGGACGTGTGCCACATTTTCTTCAGAAATGTTTATTTTTCAGCTTGTGGAGTTGTGAGACCAGTTGGGCTAGTTTAGCCTTTTGTTTTTCTCTGGAACAGTCCAACCTAACAGAGGTATGTGCCGTATGTTATTACTTCCTTAAGGAGATCTGTGCCACAGTTACTTAGAAGCGTGAAACAACTTCAGAGTAACAGAACAGAAGCCCTGCTGGCATGTTTCCATCGAAGGATTTCATTTTCTCCTTGATTTGTATGGGTTTGAACAATGGGCTGATCAGGTTTCTTGAATAATCCCATGAAAACTTGAATGATTCTGAGGCTCTTAAAGCCTTGGAGATACTGTATGGCAGGATATTTCCCATGGAAGGCTAAATGCTAAATGGATAGCTGAAGTATACCACTCCTGCCTTTTGAGTTTTTTAGCAGATAAACCTTTTAGATTGGTGTATTGTTGATTGGAGAATCTGTGAGTGTATCCGACAGAAAGCTGCAGGATGAAAAGAAAAAATAGATACAAATCTGATTAAATTATGACATGGCAGACGCAAAATCGGCAAAAAAAGAAAACCAGACAGGCTTGTAAGGAGTCAGCGGTGGTACAAAAGATCAATCCTGGGGCACGGATAATTTCCCTTTTCTTCTTTATTCATCATTGGCTCTTTTCTCATTTATTCAATCAGATGAAAAAAAAAGAGGACCTGCACTTTCTGGTAAATAAACTCCATAAAATCATATTCGAAAAAGGATGCTGATTCATAATATTTTCCATAAAAAGTGGGTACTTATACTATTATTTCAGCTTTTTCTGCTATATAAAGCAGGAGAGACATCATTATGTTGCTTAGACCTAAAGCAGCATAACTCAATGGATTGTCCTTCAGTGAAGGTTCCAGGAAGTTATCAAAAAAAAAAGTTTTCAGTCTATTTCTGCTTATTGAAACTGGGAGCTGGGTCATGGCAAAGCAAAGGGTACACACGATACAGCAAAAATAAAAAAAAAACATTTACAGGTATATGGCCATCCTCCTTTTTATTTGATCTTGATGGACAAGTTTTTCCTGAACCACTCTGTGACAGGATGTGCCCAAACTCTGTGATATTGTGCAACTGAAAGGAAGAACAACTATTGCAACTGCCAAATGTATTCTCTAAACATTTCTTGTGCCAGTTTGGACTCTGTTCTGCTTTCTAAGCTGCCCTGACTTTCTACGGCATTGATCCAACAAGGTGACAGAAACGTACCCAAGATGCTTTAGCCCATATTGACATGGTCGTGTCACAAGGTTGTTTGCTATATACCCCAAAGCCCTTTTCAGCAAACCATGTTGAGATCATTTGTGATTTGTAACATGGTTTATGATCCTGCTGAAACAGTCAGAAGATTGTTTAAATTTGCTTTAGAACCATAATAAAGGAAACACTGACCAATTGTTGACTGTGTGGTATCTTTGTGTGTTTTTATGATGTAAAGCACTTTGAACCGCCTTGTTGCTGGAATGTGCTACATAAGTCAACTTGATTGATTGATTGATTGACTGATTGAAACACCAGTTAGAACCGTTCATATAGGACAGGACAGACATGGTTTCATGTTGTTTATGTTGAATCTTACTCAACCGACAGACTCTCATGGTAAAAGACACAGGTAACATTTTACCCGATCTGTTGCTGTTCAGTGATGGTGAGTCTGTGTAAAATGTAGGCTAAATGTCCTGTTCTTAGCTGACTGGAGTTGCTCCTGGTGTGATCTGCTGCTGCAGAAGCTGATCTAAAGATTTAATTCTGCCTATAGACATCCTGATCATGAGGATTAATCTGTATTCCTGTTTATAAAAATGCTCGTTTATGATTAGCTATAAAGATCCCTCTAAAAAATTTATTTTTATGATTACTTTTTATTTACTGAAACATTTTTTTTCACATTTTTTTTGTTGTCTCTGCGTTTTAGGCACACCTTGTGCAGAAGTTGTCTGCTTGTGCTTGGGCAGATTTGATCTACAAAAAATATCTCAAGGTGGAATCTTGATTGCCTGACTGACCTTATTATTAAAGTGGACTGGCATCAAAATGGATGGGCCACATGATGGAATAGGAACGTGTTTGGTTGACCTTTAAACATCTGAATTATTTTCATGGGTGTGTGAGTGCATGTGTGTATCTGGGGTAATTGTGTGTGTGTGTGTGATCTGTCACCTAAAGGGTGCAATAGTCAGAAGGATACAAAGTTTGCAACACTCAGCACCCAGGTTCAACAAAGCCTACTCACCTCTAGTAAAGAGGCCAGACAAAATTATCCCACAGGCCATGAATGGCCCCCCAACTGCACCTTGGATACCCCAGATTTATGTAAATGGTGAAAATGTATTTACAGATGGAATGTGCTTTCCATCGGTGAATCAGGCTAACATTTTCAATCTTACAAACAGCAAACAGAAACTGTGGTCAACCATAAAGAGAAGCAAATTAATTGTGACTCTGAAGGAGATGCCTCCGTCTGCTCAGCTCAGTGTTTTTGAAGCATTTCATTCATTTGAGTTAATAAAGAAATTTAAAGTCGATTTTGTGATTTGAGTTATAGCTGCATTTATTTCCCTGATTTTAATAAATCAAAGTTGGCTAAAAAAACATGATACGCACACATTTTCCTGTGGTGTTTCCTTGTTAACTTATTCATTTAGTATATATGAAAAACATGTTATGATCATCAGAATAAGAGCCGATGTCTAAGTGAAAACTGGAGTGGATATTAATTTGTAACCATTTAACACGGTTTATTCTAATCCCAGGAAGACTTTATGGGAGAATAAACCCACTGAGTTCTACCCTCAAAACACCAATCCTCACTAATCATCTCACTGGTATTTTCTAATCACTTTCAGGTGAATCAATGATTCTTCCTTGGCCTTCAGGGAGCGTCATGCTTCAAATTAGGAACAACATGAGGCCTTGCAGAGTTTTGGAGATATTAATGAAACCCTGGCAAGTATTGAGTACTTCCTCCACGCTGAGGTATTTTAACTTGTTTCACATCAGAGCAAGTAACTTTTAAACTTCTAATTAAGAGCAGTAGCCATGGATTACATGGTGTATAGAAAATGCAGGACAACTTGAAGGTATATCAAAATTTGGCGCTGCAATGTGCTAAACTAACCACATGATGGCGCCAAAAACATTTGATGGAATGTAAACCACATTGCCAATACTTCCTGGCTGTTGATGGTCAAAACATTGTTTTGTTTGACATTGTCTGTTTTAGGTTTTGTATAAATGTAAGAGTTGATCCATTTCTTGTTTTTCTTTGTGTAATTTCTGTCATTTTGTTAATATTTTTCATTTAATTTATTTGAAGATATCTTCACATATTCCAGTAGGTGGCACCACAACACAATGTTAGGAGAGGGCAAAAGCCAGAAAAGTTAACTTAAAAAAATCAATTACAGGTATTCTTTATGAAGAAACTGAACTAAGAAGAAAAACTAATCCTATTTGAGTCTGTTTGATTACGTATTTATTGCAGCAAAGTTTTTTTCCTGACTGTATGGTTAATAAACCTCTTTATAGGTGTTTTACTCTGAAAAGGCATTTGTAGATTGAGCAGCAGAGTCAAGCATCTTCTCTGTTAATAAATACATTTTCTCCATATAGCATATTTTATGTACAAAGAAGTGCTTCACAGAGGGCATTTGCAATAAAACCTGATTGGATTAAAATAACACTATTTGAAAGGATGTGCACGAGACTGACACGACTGTCATAAACATAACACTGATGAACATGAAGGAGTGTTTATGAATGTTTAATTCAGTAAATAATGACACTAATAATGCAAAGTTGCACTAAAGGTTCCATTAAACATCCATTAAAAGTGCATTATGTGGTCAATAAGGATCCTTTTAGTGCAAAGTTTGATTAAAATTTGTATTAAAAGTCCATTAAAAGTGTCAATTTTGCAGTAAAAGTGTGATTATTTAACAAATGACATTTCATGGCAACAGTCGTGAACATTCATAAAGACTTCTTTATGTTCATGACTGGTGTTAAGTCTCTTTTATGACAGTGTCAGGTCAGTCTTATGCACATCCCTTCAAATAAGGTGTTACCAACTGCAGTCTAAAATAGAGGAAACTAAATGATAAAATAACTAGAAGTAATGACAATAATATGTAAAAAGACCTAAATGAACAGTACATTTGAATAAAGATGTCCTCGGCTGAAAACAGCACAAGTTTTTGCAAATACAAAACAGTTTATTCTGCCATTGAGTCTTGTTTTGTGCGGTTCAGTGGATGACTTAATGGGTTGGTTGACTGAATTTCAACAACTAAGATATATTTGCAGTTTAATTGCTTTCTAAAAAAGGGACCTAATTTTGATTAAACAGTTGAGTTTAATCTCAGAACAGAATCCCAACTTCATTTCTATCTTCATTTCCATTGCCCCCAATTATGGCAAGTCATTCTTATCAGAGATGTTTTCACAGGTACTCAACTCTGCATCTCAACCTACAACTGAATTTTCTTTGCAAAAATCTGTGCAAGAGGCTGCTAATGTGAAGCTGTCTATTCAACAAACAGAGCAGTGATTTGTGGCTCATAAAGCAAAAATTAAATGTTTTCATACGAAGCAAAAAATGCTTTTAGCATTTGCCATCACAATTTGTAAAACATTATTCAGACAGAAAGGTAGAGGAAGACTTTCACATGAAACAGCAGCCGATCAGAAACCAACATGCTGAGATCAGAGGATGCACAGAAGAATGAGTGGAGCGCAGCAGGAGTGAGCGCAGTTCAGTTTGCACAAGAAACCAAAGGAAATCGTCTTGTTTTCCTAAATTGTTGCAACGATGTTAACAGCAAACATTGAACTAACAAAACCATAGTGCTGCTGGGATGACCTGTGTGTGCGGACTTGTGTTTGGACAGGATTTTAGCAGCACAAACTGTGGTTTATGCAAGTATTTAGTGTCCAACTGATGTGATTTCTTTTTAAATAAAAATACATTTAATTTTTAGTGTAAAAAACTTAAATATTTTACTATTCATTAGATAAATTTGCGTTAGTCCATAATATTCTTCATATTTTTGAGCAACAAATAAAGTTTGTGTGGTTAAAACTACAACTGTGGGAAAAATTAACAGTACCACTTAAAATGACCAATTTTTCGGATTTTACTTTTTATAGGTTTATGTTTGATAAAAAAAATATTGTTCTTTTATTCTATGAACTACTTACAACATATCTCCAAAATTCCAAGCAAAAGAAAATGAGAAACGGTTAAAATCAAAAAGTTGCAGTGATGCCAAATAACGCAAAGAAAACAACAATACTAATGTTTTCACTCAGGAAGACTCCACAAAACAATATTTGGTGATTGAATTACCAGGAGGTTTTCATGGTGCAGTGGCCTCTTAATTTTTTTTTCCAGAGCTGTATGTTGTAAATATAAGAGGTCCAACTTGTGGGTTTAATTTTACATTGCATTTTCAATCAGTTTGGCTGTCAGAAGCCAGTGACTGTGGGACAATGAGGAGAGCGGGGTGGCGTGTTACGGGTTGGTGAGGGTGCTGTAAATACCTGAGCCTGGGATCCATTCACCATGAGATAATACTGCTGGCTGAGGATACTCTGCTGCAGCTGCTCCCACGAGATATTCCTGTCTTCAAGCATGAGGAAAGGAGGCCCAAATCTGAGAAGAAAAAAAGGAGGATTTTGTAATTTCTTTTTAGTTTTACTTATTAAAAAAATAAATAAATGTTTCTTTAAAAAAAAAAAAAAAAAAAAATATATATATATATATATATATATATATATTAATTTCACTCAGAAATTACCAACAATACACATTTTTTCAAATTTTCTCCATTTTGAAAGCTGAATCTGTAAAGAAAAGGTTTTCCAAGTACAGTCTATTCATGCATTATGTCAGATTCCATTGAGATACTTATACAAAAACGTTCTGTGACTCAATCTCAAGTGAAAGTGTGTGCACAATGTATTTAAAAGATAAGAAACCAGCTAATATGTCATCAAGTCTTAATAAAAGAGCATTTCATCCCCTGACAGTGCAGCTCTGGCTACCTTAGATATTTGAAGTGCAAAACATTGATTGATGTTATATCTGCACCAGCTCAGGAGTGGAATGCATTATGTGTTGAGGGGACAGTTATGGAGCTGAGATGACGGGAATGTAAGGAGCAGCTGTTGTTTGGCGGATCTCTTTATAAATAGGTAAATATAAGTTAAAAACAGAAACATCTTGCTAATTCTGTTTGATAGACTCAGTTCCCTAACACAAACCAGAGTGAGCAAAACAAATTATTCCTGCAGAAACTTAATGTATAAAGTACAATTATCAATTATTTTTAGGGTGATTTGGAGTCCAACAAGCTAGAGATTTATTTGGAAGCTAAAGAGAATTTTTTTCCAGAACACCAGTTAAGGTGGTTTATTAAAGTGTTTCTGCAAATTCTTAGAAAGCTTTTCAATTACGCTAATGAAACAGATTTTTTTTTTCCTGGCTATTTTTCAGAGGCACATTGATGACAAACTTGAATATTTACAACTGGAGCATAACTGAGCCTTGCTGGTGGTTTGTGAGCAGATGAGATTTCAAATGTCAGATCCTGACATTATCCCGCTTTTGGAAGCATCTGCAATCTGCTCTCGTCTAAAACACTATCCACGTGTGAATATTGCATTCATGTTCGCACATTTGAAAGCAATAACATCACGCCCCAGAGGAGCAGATGGTGCGAGAAACTGGAGACAAATACATCTGGCTCTCCATCTGTTAGTGGTAGGTTGCACATTATTGATACAGAGATTTTGCTGTAAATTAAGGACAGTGATTTCATGGAAACTGCTCGGCTCGCAGTGATTTCCCAGATATCACACAATTACTGTCGGAATGCTGCTAAGACTCCTAAAACAACACCGCTTCCTCGTGTAACTACAAAAGATTTACAAAAGAACAAAGACTTAAAGCAAATAATTGTGTGAAGCTCAAAAAATGTGAAAATGTTCCCACCCGACGTCTTGAAGGGAAAATGTTCAACTTGAGACGTTTATCCAGTAAAGTATGGATTAATAAATAAGTCCTCCATTATCCCATTTTTTTTCTAGCTTACCTGGCAGCTTGCTGTCCAGTCCCAGTTGTGTTGCACATGAGCAGGAGAACCTTGAAGGAGCTGCTCTGATTCAGGTACTCTGAGGAGAGCCGTCCTGATGCAGGTAACTTCTGACCATTGGGCCCTGTGGAGGAGGAGTATGGAGATGATGGGAGGCTGTGGTGATACCCTGAGGAGAGCAAACGAGACAAAGCGCGGATGCGTAGGTCAGATTTGAAAAAAGGTACACAGCTACAACTTCCACCAATATGTGATTGTTTGAAAATAAAACAGATTTGACTGCATCAAATACCTTTTTCGTACATTTGCTGCTTCACATAACACGACAGACACAGAATTTATTAGAAATATTAAAGTTTCCCTGTTTTAATCTGAAACTTATACTTTAACATTTGTAGGTCAGGACGTGTTTATATGATTTGAGTATTTTCATGTACAGTAATGACAGTGAAGAGTCTCTGTGCCCAAATCCACAGGCTGTGGGAGAAAGCTGCACAAAGAGGAGCCAAAACACTCACCATTACAAATGATAATAAAAACAAAAGCTCCTAAAGGATAAAAAGAAAAGGAATTATTTCTGTGAGCTTTTGTGTGCACACACTTCCCTGGAGTTGCACTGAAATATGTCATGATACAAATTAATAAGCCACATCAACATATAAAACTTAGCATGCTCACGTTAGCATAGTACTTCAGAAGAAAAGTAGATCAAAAATGTTCTTGGAAAGCCATAACAATAAATCACTTTTGCAGCAATCTAACCCGAGTTAACCTCACGGTGGAGCAGCACATTAGGGCTGTGATGAGGAAACTACAACTGGAGCAAAACTTAAGCACATACAATGAAGTCCTAAATTATTCATACCCCTGGAAGATCCTTCATCGGACTGAAATATTACATTTGGCATTTTGTAGTGTTCCAATCCAAATCAGATACAAAATTTGTGAAAGGAGGTAACAGGGCATCCTGTTTTCTAAATGTAAATAAATAAATACATTATTAAAAATATACATATACACCTTTTACATTGCTTATATCATCTCTTGAAAGATACCTGTTGCGCTTCCTGTTAGAAACAATCTTAGATCTGTCAAGCGCAACAATATTTTTGGCTTTTCTACGTAGGGCATTGATGTCATCTTTACTGCAGTTTCAGCCACTAAAGTTATTTAAGCCAAAGGGTGTTACACTAAGAATAGCAGAGTTGGCATTTTATCTCTCATTTCTTAAAACTATTTTATTTTTAAAAATGTTTATGCAATTAAAATGTATTATTTTCCAGAAGTAAAAAAAACTGATTAGACATAGATATGCAAGCATTTCTTTTGGAATAGCAGAATATTAGGGTGTTAATTTTTTCACATATTTATGAGTCAGTGTTGTGTAACTCGCTTGATTTTACTGGCAGGTTTCATTTTGTGGACAGTAATTAAGGAAGTGCATATTTTGGTTTAGTCCTATTCTTTTTTGAAGCAATGAGGCATTTTGAGCAATGAGGAAAACTGGTGAGCAATTCTTACACTGTCACACTTCAACAGGGTGATTCTTCATCCACCTTAGGTATTAAAAACAGCTTTATTTCTAAATCGATAGAGATTATGTCAATAAATCTGGTTGCATCTTCTGTAGTAATGAGGTGCTTCAACTTTGTTTTCTTTTGTAAGGTTAATGTTGCCAATCAATTCATTTGTCTAAAAGCTAGAAACAAGCTGTTTTCCTCTGTGCTTTCATTTTCAACTGTGCAGCTTCTCAATAACATAGGAATCAATAAAGATATGCTCTTTTTGAAAGCATGCCAAGCTAAGATGGACGCTGGAATAAACATGAGCAGGTAAATAAAAACAGCTTGAGGGGCCAAAGTGTGCAACTGCTTCACAAACATGGCTGTCTAATGCGATGTGTTGGCACAATGGTCCAGAAAATATTTTAGAAAAATGTCTATTAAGGTAGAGTTGCCCTTTTGTTCTTGTTTACCCCGAGGAGCTGTAAAAGGAATTGGATCTTGTATCACACACACTTCCACGCAAACTAAAAGACGTGCCGCTGTGATTAATAGCTTGGTAATAGCTGGAGGGGATATAGAAGGCACAACCTCTTGTCTCCAAGGAAACATAAACTTTGACACTATCGAAAGGACTTAATTAGACAATGCTTGTTTGATCCCCAACATGCAATTAATCACTGCCATTTTTCTCAAGAAAACAGTTTAGCATATAAACACGGAAACTGAATACACAGAGGTAAACAAGCATTAAGAGCTGTTGGGCTGAATTGCAAATGCTCAGCCAAAGTGAGCACACAGCTTTTGAAAGCACAAATATTTGTCTGAAAAAAAATCTACTACTGAAAACATGAAAAGTAAAGAAATTCATGCTGAAAGAGAGAGTCGGTTGTCTAATGAAGGTAAGGCTCAGTGAAAAGTGCAGGGCCACAGACAGAGGCATTTCCAGCTACACAAATACAATCCTATAACTGGCTTCAGATTAAAATTAAAGGGTTAGTCATATTATTACAGTAAGTTTCAAAATTGGAAAGACAAAAGCAATCAAATTGATTTTGGTGATGCTTGTGACCATGAAGTTACGCATAATCCAGGCAAGAAAAACAAATAAATACATGGTGAGATTCAGAGCATAAAATGGTTTAAAATTTATCAGCACACTTCCAAAAACAAGAAACAAATCTGAGTAATAGTTTATTGATAAACTGAAAAAGAATGAAGCCTTGTGGTATATTTTTAGAAGTGAAATAAAGTTTTTCACCACTTCATAACACACTGCACATAGTAAACACGATTTAAACCACAGTCAACTAATGAGTCAGTCTGTAAAACAGACTGTGGGCCAGCTAACGTAGCTAAGTAGCCTTCTAGCACCAACTTGTCATTCCTTCAAAATAAAATTACAAGAGCAAAACAAATACAATGCAGCTAAATAATTTCTTTAGATCATTTCTTACTTTATTTTATTCCATTGTTTCTTCTTCCCATTGTCTCACTGGAAGTTTACTGAAAATCAAGAATGAATTGTAAAAAATGAAAATGATTTTTACTTTCCTTCAGTAGGGAATTTCTTAACATTTAAAATTTCAGCTTCAGTTTTTGTTTCAAACTTTTCCATAAATACTATATTACAGAGAGGTCACAGTATTTCAATTCAAAGCCTCGTTGTTTCACCCTAGATGTGACTTTTATCATTGTCTTGACTAACAGACGGTACTCCGATTTCAAAGTTCACCAGTACAAAAAGTTCAAGTTTGAATTTCAAATTAACTTAAACAACAAAATAGCTCCACAAGGATCGTTATTGCAGTTGACTCAGTAATTTCTTCCCACAACTTCTCAGGCAAGTATTTTAAACCAAAAACAGAGTTTGTCATGCTTGATAGGCAGCATCATTCCAGCCACAGGTCCCAGGGGATGATGTAAGAAACCTCCTGCCAGACTCAATATCACACTAGTTTTCTCACCCCTCCTTCATGAGATGGACAGATGAGAACTGCAGGAAAGCAGAGGCGTCGGAGCAGTGGGGACAGAAACGAGCTAAGAAGACTAACCTGGGAACATCGAGGAAAACGCATGACGGCAGAGGCCAAAATAAATAAATCTCACAGGATGTTCAGGTTCACTTCAATCGCTATTAACAAGAACATCGTCAAAACGGTTGATGAATTCAGTGATCACTTGACGTGAGATTAGCGTTTCATGTCCCCCCCCCCATCATAGCTGGTAGCATCTCCACAAGCTGCAATCTCTGATCTCTAATTAAAAGATAAACACTGGGCCTTAAGTGGACAAAGCTGAACTAAAGGGGAGAAATACATGAGAGGAAGGGAGGGAAGATTTTGAAGAAAATTTTAGTTATTCTGCAGAATGAATTTAGAGTGTATGACAAGATTAATTAAGGAATGCAAAGCAAACGAAGATACTGCGCCCCTTCTGGCATTCATCCTCTCTTTACACCATCATAATTCTCAATTCCTTCACTTTGCTTACCATCTTAAACTCTACATTCTCAGAAGGCCTGACATTTATTGACGGTCAGTGAAGAATCGGCACACAGTTGTGTCTAAAGCGGTCAGGTGATTAAAGACCAGGCGCAATAACTACCAGAACAAAACATTTTATAATGTGATTCATATCTGACTCTGACTCACAACACGCACCATGAGTGTGCTACGCAAAACCAGCACAATTATGTACCTAACTGTTACAAATTAAGCTAAATAATTAAAAAGAAAAAAAAGCAGTAAACTCTCCTCCTGCCAATTCCCAGGCTCGGGACCGGCGTCTGTGACATCTAGAGGAGTTGAAGTCACAGATGAAGGCAGAGGTTTTAACGAGATTTAACCGTTTAAAAATCTTGTTTACTTGTTCTTAGTTAACTTCACCACACAGCCACTTTTAGCTTATGGAAAAAAACACCTGCATACTGAATTTAGAGTCTATGACAAGATTAATTAGATTAAACAAAAGCAAAGAAATCAATTAAATCTTTGTTTATGATGCATGTGTGGACACCTTGACAGAAGCACACAAATGTGCAGAATGTTTTACATAAAATCCCTTTGCACCATTTTATTGTTAATATAAGGGGAAAATATTTAAAATCGAATAATTATAAAATTATTTTATAATAAATAATTATAAAACACTGAAAAATTTAAAATTAAGGTACGCACAATGTGGACACTTGCGGCTTAAAGAGAAGTGTGGCTTATATACAGTATGTTCTTTTTCTTTTGCAGCTTATGCTCCAGATGCTCCACAGTCCAGAAATCACTGCATGACCTAAAGGACCCTCCAAACTAAATTAAGAGCATGGTTGGTTTCTGAAAGGTCTTTATGATGCACTAATGTTCAGAAGGTTACAAAGGTACCTTCTGAAAGTCTGTATTATCGATTTCAATTGTCGTCACAAACGTTAAGGTGCAAAAGGTGAAAACAAACACTCTAAATGCAGCTCAAATGGAAAACCCCTGCAAGTAGTCTGAAAACACTTGAGCAAAATCACATCTCAGCATGGCTTACTCCAGGACAACGTGATGGCCTGGAAGCAGGAAGCACACCACAACGTTCTTTTCCAATTGCAGATTGTGCACAGCAGCAATTAAACACACCTGATTCAAACATAGTCTCTCCTCTCTCCTTAATCCAATTTCTTGATGTTCACCCTTCCCTCAACTGCATCCAGCTCATCTCCCGCTCCCCCGTTTGATCCACAGTAAGGCGGCGCAACGTTGCATCACCGGCTGCTACGACATCTGCACTGCATCCATGTATTAAATGAAAACAACACAGGAGAGCAACAAAGCTGTAGATATTTGAATTGCCCTGGGAATTTTGCACTTAGTTGCATCATGTCTTAAATATTAACCCAGCATTCAAGAAACCAGTGAGGTAGTTTATGTTTAAGTTGCAAAAATATGCTGCTGAAGTCACTCGCGCTTACCTCTTCATTAGATTCATCCAAGTAGTAAAGCTCATTAATTATTCATGCTGTCCTTTTAGGAAAAGTTCAGTTGATAGTTGTTGATTTATCCGTGTTCCCTCAAAAATGCTAAACATTTGTTATAAAAGAACATGGAACGACTCATAAAATACAACTAAAGAGTAAAAGGTAAGCTCTGTAGAATCCATGTCCAACGTGTACAGTCACTTAAAGAAGACTTGTCTGCATCTACATGGATTTTTCTTTTTCATTTCAAGAAGAAAGGGTAGGGTGCAGGTGATTTTAGCAGACCACACTTACCCTTAATCCTCCATGGAGTAGTTGGAGTCATTTTCTCTTGCAGCCTTATCTCTCCATTTATAATATACGCAAATTGCCTCAGTTGTTGAGGATGAAATCGGATGCAAGTCTGGTGCTTACTCACCTAATTGATTTTTCAGTGTTTTTTTTTTAGATCACACGACTGCAGGCTGTCGTTTCCCCGTAACACAAAACCTCATTACTGCACCACATCGACAGCGAACCCAGCGACTTCATTCAGCGTCAGCCAAACATTTAGTGACAAGCACAGCCACTTCAGACAACAAAGAAATTCACTGCACACAATCAACTTTGTCCAGCATCGCTAAAGCACAATTATACTACAAGATGTTGGGGTTACATGACGTTATGTTATTGGAGGACTGTTCATTAGTCTTGTCACCAGCGTTTACTCTGGGTTTACTGAGACAAAATCTGGATCAATTTAACAGGACATATGGCAGTTATTATTCGACTGAAAAATAGGAGCATTGTTCCTTGATTTTTAATACATTTTATCCAGAGAACATCATAGCACTAATAACCCCTGTTCACATTGTTGAAACTGCCGTCCTCCTTCTTCATAAAACGGTATTAATACGTTGACATTTCTGCAGAGAAGCCTTTAATGAAAACCTCTTTTAGCCACCGGGGCTGCAATTTGACAAGTGAAACATCATTTCATGGAAGAAACAGAACAGACCAAGAGTTAGGAAGATTTATTCCACACAAAGGAAGAAAATTATCTGCTATGCTCCGTGTCACCTCCTGCTGTTAGAGTTCATTTTCAGACTGTAGGTTTTATCTTAGTAAGACAAGTTTCCAATCTTTCACAGGACTAAATGTTCAGCATTATCCGGCGACACATGTGAAGCCGATGTGATCTATTTTGGCAAATGTCTACAAATCAGCCACTGTCCTCTACTGCTCTGGTGTGAGAAACGATAAATAAAAACACAAGCTTCACCAGAGCAACTGATCACAGTTCACATGTGAGACAAATGTCCTGTTTGGGAGGAAAACGGCCTAAGGAGGCTCCCATGTGTCAGCTATCCATGACTGTGTTACACCTGTAGTCTCTCTCCGTGGTTATCAGTCACGCATGTGGCTGGACTTTCTCACACAAGCTTTAAAAACAAACCAAATGATGGACAACAGGAGCACTGTAGTCAAACCTCAAATGTCACTGACAAATTAAAGAAACACTGACAATTTGAACAATTATAAAATACATTTGATGTTTTCACTTTGTTGTGAGAAGTAGTTTACTCAATTCAAAATATTCAGTAGGTATAACCCTGAAACATTTTCACTATTTTTTTCATAGTTCAGACTTTTTAAGGATTCAATTTTAATGCACAAATGCAGTTTATTACTGCCAATATTTTAATTCGGGCTTCAGATATGACATCTGCAAATCAAAAGCACCAATCGTAAAAAAGGTAGATGGATGAATGGAGAGAGGGACTGATTGATAGGTGGACAGATAGAATGAATGAAAAGATGGGAAAACCTTTCAAGCAAATAAATAACTAATTGGCTGGTAATTGTCTGACATTTATCAGCAGTAACATCCTCTCCGATGAAACAGAGACGATGGATATCCATCAGTATGATGGATACTGTAGCAACGACAAGTGCATGTTTTTACAGTAAGGGTGCAACTTAAATCTGGAAATAGCTTCTATGTAGGATGTCCTTTTCGTTCTGTATTTTTCATGTAGAAATGACTGAAGACTTCACTGAAAAATGTTTGAAGTGGGTTTAACTTGAAAATGAAAGCCCACCTGCTGCCTTAAAAATGCTATTTAAAAAAACATCTTCAGAAGCTCCAATACATTCAAAACAGCGCAGCCAGGATTCTCTTGAGGGCCCGCAAATCTGCCCATATTACACCTATCCTGCATGACCTTCACTGGCTTCCTACCTGCTGCAGAATTCAGTACAAAATCGCGCTCATCACCCATCAGTGTTTAAACGGAACCTCACCGGATTATCTGAAGGACCTTCTCACTCCACATTCATCCACCAGATCTCTACGATCACAAGACTGCAACTTCCTTCACCTTCCTCGCTCCAGATTAAGGTCCATGGGAGATCAGGCTTTCGCTGTTGCTGCCCCCCATCTCTGGATCTCCCAGATTATTTGAGAGCTCCACAACCACTGATTGATTTTAAAAGAGGCTTGAAGACTTTTTTATTTAAGCAAGCCTATTCTGCCTCCACATGATTTTTATGATGTTGATTTTATCTCTGATTTTATTTGCACTGTGTAGCACTTTGAGATTTTTGTTAATGAAAAGTGCGGTACAAATTGGATTGATTATTATTATTAAGTTGACAAGAAAATTGTTTTGGTTTTAACTCAGAAATTGAAGTTCGTGAAGTTGATTTACCAACATCAAGTTGTCTAAACATTGTTTTTCAATTCAATGCAATTCTAATTTATGAACACAACAGAAACAGCTCATCAGTCATGTGAGATAAATGTTGGAATTTATTCAGCACATCTGTTTCCATCTCGGTTTTAGCTCATTAACTCTACTGAAAAAGTCAAACACCACCTCAAGCAGGCTTAAAAACTGTTTTGCTAGCAGAATTTGGGGTATTATTTAAAAATTTGTTGTTTCAATCAATCTTTTGTAATGAATATTAAAATACATTTGTTAGTTTCAAACCATTGTTTGAAACTAAGGTTATCCGATGGGATATTTGTCTTAGGAGAGAGAGAGAAGTAAAATCTGAAGGAGTAGGGAATGCATTCGAGGGTGAGTTGATGTTTTGCTTAATTTCTTTTTTTCCATCTATAATAATAAGAATACATCATGGTTAGACTTAAGATAATCAGATTCTGCTCTAACTGTAGCTTCTCTATTCATCTGCCTAAATTGTTTATTAGTCCTAAATCTGAGGCTGATTTCACTCAACTTTCAGGTCGTCTAATTCAAATCAGAATGTCAGTGGATACAAAATGCTGTTTTCAAATGATTTATTAAAGGACAGAAGCAATCCAAACCAGCTTGACCCCGTGTGGAAATGAAAATGGCCCCCTGAACCTAATAACTAGATGTGCCATCCTCAACAACAACAACAACTGCCAATCAAACATTTGCGATAACTGGCTTAGCAGAAAACACTTTGATGTTTTCTGCTAAGCAGAGTATTTCTGCGTACATGTGCCAGTAAGGTCTGCCCTCAAAGGCCGAACATTTATGACCATCTACACTGTAATTCTGGCAGATTTATTACCGACATGACTTACTAAGTGACCGCGGATGTGTCTCCCATTTCATCCATAAATCTAAGCACAGTTTCTTTGTAGAGGCCTGTCCTTCTAGGTAGAAGTTCAAAAAAGACAATCTGGACGGCTCTAGGATAACAACCTCTTACCCCTACACTTGACCCAAGTTTACAAGAAGTGTAAAGTTTCATGATGTTGACAGAAAACTCAAAGGAATCAATATAAGTCTGTTTATAGACGGCAGAGTAACTGGCAGCACACCATCGTTTCTCTGCGACAGCAGTAGGCCAGTCCTCTTAAAATAGAAATGCCACCCACTGAGAAAGTTAAGAGCTTTTAGTTTTTATGTCCAGAGAATTGAATTACAGTTAATTATTCTTCCTCAGTGGGAGCTGCGCTCTCTTTACGGCTTCAGAAAACCGTGGGTGTAGAGTTAAATGGCAACAATAAATTGACCACAGAGCGAACCGCTAACATCATCTCAGTGACTGTAATTACACAGGAACCCTGAAGTCTCTTTCTGACACGGACACTGATCTGTTAAAGAAATGCTTGTTTAGCTTTCAGATATGATGTATGTATGTGTCTACAGAATGAAGATGAAATGGTCTTGATGAAGCAGGCTGCAGACGTCTTCCTGTTTTCTGTATGAGTAAGGTTGAAGTTGAAGAATTAAAGCCTGGAAGTGTAATAAACACTGAAATGTTAAGGCAGTACATACAAATTCAAGCTATTTCTCAACTGATGGGGCTGGAGGAATGATCTTTGCCTGACTATTGAATTTAGGTAAGCTTATTTTATGATTTTAAAAAAAAAAACTTCAGTAAGGAAATTCAACATTCACCAAGAAATTGACTGGTGACTGATTTGGAAGCTAAATAATAATAATAATTCCTGATCTGTCGGCTCTTCATATCCAACAAGTTGTGCAGGAATAGCTGTTACTGAAGGAGGGACTCAATGTGAAAAATGTTCAGAATCAGTGAGGTCAAATGAACTGTGTGAGAGGCTTCGAAAAAACGACATCTGCAAAGGCATCCAGCTGAAATTAGACGATTATATGCACATAATAGAAAGACGTACACTTTTTTTCCACTGTCTGAAGTTAATTTGGATGAAATTTCAGTTTTAGGTCAGTTAGAACAACCAAAATAATCTGACTTGCTAAATGAGACAAACTTATCAATGTCTTCAAACTCAGACATTTAAGGAAAACCTGAGATCAGAAATCAGCAGCAAAACTCATAGTTTAAAATATGAATTAAACTAATAAACAGGATACAGGAAAACTAAAACAAACAGACCAGAACATTAATTTTTACAGATCAGCTCTCCAAAAAAAATAAAAAAGAAGAAGAATTCTACCATCAAAGAATTTCTACTGCTTGTTTAAGCTTCTTTAAATATAAATTATTTTAACAACCTGATTTTTTTGATTTTTGAGTCTGAATTTCATTCGGAAAATGTGTGCACAACACAAAAAAAAAACCTGTGGATTATGAAGAATGTGCTTTTGTGTGCAGACAGAGGAGAAAGAAGAAGAGGAGGTGCACTCTCAGAGTTTTAGGAAATAAAGTTCTGGGACAGAGCAGAGACTATTTAAACTCCAGCTACATAAATTTCATTAGCAGAGGCTTTCATGTGAGATGTGACTCCAGCAAACTTCATATTTTGTCTGATGCCCCCCATTCATACATTAAATTGAATCAAATTTAATCTGTTAGGATGCAGCAGTGCATGACCAAACAGAATGAGAGCTCTTTCATCTCCAAATTGTGTGCTTTTCGAAAACAAACAGAGTAATCACAGAAATGGGCTGAACGACAGTAAAAATAAAAAAAGCATTTATAGACGTAATCATCATTAATTGAGACTGAAAGTTAATCAGAGGTACGAAGGAAAGAGGAAAAAATTGAAAAATGATGGATGAATAAATTTGCTAAATCAGTGCACAAATAAATGGGTTTATAAAGAATGTTGCCAGGGTTACCTGAGTGAGGAACGGAGCCTCCACGACTGCTGTCTGGAGGAGCCTGAAAGGCGTAGACGACGTCGCTATCGGCGATGGCGGTCAGGTCATCGTCGTCTGAGAAGGAACGCTGGAAACCGGTGGAGTAAAGTTCGGACAGGATGACCTGGACCACAGACGTCAAATGTTTCTGAAACAGTTCTTATAGCAGAAACCTCAAGGTTCATTTTTATTTTAGAAAAAGAAAAACTCAACTTGAAGTTTCCATGGTTGTCATTACTTATTTTCCCCATTTTTAAAATATACATGCAAAACTTAAAATAAGTCTAGCACAAGTATTTCTATTAAGATCGGGCATTAAATATGAAACCCTCAAAAAGTGAGGAAGGAGATTTGTCCTGTAACTGCTGGTTTGCTGGTTTGAACCCCTGATTTGTGCGCAGTAATGGACTGATAAATGGACAGGCAAATGATGGATGGACAGATGAATGGATGATATGTGGACAAAGGAATGGAGGGAGAGACAGGATAATGGATGGATAGTTTTGCTCTGAACTTGAACTATCCTGGTGTCTGAATAAATGAAGGAAGAACGCTCCAGGTCTGAAATGTAACATTTATGTTGTTTTTCCCAAATAAACTCCACCTGTACACAACGAAGACCATAAATCACTGGGAGTTTTTGCTTTGACCCACAAGGGTCATTTTGCAACCAGCTCACTAAACAAAAATGACAAAACTGACACCATTCATCATCTGCAGCACCACAAGTCAGAAGCCGATGAACACAAACAACTCACATTTTCTTTAGGCATTTTTCTGACCGGTGCAACGTCGGTATGTGTGTACCTGGTCAGGAGCGATGTTGCCTTCTGCTGCTACCATGGCTCTCAGGGAGGATACAGAACCAAAGAGAGGCACAGCAAGCCCCACCCGCAGGTACCTCTGACCCTTTGTGTTGAACACCAGCGTCACACACAGCGGCCTGTGGGGTGGGACACAAACACAAAGATCACACAGATAGCAAATGTGTGTATCCTTGTGAATATAAAGGTGTAAAAGGTGAAAGTAGGGGGGGTGAGTAAGAAAAATGACGAGGCACGGAAAACTGTTCAGCTCCTACAGTTTCGTAGAATAACTAATCCTTCATACCAAGGATTGTCACACTGAGCAGGTTACATATTTGTATATAGAAACAGATACAGGTATTTCAAAAATATTGTCAAGCAAGGCACATTCACAGTAACTATGACCTGTCACAATGCCAAACAGAGATTAATGTGTCTTTGTGGGATCCAGTGAAGCCAAGCCAGTGGCAGAAAAAAAGAAAAGAGTCATGTTTGTTCATGAGACGTTTAGGCTCAGCCGAGTCCTGCTCCTTAGCAAAGAAACTCAACATTTAGTAAAACATGACTGTCTGATTTCCTCTATAGAAACATCTAATTTTTCAAATAGGAACCATCTAAATGTGGTGAAAAAAACAGAAGAGGTTTAAAAATTTTCTAAGGTTTTCGGTTTGCTTTGTATTGTTTTACAAAAAGATTCCGATTCTAGGAATGTTTTAAAGATGCCGCATTACAGCTTCAAACTTCTGTGTACAGAGGTTTTATAAGATAGACAAAGTGAAGAATTATAAAATGAGAAGACAGAAATATCTATAAAATCACTTTGAAGTAAAAACCTGAAAGTGTGGAGTTGATTGGAGGTAATTTCTCCCTCATCTGAAGCCCTTAAATAAGATCTAGCACAACCAGTTCCCTCATAAAGTCACCTAATTTAAATAATTTAGTTTCAGTACAAATTCAGCTGTTCTGTGAAAGCCTCAGAATTTCATTGAAGGACTTCAGTGAACAAACAGCATCAGGAATACCAAGGAACACAGCCATAAATTTAAATATAAATTTAAATACTTTGGTCCCAAAAATGCAACTTTTTGTCCTTTATGCAAAGTTCCATGTGGCTACGAGGTGAAATAATTAGCACCAGGAACACACCATCCAAAAAATTTTGGTGGCAGCAGTCCGTTTATAGTTTTCTTCAAAAAATAATCCAGTTATTGCTGATGTGAAGCTGGATGGAGCTAAAAAAAGAAAATTCTAAAAAAAAAACAAAAAACTGTTAGAAGCTGCAAAAGCCTTGACAAAGAGCTTTGTCGGTATCCCCAAATCAACAATTACTACAATCAGAGCATTTTCATGTGCTGACCAAATGACCCAAAGTTCAAACATCAATAAAAGAAAAAGGAAAACTGAACATCGAAACTGATGTTCACAGATACTCCACATCCAACATGCTCTCTTTTACAAGAAAGAATGAGTAAAAAAAGTCTCCGTTGACGTGGATAGAGACATATCCTTGGGTCAACACCATTTGTGGTTCCACCAAGTATTGACCCAAGTGAATTAACATTTCAGATTACTACTTGGAAAACAATACATCTTTTTCCATCCACGTGATAAATATGCACTACTTTGTATTCGTCTATATCTACAGGTCTGTGTTGCTACATGACAAATCATGAAAAAGCTCAAGAGCTGTGGATACTTTGTGTATATTTTGGACACTTTCTTCTTTTCAAGTCTTTTCACAATATAATATGCTTGACTAAACATGTACATCTACATCAGTAATTGTCCAAACGAAGCTTCTGTGTGCAGAGACGTGTCATTTTTACAGCCATCACAGACACCTCCAAAGACGAGAATGAAGTGAGGATGCTGTACTCGGCACAAAAAAAAAGGGATGGAAAGAAGGAAGGTGAATGAAACAAAGAAAACAAGAGTGGAGAGTAATAAGAAGCAGATAGGAGAGCAGCAAAATTATTATGCCATTTCATTGACGATGAAGACTGTGTAATCGCTGACACTGCCACCACGTCCCATTTCCCATCATGCATTATTCAGGTGAGCACCGTGTTAGCAGTCACAGGGCTGACAGGGCAGACAGCCGCAGGGGGGGGGCAGCATCTGAGCCGCTGTTTTGTTTGGATGTGTAACTTCAAGATGAGTGGAACAGTAAATAGGGATGTCATCTTATAAATGAGGATTTTAGATGCTCTAACTCTGCTGGCTCTGAGACACATTTTCCTCATCAGCCCACACAACTAATACCCTGAATTGTTGCAACAGCAAGTAATTAAATTATAGCTTCAGAAAGCATGCCACAGCTAGAACATGCCCAGATGTAACCGTTACTAAGCTATTTAATGCTTATTACTGGATGAGATACATTTCTGCAGTGATGATGATGGTATTTTTCTAGCAACTCCGTTGGTAACTCAGACATCCAACAGTTTGAGGAAATATCTGCACAACAGAGTTAACTCCACTTATGAAGAAATATGTAAGACAAGTTTTACTGTTGTGTGAGTATCATTAATCCCAGTATTTAGACATTGTAGCTGAAAATATGTGGAAATTATTGCTTAACCTGAGCTATACTCATATATATGTCAGTACTGCTCTCAGTAAATTATGATATCAACTCATACAGTAAAAACTCAAGTTTTATATAAATTCCTTACACGGAGTATGAAATGAGTCATTTGTTCATTTTTGATCATTTCATGAATTACCATATGCAAGTGTAACTGTTTGTTCCAGTTTTTCCTTCCACTAAACCTTCAATGAAAATGACGTAAGAGTCATTCTGAACAGCCAGCTTTTTAGCAATGACCCGTCAGGCCGTTTGCTGCTCATATTTGCCGATCATCTTCACATAGGCATCGTTAATTCAAAACTCCTATACCATTCTAGTACAGTGGCCCAGAAGGGACAAACAAAATACCACTGCAGACTAGCTGTTGTATATAGGTGCATTTGCTGGGTATTCTGTTATAATTTGGGTTTCCAAATGTTACTTTATCCTGCAGGAAGGACAAATGACCCTTCAGAATTTCAGTTTTTGTGTTTCCTGTGCATTGTACTACACTCTTGTGGAGAGAAGGGGGAATTCTGTCTTCTATGCTAAGCAGCATGAAGCAAACACGCCTTCAAAACAAATGTTAGACAATCATTCAGTTTCGTTAACCTATACACTAAATATACACAACATAACACTTTTTGCTCTGTCCTTAAAATATTTACCAATAGAAAACCCAAAAGCAGTCCAATATCATTAAAAAAGTAGATTTTTCAATATTTAGAGCAATTAGGAGTAAATATGTTATATGATCAGAGCAAATTTGAAATGGTTTGACTGTCTTCTGTTGTTTCCTCCTTGCATACTGGCATTATCTGCAGCACCCAGCCTTGATGCCACGCTGGCAGCCCAGCTCTGCGTCCTCTCAGGGGGCCTCAGACTTATCAGGCATTCAGCAGGGATACCGCTGCAGCAGGACAGGACAGGGCAGTGAGCGCCTCTGGTCAACGTGTTGCCAGTAACGCCCAAACTGAACCAAAAAGAATTCCCTCCTGTGCCGGAATAAATTAAAGTGGCCAGAGCCCACACTGTCAGGGAACTGCAGCTCCAGAACAGAGTTTGGAGTCAAGTCAGAGGAAGCCATGCAGAGAGGATTCAGAGTGGAGGCATCTGCATGCTCGCAGATAGGAAGATTCCTGGAGGACATGCTGCACTTAAATTAAGGAACGGAATGTAAGAAACCCATGTGACATGGTTATTTATTAGTTGATTACTTATCTTTTTATTGTGTGACTATAGTAAGAGGGAGAATGTAAAGTTATACAACTGGTGCAGACATCACAAAGTTATTTCATATGTAAATTACGTGTAAAGCTTTAAATGCCTATGTGGTTGTGGGTGCTTAGTTCTCTAATGTAACAAGCTAAATGTGGGCTTGCTTTGGAATAGACAGTGGAACATGCAATAACATGAAATGTAATTTTGCTGCACTTAAACTGCTACAATTTTTAACATATAGTTTTTTAAAAAGTGTGCCAGTTAGTGGCAAATGCACATTTGCAAAATAACTTGTCAGAACTGAGGTAAAAAAAAACATTTATAATTGGAGTGCCAATGTTAAGTTCAGTTCAATTTCGTACCTTGAATTATAACCTAAGGAAGTCGGGGATGTGACAGGCAATTTTGGAATAAAAAGCAACAGCAGAAACAAGCCAAAAGTAACCATAGTGTCAAAAACATTCTTCATATAAATACTTTGAAAAATCTATAAGTCCAGTTTGTCTGGTGATCTTTGTGCGTCATAATTTGGATCTGTTGTTGATGTATGTCGTCTGTATTTTAAATGCCTATCACTATTGCTACATTGTTTTCTGGTTAAAATGTCTTCATGTGTCAAAGTTATACAATCTTGCTGCAGCATCCGACGTCCAGTGCAGTAGAAAATGGAGACAACACTCAGAGATTGGTCAGGGACTTTTGGCTACAACAGTTTTTCACTTAGTATGACAATGACCTTCTGCTGGAGGTGTGTAACGCCCATTGTATATGTTTGACAGCCTTAATAAGGCTCATCTTAATTGCAATGATACCCTTTGTGTTGCACGTTATTCATTACCTGGTCTGACGCAGGGGAAGCGGTAGAGAGATGCATAAAAATGGGTCAAAGGTGTTGCTTTGCTTAAGGCAGTGAGGGCATGTCAGGGAAGACCTGCAAAGAGACAAGAGACAGAAAAATTACATGTTTATAATTTGGCATAAATATCCTTTAGCCACATTTCTGTCAGCTTCTACCAGTGATGCAAAAAGGGCTGGAAGTTCTCTGAACATTTAATCCATAAGAGTAGTCCAATAGGCTTTGAAAAATGTACAAACACTGTCGCAGTGACAGCAATTCAAACAGCATCACTTTACCAAATTCTAAGTGCTTCCAATGAGAAGAGGATGAAGGAAGTATGCAGTCTGCTTGGAAAACCATAACAAAAAAGCAAAGCAAATATTTAAATGGAGAGAAAATAAAAACGAAACGTGAAAATAGGAAAAAACAAACACACTGACTATGAAAACAAAGGTCTGAAATGACAGCTCTAGAAAGGCAGAATAAACCGTTGAGAGCAAAGAAAGAAGTTGTGAGGCAATAAGGTGGAAGGACACAAGAAAAATGAAGAGATGGTTGGCAGCAGGACAGTTGAGCTGACAAAAACTCGAAGGTAACGCTGACAGAAAAGGCTGAGATAGAGTGCATCAGGGTTTTAAAGCTGACAGAAGGGGAGATGATAAGAGCAGAAGACTGACAGGAGGACAGGAACCCATCCTGTGGGTTGCCATCAGAAGGACTCCACATCCTGAAACTGTTCTCCAAGGCAGAAGAAAGCCGAAAGGTTTCTGAGGAAGGAATGCAAACTGTCCGAGGCAAAAGCTAAGAAAACCATTTGGGATCTCGACAAAAGAAAAAAAAAAGCTTTAAAAGAAAAAAAGAAAAAGAAATGCAGCAATCAGCTTTTACCAACATTTGCTTTTAACCAAGATCCGATCTGCATGTTTCCACTTTAGCCACTTTTAATTTTGCAACTGAAATTAAAAACAAGTTTTGTTGTTTAGTTTTGGGCTTACCTCTATTAATATTAAGTCATTTCTCTCTTTTAGAAATTGCAATAAGGCAGAGTCTGTTAAAAAAAATAACCTTTTCCATTCTGTATTCCAGCTTTTTCAGTTCTCAAATAAGAAACTTCCAAAAAAAATGTGCTTTAAAGAGTTGCTCACTTGGTTCAACAGAATCAAAAAGACTTTAGACAAAAAAAATAAAAATAAACTGACATGCTGGGTTGGTTTAACACATGATTATTAAATATACAATTTGTGTCACTGCTGCATTTTATAAATTTTTTCCCATCAATCACAATAAAGACCTAAAGAGTCCAAAAGCTTGCATTTGTCTCTGGTTAGAGAACAAAAGCCATAAGTAAGAAGCCTAGCATGATTTTCAGTTGATAAAAACATAAAACAATGACCAATTAAAACAAACAACGTAATAGTGTAAAATTAAAGAGAAATCAGACATAAAACTTAGTGATCTTCTGTGCATCTCTAAAAAAATTTTATTTTATAATAACTAAAAGTTTGTTTGTAAAAAAAAAAAACAAAAACAAAGACTCCACGTCAAAAAAGGCTAATGATCAATCAGGAGTCCCTGACAGAGCAGATTTTAGACCCAGAGAACCTAAGCAAACAAACAAAAAATAAGAGTCTGAGCCAATTAATACTGACAATACTCTAAACCTCAACAAAGGTTAAAATCCTCCCTGTAAAAAAGACACAGTTAAGCTACAATAATGTCTCTTTCTACAAACTCACTTCATTAAAACCTGCAGCCTATCAAAGGAAATCCTCACATCATCTCACTTCCAAAAATCAGAACGGTCCCTTTAGGAATCCTGTCATCTAAATGCAATCGGACAAATTCTGGCGCTTCACCAGACGTTGTTGTTCCAAAACGGTCAGTGCTTGGAGACAGCTCAGTAAGTTACTTTTCTCCAATCATCCAGGCAGTCAGTCATGCGTCTCTGGCTTTTAGACCATACGACTCTCTCCGTTCTCATTCTTGGAGTCTGGGAAAAGGCGTCTTGTCGGGGGAAATCAACTCTGCTAAAAGGTCTGGAGAAAAGAAAAGTCTGAAAGTGTGAAAACATGAAGTTATGTTTGTTGCTATTTTGTTGTGTTAATGCTGTACAACCATCAAAATGGTTTTATTTTGTATCCAGGGTTTTTATACCGTTAAGATATCATACTAGTCCATACATATAGATTATTACAGTCGAAATCTCAGTGTCAGTTTGTTTAGATTTTTACTTTCCAGCACTTTAATCTGGAAATAGGAGCTGCAGTTGAAATACAACCCAGTAAAATCTCTCCATTTAAAATCTTTATTTATTGTTTCAAATTTATTTCCTCAGAGACAAAACAAAAAACAACCATACATTTTCAAAAGACGTAGATTCACTTTCAGACTCTTGTCCTGTCAGTCCCTTCAACCGCATGCCACATAGAAAGTCATTAAAATTATTTGACTGTGCACTGGTCGGCTCATTGAAAAGTTTGTTTTATATAAACAGATGCATGAAACTATCAACAATTAGAAGGTTATGCTTTTTGGGATTTTGCAATGACATTATTCCACATTGTTGAGTTTGAGTATGTTTGTACAAGGCCAAGATCACAGATTTTGAAAATGATTAATCAGTTTGGCTCTTCACATATTAATGTGTGAGTACTGTATGTCTCCCTCAACATGTGAAACTTAAAGTACAGCATAATGGATTTTCTTACATGTCTTGTCCACTCTTAGGTGCACAATAATCCCATTTTGTGTAAGAATATTTTATAAGAGAGAAAATGTTTTAATGTTTTTATATTTGCAGTTGAGAGGTTATTTTTCTTACATCGGCTTAAGTGAAAAGTGCTTTTACACCAAAAACCTTCTCCATTCCACAATAAAATGACCTTCTTATTCACATGAAAAAGAAATAAGAAAAGAAAAGTGACTATTTTCACAGAATAATGTCATGCAGTCGCTGGCTAGCATCCACTTCAAAGTCTGCTTCAACAAGGGAAGCTGGTGTGTCAGCAGGAGGGTAAACGCTTTGTGAAGCTGGGCTTTAAGGAAACCTCTGCAGGTGGTAAAGCATCAAAAGTCAAAATGAAGAAGGTCAGTGTCTGGAAACATTCTTGGATGCTACTTAGCTGAACAGCAAGACGTTTCCCTCAGAGGTCACCAAGAGTGCACCGAAGTCCAGCTGCATATTTAGAAGAAACGATCCGAGAAGATGAAAGCTTGCAGAGCCGAATATGTGGCATGTGACGGGTAGAAAGTTGCAAATCAGTTACACCATAAGCCAATCAATATCAAAGGCAGGTCGAGAAGAATAATAACACTGATAATGATAGACCATTCTCTGAGGAAAGGCAACAAATTAGGTGCATTGTTCCACACACCCTTACTTCCTCATTAATCAGAAAACCTGGAAGTTTCACCCCTGTTAGGTCTCTAAAATTCTGGGGTGCAGCATATGACAAGGTGCTTTGGTGATTTTATTGTGAGGACTTGCAGCACAAGCAAGTAGACAAGTTGGACAGCTGGATAATTAAGACAGATGTTTGTCTCTGGCCTTAAAAAGATAACCAACTGATTTATTGACACTTTAATAGGCATGACCAGTTGTGTTGAATAGTTGTCAGGTTATTTTGAAGTCTTGCTATTGTGTTTGTTTTTGTCACCCATTGTTTTTTAATAATGTACCAATATAACTGTTTGTCATGTATTTGAAAATGAACAGAAATAAAGCTGTTTAAAAAAAAAAACAGATAACCAATCTGACTGCATGACCAACTGTTGCTGGTCTGCTGTAACTCAACAAAGTGACAAATTTGGTCATGTTCTAGGACGCTGCTTGAAAAAGTTTTGATATTAAAATGGATCTTACCCAATTTTTATTTTACCTTCAAAACATTAATAACGAATAATTTCTTCAAATCTTTGGATCAATTTAACTGGTTAGCTATAAAATGAGTGGGGTTTTCTCAAAAATAGCCCCGAGTTGAAAGAGTGATAACATCTTATATACTCATTCACATTTACTATTACAGCTCAGACTGATTTTTTTTCACACATGCATAAAACCAGTCAAAGGTTTTTGATTTCTCTCTATATCCAGAGACAAATGTCTCTCAATAATATTCATCTCAGATCATCTTAGGGAAAAAAAAAATCATCCAACGCCCTTTGTTATCAGATATTGAATATTTTTAGTTGCATTAAGACACTCATTATCAGTCTGTTACTTTTTGCCACTGTTTTGTTTGCTTGTGCAGTTCTAAGAATGTGAACAGCATAACAATTTGTCATTTACTGTTCAAGTATATGTAACATTATGTAAGACCTTCCCATCAAATCTACATTTAAATAAACTGCATTGTAGGAAAAACAAAAAACTTCCTCGACTGATTTGCCTAGAGAGAGATTGAGCTTGAGCTTTTTCCACCGTCTCCTCTGCCATTAAAAATAAATACAGCAAACAGAAGAGAGTGACAGACGGAGACGGGAGGAAGGTTTTGACAAAGACTCATTTAAAAACACAGGGGCACAATGGAGCGTCTGCAGCACAAAACTCCCACATAAGCATCCCAAACCACAAGACGGTCCCTGGCTCTAATCACAAACATTTATTCAGATCAACCAACTCAACCAAACTCCTTTGAGGAGCGTCTCTGTGAGATATTAAAAGAATCAAGAGGGAAGAAGGAGGATGAGACTGAGTAAGTGTTGTAGGCAGAAGGAGAGGGGAAAGCAAGAGAGCAAGGCGGATATAAACAAAAATCTTTAAAAATGCAACCAGCAAAACAGCATCCAGTGCGATCAATCATGCTGAGATTGGAGGAATGGCTCTGTTAGCATTTAGATGCAAAGTAACTCCCTGTTGAAGAGACGACTTTAAAAGAAGCTTTACACTCGGCACTGTGCAGCCAGCTCAGACTAATGAGAAGAAAAATGGATATGAATATGCATATGTGCACTTCAGGAGGCTTGATGAAACCAAGAGCAGGAAACAAATTCCCAAACATTTAAAATATCCATTACTCATTAACTGAGCGGGAGCCGCCGGGAAGCTCGTTCCTCTGAGCCTGAAAACACACCAACACAAAGGATCCACTGAGAAAACTTAGACTGTGATCATGTGTGCAGAGAGAAGATGGGCTGAAAGGGTTGGTTCGAGCTTTTAGAAGTGAGACTGTGAAGATAGTTGGTAAAAGCTCTCCAACCAGTAGTAGGACGATGTCATCTCCCTCATGCTTAATTCTTACCACAAATTTTCTTCCAAATTAAAGTCAGGAGTCTGGCTGGACCAATCAAATCATCAATGCTTCCAGTCAACATGTTGATAAAATTAAAAGATCAATTCAAATCCAAGTCTGCCAGGGGAATTGATTATTTTGGGCTTGATTGTTTTACTGATAACTTCACAGAACCTCATTCAAATTTTTAGTAAAAGAATCAAGCCTTTTACAAATAAAAACTGCTATGCAAATATTCAAAGTTTTTATGGTTTCAAATCTACTGAAATGTTCTCAAGTTGTTCCTGCAGTTTGGTGTCCTTTTAATGAGACGCGGTTAAGTGCCAAACTGGCAAAAGTTGGATGGTATCTCACCTGTTTGCACACAGCATTGGTTGCTTACAAGGAAGTTTAAGTGAACTGACTGAAAATGGATTGAAACTAAAGCAGCGCAGTTAAAGCAACATTCTTTAAGATACAAGTAGCATGCTAAAATATTTAACTGGATCCATTTATCGTTGACATGTCCCACTAAAGTGCTCTGACTTTGATTGCGCTTCCAGCCGTGGTTTGTTGCATCAAAAGTATCAACATAATGAAAAGAACAGGTTTTAAAAAACGATGGATAAATGATGCGCCTTACACCAACAGCCCTCAACCACAGACCGCTGGATACGGTGGGTTTCTTAATTAAAAAACATGTCTGCCCACGTGTGTTGCCCTTTAAGCAAGTGGCTGACTGGTAGATTAATTATCAGCTTGTTAGACCCTCAGGTTCATTCATTAAAGAGCAGAACATCACATCGCTACAATAATTCAATTGCTATTGTGGTAGTAAGTATAACAGTAAAATTTTGTTAAGAACATTTGCACACTCCATAGCCAAGCTGTTTTTTTAATCCCTTCTCTAAGTCCCATAAACATTAACTATAAAATTGGCAGGCAAAGCACAATTTTGTTGTTTTTCTTTTTCTTTAGATTATATTTAACTGAAAGAAAACTAGTGTCATTAATGGAAAGATTTTGGTGATTTTCAAAAGAATGGTTGTCAATACACTCTTTGTATCAAGTCAAAAATAACAATAGTGTTACTTAATGTTTTATTAGTAGCAGGAGGAGAGATTGGGACCATTTTTTCCTGGATAAAAGGAAACAAATAATTTTACTTGTATATATATTTTTATTATGATAACTATGAGTTCCAGTGAGAATCTCACATTGATCCATGTTAAAACATGTAGTGAAAACACAAAATGTCTATTTCATATTAAAATATTTACCTGGATCAATTCAAAGAACTGTTTAAAAAATATTCACTGTATACACACATTATACATCTTCAAATGAATATATATAATATATAATCTTCACTATTCACTCAAGCACAAGAACACCATGATCACTGAATCACCTGTTGGTATCTTTAGCTGGTGCTACGTCCCCCTGGAAAATGAAATCAGCATCTCCACAAGGTTGTTTAGCTCAAGGAACCACGAGGCCCTCTAAATTTTTCTAGAAGATGGCTGCGTTGACTGTGGGTTTTAGAAAACACAATCTACCAACACCAGCAGATTGCATGGCACCAAAAATCACCAACAACTGTGAAAACTTAATTCAATACTTAAATCAAAATGGATCCCATGCCTCTCCCTTCTTTCTCCAGAACTTATTTCCAAATAAAAAATTAAACAGAACTTATCTACCTGTAATTTATTGTTTCTAGTGCATCTTTTCCAACCACAGTTTTTTCTTTCACTCAACTTTCTATATATATATACACAGTCCAGTCACATTAATGTGACCATCTGTCAAAAGCCAGAATAACCACCTTTCGCAGAGCGAACTGCTACGAGACGTGCAGGAAGAGAGTCACTTAGGTCCCTGAAGGTCTTCTCTGGGATGTTGAGCCATGCCGACTCTAATGCCGTGGCCAGCTGCGCTAGATTACGCGGTTGAGGATCCATGGCGCGAACAACTCGATCGAGATGGTCCCACAGATGCTCGATTGGGTTTAAGTCAGGTGAGTTTGCTGGCCAGGGGAGGACGGTAAACTCATCCTGGTGCTCTTCGAACCACGCACGTACACTGGCAGCTGTATGGCACCTCGCATTGTCCTGCTGGAAGATGCCATCATCCTGAGGAAAAAAATGCGCATGTAGGGGTGGACATGGTCCGCAAGGACAGATGCGTACTTGTATTGATCCATCGTGCCTTCCACAATAATCAGTGAACCCAGAGAATGCCAGGAAAACATTCCCCAGACCATAATGCTCCCGCCTCCAGCTTGGACCGTTCCTGCAATGGTTGCAGGGTGGTTCCTTTCAGAGGTTTCACGCCTTATACGCCAACGTCCATCTGTCCGATGGAGCATAAAACGCGATTCATCTGAAAACGCTACCTGTCGCCACTCAGTGGACGTCCAGCTGCTGTACTGGCGTGCAAATTCTAGCCTTCGTCGTCGATGAACACCAGTCAGCATAGGTGCACGAACCAGGCGTCCGCTTCGGAGGCCCAGACGCAGCAATGTTCGCTGAATAGTGGTTTGGGAGACACTTGTGGTAGCCCCTTGGTTCATTTTAGTGGTCAGTTGCTCAACGGTAGCCCGTCTATCTGCCCGAACGCATCTCCGCAACCGTCGTTCGCCTCTGTCATCTATGGCCCGTGGTGCACCACATTTGCCACGTCGTTGATTTTGGACAGTCCCATTTTGCCATGCACGGTACACTTTTACCACGGCGGCACGCGAACAGTTCACAAACTCAGCCGTTTCGGAAATGCTTCCACCCTTGGCCCGAAAGCCAATGATCATGCCCTTTTGGACGTCGGATAAATCGCTTCGTTTCTGCATTACGCCAACGATTGAAATGTTTTCCGAAGCCCACACACACCCTTTATATACGCTCAACTGCACTGTGCTGCCACCTGCCTTCTGTGATTGGTTATTTAACTCTGAAGTGGAAAGTACGTGGTGGTCACATTAATGTGACTGGACTGTGTATATACACTTGGATACAACCCGTCTGCTCAAGATACCCTAACATATTTGGTCAGTTTGCTGATTAGGGTGTAACTTGATGAGTTTCTAATCTTTATCTTTTTCACAATATGCTAATTTTCTGAGAAGGAATTTTGGCTTTTCATTATCCATAAGCCATAAACATAATTGTAACAAATAAAGGCATGGAGTATGTCATATCTGTAATGAATGTGTATAATAGGTAAAATATTGAACTTTTTTGTAATATTCTTATACTTTTAGCTTTAAATGTATATTTTAAAAATGTGAATATTTCAACCAGTGCATTAAGTGAATTGTGGTCCTCGCTGAGCAGTGATTAAAGATCTGTGTAAGTGCATGGCCTATGGAATCCAATTACTGCTCCTCTTCTGAAAGGAGGAACCATTACCTTGCTTGCTCTAAAAGACAAATAGTAAAAGCATGAAGAGGAGCCCTTCAGTATATCTAAATATAGCCGAAATTGTTTCTAGTGTGGAAGTAAAAAGATGAGAGAGGCGGTGTGTGTGTCAGAGACAAGAAATAGAACAAAGACAGAGCAACACATTTTTGTTCATAAGTGTTTGTGGAAGGCACGGACAAGACATTTATATGAAAATTCACTATTATTGGGATGAGCAAATAAATTCTCAGCTGCTATATTGCAGTTATGTCTCAAGCACTCAGACGTGTGTAGTATTGCGAGGAAAACCAAGGAGAAAACACAAAGGGGGAAAAAAGACAACATCTTCACTCTTACTTTAAGACTCTGTAAACTCCCCAAAGAATAAGCTTAGTGCGAGTCTTTTCAATTAGGCAGTCTGAGAGCATCATGGGTATTTATGCTCTACAGGGATATGGGCCATCCCCAGACATTCGATCCATGATTGAGCAGACAAGAAAATGGATAATCACAGGACACAAAGGCTGGTTAACCTAACATAGCTATCATAAACATCACAGTTGTGTCAGAATCTGACCTTTTTATTGATTGGCTAACAGGTTAATCTGCTGAAAGTCAACATGTGTGAGATAGACCAAATACGACAGGATTCTCCAGGGCGACAGACTAACTACACCATCGTTGCTGTTTATCTGGAGAGATTTTCTCTTCTGTAAAACACCGAAACATCATCAATGTGTTTTGAACAAGAAATGCTGTTTACTTAGATAGAGATGCATCGATTAGAGCTTTGAAAACTAATATTTGATCTTTCAAATTCAGGCAAGCTCCATCCCATTACAGGGAAAAGGTGGAAACCTCAAAGAAGATAAATTTGGGACAACTTTGATCTGATGTGTTCAGGTCTCGGGGCATCTGCTGGCTGTACACATGGTCAGTAATAATACTCAGATAGGTTGTGAATTACACCACCTCCGCCAGTCTGAAGTATTGACACAAGACAGGATGGATCCTCGCTGAAATTGAGACTCACTGGACCAGGCAACACCTTCCTGTCTATTATTGTCCAATTTTAGTGATCCTGTGTGAATTGTAGCACATGCTCTGTTTTTACCAGACAGGAGTAGCACCTGATGTGTTTTTCTGCCTGAGGAAAAAAGGCCTTTTTGCCCACACAGCTGCTACACAATGGATGTTTTCTCTTTTTCAAATCATTCTCAGAGAAGAGGTTGTGGATGAAATTCCTGGCCAGACATTTCCAAAACACCCAGACCAGCCCATCTGGCCCCAGCAAGCGTGTCACTTTCTTGTTACTTAAGTCCCTTTTAGTCCACATTTTAATGCTCAACATCAGCTATTCATCTTAGTAACATCCATTTGCCTCAATGCACTGATTTTGGTAATGGATTGGCTGATTGACTGCAGAAAACCACCTGAACAGATGTCCAGCGGACACCTGGTGTTAGGGACCACATCCTACTGCGAGATGCTCTATTTTAATAGCTCAAACACAACATTTACTTTAATAGGTATTCATGCACACAGTTGAATTAGTCTTACCATGGGGTCTTTCTTATCTCTGTTTTTTATTTTTTAGTGTTTTAAACCTTTTTTTCTCCTCTGATTTACTTTTAAATATTTCAGTGATACCAAAATAGTCTTCAGCCCTCAGTAAAAACTTCCCCACCAAAGTGTGTAATCAAATAAAGATTCATAGTTTGAGTTTTGAATCGACTGCTCGCTGATAACTGTTTTATATATATTTTTTAATTTAAATTTAAGAAAAAATATGTGTTTTTCCATTCATATGCTAACAGCACCCTCAACTTAATTTCAACGATCATAATTAAAGTGATTACAGTTTGCTTGGACAAAGTCAATCACAGGGCTAACTTTTAGTTTAGTTTTTTAGTTTAGAAATTTGAGGGATATATTTGACTCAAGTTTTATGTTTGAAAAACAAATTTGTTCAGCTGTAAACTGTTCAGTACAGAGGAAATCAAGTGTTTAGTGTGGAACAAACGGAACCTACACATCAATCCAACTCTTGATGGTTTTAATTATTTAAAAACATATCTTTCCTCACTGGTTTTCAATACAGTATGAGAGACATTAAGTTGCAGGTGAGGGATTGTTGTTTATTTTGTCATTTTGTACTTTGTCATTTCTGCATAGGACTTTGGTCAAAGTTGTAGTTGTTTTTAAATGTGCCTTACAGATAAACTGGAATACTCAGATCTCAAGACCATTTTTGGGTGCATCTTTAGACTCAAATCCTTTCTATGTCATCTCTTCTACTGGGTTAACAGTGTTGCAGTAAAACATTGATGCAAGCAAGGTTTAAAATGGTTTGTCTGTTTGATCCACGTCATTTAAGGTGAACTTTTGAACATTGTGTTCTAGGCTGGACAGGATCAAAAACATCCAGGATATTACAAAGAGCATAGTGCAGTATCCATGACGGCATAGGGGTGCAAAAGTGTCTTTGCCTTACATCACATACTCCTTTGTAAAATGGACCATGTGAAGCTGTACTATAAAAACATGTCTTACAGCCTACAGGGCAGATACATTGTTGCATAAAGCATTAGTGACCTGTGGTGCCCGCCAGTCGGTATACTCATGTAAGATCCATTAGAAGACAGGCTGAGCCAAAAAACAGCAGAAAGTAGCACTAAACTGGAGATTACTGGACACATTAAGGGGGGAGTAAAGTATAAAATCAACTTTTTTGAGCTCTATTTCTTGTTATAATGTCATTACGTTATCAAAAACATACATGGAGTTTTCTTTTTTTATTCTTTCATACCTGTTTGAGAGATCCTTGAGTCTCCGGGGTACTAAAGCACTTTCTCTCAAAACACTGCCTATATCCAAAAAGCTCCTCATCGAAGCTGCAGTTTCTGCCTCAGAGTTTTCCTGCCCCGCACCCATTTCCACTCAGCTCCTCCAGACTAGTGGCAGCAGCAGTTAGCAAATGTCTGGTGGAACTGCAAGTCTGCTAAGCTCATCATAAAAACTACTTCTCAGTCCAACACTGCCAGGAATTGTTGTAGGCAGCATAATGGAGATTGTTGTTATGACATGCTGAAGGCGGAGTGCACTCTAAAAAGTGTATTTGGGCTGCAGTTCATCTTATGGACATATTTACATTAATTTGACTTAATTATTTTGCTATGACAACTTACTTTTTTGTGTTCATTTAACTCAAAATTTACAAATCATTAACCTAAAGGAACTTTTCACTTTGACTTTACTTAAACAATTGAGTTCAATGCTGACCAACCCAATTTATTATGATCATCCAACTCAATTCACCAAGTCCTTCCAACTCAATTTGCTAAGTTTTTATAACTTAATTCAGAGGGTTTAACAGGGTTTCCCCCAGTGTATTATAAGCCTGGCGGCCCGCCATGCTTTGCTAGCCCCGCCGCCAGGCTAAGCGTTGTGCTGTTTCAGCTGTTTGGGATTCCCCTCTGTAATTTCCCCTCAGAAAGCAGGCGGAGAATCCGTGCTTTCTGATTGGCTGGCTGTCACATTCAGGGTTAAGCCTTGTGTTTCCCAGTCGGGAAAAACCACAATTTAGATTAGAGCGCGTCCCTCCCGCCCCATTTCTGAAGTAAATTAAATAATTTGACTAAGACTGACTTAAATCTGTTATCTTAAACATACTTAATAAATTTGTTAAAAATAATTTAACAAATTGAGTTGGATAATTATAATACATTGAATTAGTTAAACTCAATAAATTCAGTTGGATAAATTTAACTGAATTGCTTGTTACCTACAAAAGCAATTCAATTAAGTTGGTTCAACTATTTTCTTTTTAGAGTATGTCAGAAAGAGCAGTAGCTTCTTAAAGAAACAGAAGCCCAATTTCAGGGCATAAAACCACATATCTCTTAAGTTATTTTTTATATACACAGCATCTTAATAACCAGAGGTAACAAGTTACTTGACTGTGTTAAAAATGGCAATATGTGCCTTGAAAATACATAATACCTACCCCTCTGTCCCTTTTCTAAAACTGCTTAAACTTCCTGTGAATTAGAACTTAAAATTTGTAACTCATTAAAAATAAGGTTAGCGGAGATTCTTATCCTCAAGGATGAAGTAACTAAATTCTACATAGATGAAGGCAGCTAACTTTGTACTGCAAGTGAAGCAAGGAGAGCCGGAGCTGTAGATAAATCCCACGGATCCTCCATAGGTCTGTCTGACCTATTTTCATCCATTCCCACTATGTCTGAATAGATATACTCTCTAATGGCATGTACTGCCCTGCGCTTATAAAGAAAAAAAAAACAACCTTAACACCTTATCTACAGTACACAGCAAGCACCCTGAATAATTCATGAGATATCCAAGTTTTAAAAGTAGTCCTCCTTATTCTCACTTTCCATTCTTTTGCCAGAAACACCTACAGGCTGCAGAGGCGAAGCAACATTCCGTTTGATATTATTCTCAAAATATAACAAGCAAAGAAAAAACAAGACGCATGTCTAGAAGAAGTTCTGGAGTGTTTGAACATATGCATTAGGGATCCTCCAAAATGAATGTTTGGGCTGATATTTATATCTTATGTCAATGATGCCGTTATGGTCAACAACCAACTATAATTGATATACATTTTTCCTTTCAACACCAGAAAAAAAGACCATACAGCTGAAATTGCTTCGCTGCCTCTGCTAAACACCCAATCCTATACTGTATCATTATTACAGCCACATGCCCAAACAAGCACCACATGGCCCACCATTCTCTTTTCCCTCCCAAAACATACACACAAACAGCAACAAGATGGAAATAAACCTGGGTTGCTAATTTTGGCGCAGTTGTCTATGATCATAACCAGAATGTTAAAAAAATGACTAAAACCAGCCAATACTGATGCTAATGTAGATGTATCTCCCTGCTGTTTATCTCAGCCACACTCACCTGTACTGAGCCTGAAAGTGTTCCTGGACAAAGCTGTGGCGACCCCGAGGCTGCTGTGTGCTGGGTAAACTGGAAGGATTCTCTGACTCACTGGTCGCCTGTAGGCAGAAAGGAAGGGAAGAGGCACATTAAGGAAACAATCACTGTAGGAGACGATCAACCTTTCAAGACAATGCTGTTGAAAGCAAATGCACAAATACAGGCAAGGCAATGTCTTTTGTGTCCACACGAGTCTAGAAGCCAACATTATGTCTATATTACCTTTGCTTTCTCAAAATTAGAAAAAGGAAAAATACCTCACTTCCAAATCTTCTCTTCTCACAAATTTAGCACTAAATAAATAACTGAGGCAGATAATCTCAGATGAATGGAGAAGCAGACTGTAAAACAGAATCTTTGATTTTAAGATTGACCAGTCATGACCGCCGACTGGTTGCTTAGAAAAATCTTTTCCTCAAGCACGGAGTGCACCGTACCTACTAACAGGCCCAACAACAACGCTCTTCAGTGTGGAAGTTCATTTCTACAGGAATAAGTCTACAAGTTTCCCAATTTCCCCCTATTTATCAACAAGGTTATACAACTGTTCATAATTGCAATTTCAGTATTGTTGGTCATCATCCAACCCACATTTTTCAAATGTGTTTTCTTAGTTACCTTGACATAATGTCCCCACCACACTTTCAGTTTTAGCAATAAAACCAAATCTGGTTTGGGGAACAAAGGGCAGTTATAGTCCAGCCACCTGACGAAATATGCAGAGTGCGAATGCACAAATTTGAGACATGTCCTCCAAGTAATCCTGTCTAAACAGTCCTCTGTGACAACTGCAGTCCAATATAGTGAGAAGCTCTGTTTTAATGCCCATCATTTTTAGGTAGGAGCGATTTACATGTAGTTGACTTCAGCAACCCGAAAGGTTGAAAGGATGGCAGAATACTTGCTAATCTTTATCCTTCAAACCTTCAGGCTGATTCTGTTATGTGACATTAAATTTGAAAATGCTGGCGGCATTTAGGAAATTCCCAAGTTAAGGCAAGGGTCTGCAATTTCAAAAGACAGATATTTACAGGTAGGACAGCCAAGTGACATGGGATTTAAAAAAAATCTGTTCTTAACCAGTAGCTGTAGAAGATGGTTTTAATACCTAAAGTATTGTGCTAATGTCCACAGAATAAAAAAAAAAATAGCCTGCACTGGACTGAACATGCAGGAGATACTTCAAACATATCAAGAAATAAAACAATGCAAATCCAAAAAATTGAAAACACCAACAAACTGATACATTTATGTTATTTCACCAACACTGTTCCAGTGTCAAACCACAACTGCAAAGGCAAAGAACAGTTTCTTCAAGGTACCTAACTTCATTTTTTTTAAAAGTCACTGATACCTAAAATAGCCAAGTCTGATCTTCACTCAGTAATAACTTCATCAAACTTCAATGTCAGTGCAACCTGACAGCAATATCTGATCAATCATCTGGCCAATCTCCAATTAGTATCAGTCAAGAAGAAAATCGTCCAATTTCAGTCATCAGCCATTTTCTAGGGGCATTAACATCTTCATTGTTAATGAAGATGATATGTGATAACATAAGATTCAAATGGTATGTATATAAAACATTCAGGTGTGATTTTTTTGGAAGTAGACTTTCACTACGGTTTCCACATGTGACCTTTGAAACTCATTATTCAGGCTGCTTTGTATCTGGGAAACTTGGGCAACAGACACTCAAGTGTCCAACCAAAACCTCCTGTGGCTCAGCACAGACACACCAAGGTACCAAGAACTCGTCTTGCCCTCTCTCTCTAGGGAACTGAGACTTTCTCTATTCGTCTTGAACCGTGTCCACAGAAAAATGACAATCTAACTTTGACAAGACAGTTCTTTTGTTTGGACAGAATCCAATCATTGCTGCATTAATTTTGAACAATAAGCTTCTTCTTTGCATCTGCATAAACTTCTCCAAGTATGACTAACTTAAATACGTGCCAAGGTAAAAAAGGACCAAGAAACACACCTGGTGTTCCCAAGCTTCCCTTCAGTATCAGATTTGACCTCATGCTTGTTTTGATATGTGGCTCAAAGTATTTTTGATGAAAAAATGTAAACATTTTCCAGGATTAATTTGCGGACTATAAAGCGCAACAAAAGAGGATTTCAAAAAAACACCAACACCAAAAGTCTTATTCAGTTGAAGTGCAACAGCCTCTGTACAAAATAAAATATAATTTTAACCTTTATTTATAATACAATTAATTTCGACTAGCAACTGCATAGCCATTTCATCTGCTTTCCTCCTGTTTCCACAATTTACCCGTCTTCTTCTAATTTCAATGTTACACAGAATTTAAAAAGACCAATGCTTATAAAAAAAGTGACTTAAAATAAAAGGAAATGGGAAAAATCTATGTAAAAAAATTGTTGACACACCCAAAAAGTCCTAGTAGAATCCGACTTCTACAAACTGTCATCCATTGCATCAGGCAACATCCCAACCGTCAGCAGACATCTTCAAGGGGCCAGATGATGTTAGGTAGGAAGGCTAACATGAACTCCTCAATGAGTTGCAATGATTTCTTATTCTCCAACTCTGAATTTTTCTTCCCCCATGAATCTGTGCTCTGATCGGTTTGAGGAGTAAAATATTTCTCCAGCCCAGTCAGGAGAAATGTTTTCTGCCCCAGATGCAGGCCTTTGTCTGTCTGCTGGTGGGGGCTCAGGTTCCCTCTGGATATCTCTGCACTCCAATTCCTACATGAAAACATATGCTGGTATCAAAGCCCTGCTGATTTCCCGAAGCACACACAGGCATGTGGACTGTTCCTGAGCAACTCCACAGAGCGTCTTCATCTCACAGAGTTGGCCTAAAAAAAAAAAAAAAAAAAAATCGGAAATCGATGCAACAGAGAAAAGGAAGAAGAATGTAGTTTGTGTAGCTGGAAGAATATATAAGATGAGATCCTTTAGCTGGAGATAAAAAGCTTGATCTATAACTAATTGGGTGCAGATTTCAGTAAAAAAAAAAAAAATCAACTTTAAATGAATTTTAAATGAATTCTTAGAAGATATCCATGTGCAAAGGAAAACAAAAAAAGTGAACCTAATTAAATGATGTGTCTGAGTTTCCTGAAATGAGTAAAATTACTCATTACTTAAACTTGTTATATCCAGACTTTGGTTAATCAACTTTGGATGTCACTAATGGAAATTACAGCCTACTAGTCATAAAGTGTAATACCTTTCAAGCCACAGAGGCAACCCTGTCATTGCTCTTAAGCCCTTAATGAGGACGAATTTGGAAAGTCCTCCATATTAAACAAGAGAGAATAAGAGATCAAATAAACAGTGGTCAAACAAAAAGATAAGAATCTGTTGTCATCCCAAACCACATTTCCAATCAACATGTTGGCTCAGAAGGCATCACACATTCACCTCTGCTGCCAGCCGCAGCTCTGAGTCATCCTTACACATTCAGAAAAAATGCTGCCCGCTCACTCACAAGCATCCGAGACCAAGTACTTATTAATAACTTGAATGCCACAACACTTTTCACCTCATTTCCTCATATTACTCACGTTCTTTGCCACAAAGCAGAAAGAATGATGCTTATTGCTTTGGCTTCAGAAAAACATCCAGATAAGAAAAGATACATTTGTGAAGCTGATTATGTTAATTTTAATCCAACAAGGGCAAATCTGATAGTTAGGAGGCAAAATTCAACCTACCTACACTCAAACCATAAGAGACTGGGAAGATTTGCCAATAATAAAAAAATCCCACAGGAAAAGCATGGTGTGGGATATGGCAGTCACAGATAGCATTACATGACAACAATCAGTCATGAAATGGAGAAACCCGGCCAGTGAGACAAACATTAAGTAACTACCAGCAGGCTGAGCTGTCCAGCAATTATCCCTGCAGAAAACATGGCAGCCATTTACTATATTTTATGACATCTTGGCATGAAGGTATTGTACCAGAAAATTATAATTGGCAAATGAAAAGCACAACATCCACCAATCAAAGTATTGATAATGCTCATGAACAATCCATGTCAGCATATCTGAAACGCAAAATGTTACTTTTTTGGACTTGAGTGGTTCAGTAATTTGACTCAAGAGTTTTGTTTTGAATGTTTCCTAATCTACCCAGGTTCATCTTTTCATACATCCCAAAATATACACATTCTGAGGGTCCACATTATATCAAAAACTCTACAAATAGCCGTTTGGAGGACAACATTAATTTGCTTATGTAGTCCCTGCTAGATTGGCGACCTGTGAGCAGCAGCAGTTTGGATCAGCGAGAGCTGTCTATGAAGACAGTACTGTAATGACTGAGACTAAAGATAAATGCAGGTATATGTGTTTCTCAAGATTTAGTTGAGATATTTGTCTTTTTATCAAGGAAATGTTCTTCAGGTGGTAAAAGACTGACTTTGTAATCAGACAATGGAAACTGAATAATACTAATTTTGTCAATCATGCCTCATTTTATGTGATCACTCCCACCAGTCTAAAAGCCACACACAATTGTACAGAACTGGTTTTGAAGAAATCTTAAAGATTTTTACCTGTCCCTTACAACATTGGGTAAAAATAGTGGCAAATGCAATTTCCTGTTTATGCTCAATGTAACCTTTTCAGCCAAGACATTTCGTCAGGTTTAACATTTTGCACCAGCCTTACAGCAGGGGCTTCACTTATGTATCCATATTCCTTTCAGCATAGAAGTACATAAACATCTCCAGCAAAAAAATAAGCAGAGACGCAGTCGTGGCAGTCTAAAGCTGTCTGAGTGTTGGCTTCTTCAGCCGGTGAACTGCAGCAGTCTTGCGCAGAACCAACAGATGGAAATAATCAAGATGTCGAGATCCAACATTTTTCCTTTGAAAAATGTTAGTCAAAATTGAACTTGACTAACATGTAAGTATACTTTCCATGGTGGAGATGCTGGGACATGATGAAGGAACAAAACTTAAAATATACTGTTATTGCCAAGTTCAGCAGTTGTATTGAAATTACATGTTTTCATTACATCGTGCATCTATTTGCTCGGTATTTCACGGGGTTTTTAAATGAATGAACCTGGACCAATATGTCTATTCTTGCAAGTGTGATTCCAATCTTGCCTAATTATCATTGTGTGGTGGATTTACTCCATAATTCCTTTTATTCAGAAAATTTATCTTACAGACCAATAGAAAATGTTCTATGTTTAAAATGTAGATTATCATTCCCATTTTGCTGTGAAAGATGCCAGCTTAAAAGGTCAAAAGTATTTATGTTAACATCTAGTTAAAAGCCAATAGTTGACATAAAATGATGTGTTGTCGACCCAGAACTATATAAAATATGAATTATTGATAGGTGACAGTAGGTGACAGAACTGCATGTTTATATTGCTATGATGTGTGCGCAGCTTCTGTCGCCACAGTTTTGTCTCTACATTTTTTGTTTTCTGAAAATGTGTACCCCAGTTTATGCTCAGTGAGCTCCTGGGAATCTGTCAGTGGAGTGGAAGTAGTCAGCTCCTGGTAGCAGCTTGATGCTGTCAGTCTCCAGCAGGATAAGCGGTGATGTCTCCTGCAGAGCATGTGAATTAGACGAGCCGATGTAGACATAACTCCTGGCTGCTTAAGGAAACAGTCAGATCGCCCTCTGGTATTTAGAGACGATGCAGCATCAGTAAATATCTGGTAAAAGGCAGCATGCAGTTTATGAGCAGGATTTTTAAAACAAAGGAACTCTTTCATTTGAAGTTCCTAACAACCAAATACCAGATCGCAAATATGTAATTCTTTGAAGGGTTGGCAATTAACTGATTGCTCTTTGCATTGATCTTGTTTTTATGCAGTAGAAATGTCTGACGCAAAGAGAAACTTTAGTAGTTTCAATAAATTTTATTAGTCACTGAATGAGTAAGTGGCCATAAACCATTTGTATTATGATGATTTACAGCCAGTTCTACCAGAAAGTATTGGAAACGGGAATGTTGTGGATTTTATGAAGTGGTTCAGTCATAATGATCTAGATGCACTACAATGAAAATGTCCTCATATTAAACCGATATTTTATATTTTACAGAACAGAATTTCTCTCGTTTAGTTGTATATTCAGAACTGTTAAACCTCTCTGTGTCACTCTGAACAGTCACTGCATTAATAATTAGTTCTTACTTAAGATAACTGTTAGCAGCACAGTGATGCCATTAGGTTTACTGATTTATCTTGAATATATATTACGTTTTGTATTCTCACCTAATTTCTGAGTGTTTGTTACGCTTTTTAAAAAAAAATTAAAATTGATATAAACTCAATTTATTTTATTTTTTTAAAGAATCTCTTTCCAGTGTTAACCCAGTTTGCTTGGAAAAGTTTCACATCTCATCAGAAAAGCTTCTTGAGTACTGGCCGTTAGTTACATTTTGAACTAAAGATGATCAGATCCTTTTTTCTAATAAATATCTCTATCTCAATGTCAAAAGGAAGCTATGTTAGTAGTAGTTACCAACTGTAGCTTTGTCTGTGCCCAGCATCTTGACTTTGGCTGTATTCATTGTGAAACAGATTTTATTTCACAAAGCAATTGTGGTTTTTCTACACCGCTATTATAAATCAGTTTTTTGAATTCAAACTAGGAGGTCGATATTAAGGAATATTTTGGGTAAATTTTAAAGTCCTTTGTATCCCAGAGGTAATCTACAGATCGACAGGACCTCACTACTCTTACTTGTAAGAAAAATAAATTTGCCAATTCAAAATCTCTATGGAAACAAAAAACAAACAATAATTAATAGTTTGAAGGTTGTGAGACCACCACATATTAATTAAGGTAGCGCTGATCACGGCAGACTGACACCCTCAACACACAGCTTGTTCGTTGTTCGCTTGCTACCAATTTAGAAATTTAAGAAAATTATAATATGCCTATGCTCTGCTTTACGCATCAGAATCCCAATAGCTGTGAAACCAGCACTAACTGGACACCCTTAAATAACTTTAAGTTGAAATAAGACAGGAAACAAACGGAGAAACAACAGAGCAAAGTCCAGACTGACTCGGAGAGAGATAAGGGAAAGCATTCCAGAGGAGGGGAGGAATGAAAGAAATGCTGTCCGCGCAGTAAACCAGCTGAGTCACCTTTATTCTTTCAGCTGGGGGCAGCTGCTAATTTGGCCCATTCAGACCTGGCTTATACACAGTCCAGTCACATTAATGTGACCACCACGTACTTTCCACTTCAGAGTTAAATAACCAATCACAGAAGGCAGGTGGCAGCACAGTGCAGTTGAGCGTATATAAAGGGCGTGTGTGGGCTTCGGAAAACATTTCAATCGTTGGCGTAATGCAGAAACGAAGCGATTTATCCGACGTCCAAAAGGGCATGATCATTGGCTTTCGGGCCAAGGGTGGAAGCATTTCCGTAACGGCTGAGTTTGTGAACTGTTCGCGTGCCGCCGTGGTAAAAGTGTACCGTGCATGGCAAAATGGGACTGTCCAAAATCAACCACGTGGCAAATGTGGTGCACCACGGGCCATAGATGACAGAGGCGAACGACGGTTGCGGAGATGCGTTCGGGCAGATAGACGGGCTACCGTTGAGCAACTGACCACTAAAATGAACCAAGGGGCTACCACAAGTGTCTCCCAAACCACTATTCAGCGAACATTGCTGCGTCTGGGCCTCCGAAGCAGACGCCTGGTTCGTGCACCTATGCTGACTGGTGTTCATCGACGACGAAGGCTAGAATTTGCACGCCAGTACAGCAGCTGGACGTCCACTGAGTGGCGACAGGTAGCGTTTTCAGATGTATCGCGTTTTATGCTCCATCGGACAGATGGACGTTGGCGTATAAGGCGTGAAACCTCTGAAAGGAACCACCCTGCAACCATTGCAGGAACGGTCCAAGCTGGAGGCGGGAGCATTATGGTCTGGGGAATGTTTTCCTGGCATTCTCTGGGTTCACTGATTATTGTGGAAGGCACGATGGATCAATACAAGTACGCATCTGTCCTTGCGGACCATGTCCACCCCTACATGCGCATTGTTTTTCCTCAGGATGATGGCATCTTCCAGCAGGACAATGCGAGGTGCCATACAGCTGCCAGTGTACGTGCGTGGTTCGAAGAGCACCAGGATGAGTTTACCGTCCTCCCCTGGCCAGCAAACTCACCTGACTTAAACCCAATCGAGCATCTGTGGGACCATCTCGATCGAGTTGTTCGCGCCATGGATCCTCAACCGCGTAATCTAGCGCAGCTGGCCACGGCATTAGAGTCGGCATGGCTCAACATCCCAGAGAAGACCTTCAGGGACCTAAGTGACTCTCTTCCTGCACGTCTCGTAGCAGTTCGCTCTGCGAAAGGTGGTTATTCTGGCTTTTGACAGATGGTCACATTAATGTGACTGGACTGTGTAGAAACAAGGCGAGCTGGGAGATAACCCCACATGCACTCTCAGCCCCGCTCCTCTGCCCTCTTCTACTTATCAGCTTTCTCTCCTCTTTGTTTCATTAACTTGTGCCGCTACATGTGGCTTTCTCCTGACAAACTGATGAAACTTTATTCACGGCTTCTTATTCTTTTGTTGCCAAAACGCAGCTTCAAAGCATCTTTCTCTGATCTCAGACCTGCCCCCTCAGGGCGCTGCGTGCACCCACTTCATTTTAAACGGTGCCAAGTGCAGCCGGCCAGCCTCGTCACTCTGTGGCTGTTACTATGGCGATGCTGGCGAGCCTAAACAGAAGCAGCACAGAAAAATAAGCAGCCTCGGACAAGAGCTAGAGGCAGAGATCCGACGGCCAAATCTGGTTTGGCCGGAGCCATCTCTCTCTCTCTCTCTCTCCCTCTCTTCCGTGTGTTTAATCTGCATGCTGGAGGTGTTTATTCCCCAGCAAATATTGATTTAGCGAAATACAGGAGTAGATGTCACACGTTTAGACAGAAAGGGGGAGTATGTATTACTTCTACAGAGGATAGGTCCTGTATGGCTGTTTGTGCTCTCTCAGGAGACAGGGGAGGCGGCATGACGATCGTCACCGCCAGAAGCATTGGACCCATCAGAAAGGAAGCCGCACAGCTGATTGGCGCTTGGCATCCGGCGAACGATTGAGAGAGATCATGTGCAAAAGAAGAAAATGAGAAAACTCTAAATTTAAACTGGCAAATATCCCCCAGTGGGAGAAATAACGTTTGGCCGTTGACAATTCATGCTCACTTGAACCACAGCTGAAGATCCTTGCTGTATGTTTAAAGTTTCTACATAAGAAATGGAAACTTAACTAAAATTAAATAAGTTTATGCAAATGTCAATAATCTTGGGAGTTTAACTGATTTATTGAAAATAAATCAGTTAAACTGATCTATACATTCATATTTGCTTGAATGTCTTGGTCAAAATGAACTGTAACAATTTCAAACCGGATATTTCATCACTCTTTTTGGAAGAATTCATAGGGTTCATGTAACCTGGGTGGTTTTTGTTAAGAGCTGCACAATCTAAAGCATTGCAACCGTCATCGCAACATCACTGTGCAACATCGCCGAGCAAAGGACTGCTTGGACATTATATTTGGTAGGTTATAACAATCCCGGTGATATGATTTCAAACTCAAGCAAGTTAAAATATTTGTCCATCTGGATGGATTTGGCCTCACATATGATACAGATCTTAGTGATAAAAATGGTAAACAATCGAGAGCTATAGTGATAATGGAAAACAGAATGAATTGAGGAAAATGTGGATGAAGCTTATTCACTGCCACAATATAAAAATATATCACAATTTTATATTTCCTAATATTGTGCAACTTCAGTGGTTTCCTGGTACTGAGCTTGAGTTTCAGCATATATGTTCAGTAGAGCAGAGGTGTGGATTTCAGTGTAATCCACTCCAAACAATCTTTTGCATCATTATGCTGGTGGAAAATCTGCACATCTGTCCCAAAATTCGGACGTGGGTCAGACATTTAAGACTTGGACATGAATAGACAATGATCCCAAATACATACCACAACTGTTCAGTTTATTGATGACTACAAAAAAGTGTTTCTGTCTAGTGAAGAGACATCACAACAAGCTTCAACTTATGAACTATTAAGCTAAAATGTTCTATACCCCTGGAAAATTAAAGTAATTTTACCATTAAGCCAATACGTTTCCTCTGACAAGAGGTAATAAATCTCCTGGTAGGGGATTAGGATGATGGCAGATGTAAATATCTGGAGCTCCTCAATAAGTAATCAAAATGCCAGTGGAAAAAAAGCAAAAGCTGCCCAGCAGTTATAAAAATGTTGCTATGAAGTTCCCCACTGACTAATGAGAAGGGTATACTTTCTTTTAAGCTATCGCGTTGTCTTTTAAGAGACGACCATCTCATTTCCTATTAGAAACAAACTTCCTGGTTGAATGAATTGAATCTAAATCAGAGGTTTGAATCAGTTGGGGCTCAAAAAGAATACAATTTCCAAATTATACTACCGTTAGTGTCTAAAGGGGCTTTTAGTTTGAGCCACACGTCTGGGTCAGTTTTCTAAAATCCTTTATCCCTCTGAAAAATCTGCCACACTGGCACATTAGCACTTAAGCTGCAGTAAAACCTTAAAAAAAAAAAAAAAAAGTTATGAGCACCAGCAGAGGTAGACACACAAAATGCAGCAGAGGAGAAAATACTATGGATATTCATTGCTAAATATCACCTGTGCAATTCCTTTTATAATGGTTGCAGATCTTTGTTTGCATTGTTTTGTGATTAAATACGAAACCAGTGCAGAAACAGGCGAGAAGAACAGGTCCGACTGCATAGCAGTGACAAGTCCTGTTTGACAGGAAGACACAACCACATGAGGACTGAAAGCCTGGCAGGGTGGGCGTGGAGCAGGAAACAATGAACAACCAGCCAGAGAGCGCTTTTTGTTCACCTGAACCAACAAAAGATTTGTCCACATTTCTTTTCAGCTTTCCCCAGTGGGACCAGTTCTGAGAATGAAACGCTGATCATACGGATAACAACGTGTGACGATGGCTGCTAAATCCCTCAGAGGATTTCACCCTCATTACTCCTGCTGCGTCCCTGCCAGCTTTAGTCACTGTATGAGCGGCCGCTGGGAAACAAGGTGGCCTCTCTTCATTTTAATTATTGCAGTCGAGCTCTCATGATCTCATTCCAGTCTAGCCCTGAAAGCTCACTTTCACATCGTCCACCCAATCTACAGTGCAAAGCAAAAAGTTTTAATAGACTTTCTCATGTCTTGCAACTTTACAACCACAAATGTCAGGGTATTTCATCTGACCAACACAAAGCACTGAATCCTTGTGAAGTGGATGGAAAACAATATGTGGTTTTAGACACTATTATCAAATGATGTGAAAAGCTTGTCATTTAAATGAATAAAACTATGTTTTAATATATTTTCAAAATGTTTCATGCTCCTGCAGATAATCACATTATAAGTCTTGGCACAGTTTCTCAGCTTGATTTCTGTTTGGAGATTTACTGGGACATTCTAACACATGAATATGTTTTGATCTTAACCAGTCAATTTAGGATGAATGATCAGCTTCTCAAACCCCATCAAATGACTACTAAGCGCCAATTCCAGTAGTATGTCTTGAGTTTGTCGCAAGCTGTGACTTTTTTCTGTCCCCCACAAAATGACAAGACTAACAGGAAAAGCAACACAGAAGTTTCTAATTAATCTTTTTTTAAGCACAAGGTGCCAAGTGAAAACCCCAAATTCTCATCTTTTCCTAATATGTGAGCACACAACACCAAAGCCCTAACAAGTTGCCCAAATCACAGCTCTCCCTCTTGTTGCTGTGAAAGTTGCTACAAAAGCAGGAAGACTCAAAGCTAGAAATTAAAAGTGAAGAGATTAAAAATGCAGTTAGTGGAAGGACAAAAGCAGCAGCTACGAAGTCACCAAGAGAAAATTATTTTCTAAAGAGACATGATAGCTGTAATGAAATTCTACATGAATGTTCTATTTTATAAAATCCCAGAGACTGGATTTAGTAGAAAGTCTGCCACATAATCTGGAACCCATGATGGTCGTGTTTTGGGTCATGGTGGTTTTGGTACAGCAAGCTCTCCTGACAGAGATTAGAAGTTCAAATATTACTTTTTGTTTTTATGTTGTAAAGCATTTTAAACTGCCTTGTTGCTGAAATGTGCTCTACAACTAAACTTGATTGACTTGACTGATTGATAACAGGCAACTGTCATCACAAATCCTTACTTAGAAAAGCCTTCAAAGTTGGCATTCCAACATTCCAAGCATTGCAAACACTGCCAGTCTAGATATGCTCCTAAAGCTGAACTTGTGAAAACCATCAATTAATTCAAATATTAACTCTATAAGTATGTTCATTAAAAAATATTTAACTTCAGAATCAGATTTATAAGGAAGTCTGAGAATAAATCATTTTTAAAATGGTTTCAGAATGCTTTGAATGCATGATATGGTAAAAAGAAAAAAACAATTTCCTTCCTGTTAATGTATTCCTTCTTCAATTTAAATTCATTTCATGCTTTCAATACAGACAGAGTTTTATCGGTGTTTTTGGACTACTAGAAGAAGAAAGTCCTTACCGAACAACACATTAATTTGAGCATTTCGAGTGAAAATGTAAATGAACTACATGCCATTGAATTACTTAAAATTATTCCATAATCAATGTATGTATTCTCAGCTGATAAAATGAGGGACCAAGTGTACACATCAAAAAAAATTGTTGAGTCCTCTTAAAGGAAAGCAGGAAAAAATATTTAGAGACATAATGACTTCTGATCCGAGGTCGGCTGGAGGAGATAGACTTCAGCAACTAGACTAAACTCAAGAGAACAGGAAAGTGTTTTGTCTGCATAGGTTCTCCTCATCGTCCCAACAACTCAGACCCAGAAAGTCATGACGGAAGAGCAGGACACACCAACTAGTCGGGATGATGTACCTGCACCAGCCTCACATGTAATCAATCATTGGACTAACGCTGCTGCCACTTACAGCTCTTCTTTGTGAGACTGTTTTTCCTCCTCAGGGAACATATTGCATTCTTCATAACTAAAAGATGTCCCCAAATTTATCTCTACTAGGACCTGTCTTCCCTTCTCTCTACTTACATGTCTTTTTTAATTTGCTTCATTAGATTCCAACAGATTAATAAGCTGCATAAAATCTACCAACTTCTGTCAAAGTGAGCCGGGAGAGATACGTCTTCACTTTTCAGGGACCTTTTCTGTAGAGCCTTGCAAGAGATGCAAAGGAATACAAAAGAAGCCAGCAGAGGTGGTTTCATCTGAATAACTCACAGCATCCACCAGAGAATTCACCTTTCGTCTCTGTAGAGGAAATCTGTTCAAGGGAGCAGGTGAGGATGAAGAGGCCATAGATAAGATGTAAGGATATACAATCTTGAATGAAGAGTTTCATAATTCACTGTGCCTCACCCTTTTATGATGCAGAAGTAAGGAAATATGCACACAGATGTATTAATTCCAACAGCTCACAAGATTTGTATGTACTTAAAAAACCCACGCATAACAGCCTTTGTGTGTCTTCCATGCAGACAGTATTATGTAAAGCTACTTTTTTCATTTTTTAATGACATTCAAACCTCTCAGAAAATTGTGGAAGAGTTCCTATAAAGCGCTGTCCTTCCAATGGCAGTGGTCTTAGTCATAATGGATTTATCTTTAAATACAGCCATTTTTAATGCATTATAATGAGGCTCAACAATCAAATGTATCTTCAGAAAATACCATTCAATCACATTTTAAGCACTTTTTTATTAAAACTGCATTTCTGTTTTTTAAAATGTTTAATAATGAGATGTAATACTCAGATCTTAAAAGGTTTCAATTAGCTGCAAGCAGAAATAATGGCTTAGAAACATAGATCGGTGTGTAATTGGGCTATATAATGTCTTTCACTTTCTGAACTTGGTCACTAAAATAAACATTTCAAAAATATTTTAAGTAATTCAATATGGCTCTATAAGGAATATATGGGAAAAGCATTAAAATATATTTTTCTACTCATCAGTCATGGGTGACCATTAATTATTCAAATCAAGAGCAGAGGAGTGAAGTTGTAGTAATATCTGTGATTAGTCTTATCAATTAAGACATTTTAACTATATTTTACTGCTTATATCACAAATTTCCATACATGCCACCATTTCCAAATCCAAGATGCTCCATCCAAGAATAAAAAGGAGCGACTTGACTGTAACAAGTTCACCTGACAGTTTTCTTTTCAATAACTCACTGATACTGAAAATATCAAAATCTGATTCTTCTCCCCACAGTAGCAACTTTTACACCAAAGAGGTCTAGCAGAGCAGCCAAGGAGCTCATAGTGTCGTACCCTGAAGACCCAAAAATGAAAAACTTACAATCGACTTATAGACTTGTGACGTGAAGACTTTAGACTTGATCCCAAAAGATTTGAGACTGAAAAAGACTGATTTGTAAACAGCAGGTTCAGTGATCAATCAAGACATTTAAAAGGCTTCAATTTTATATTGAGTTTCACTCCTAGGGTTAAATATTTTAACTCCCTTTGGAGCATGACGTTTTTCTGGAAAATATTTTAAAACGCCCTCTCTGGAGCTCTCACGCTGCACTTCAATCAGAAAAACCCCAGGACCCTGAAAATGTCACCTCCTCAAATTGCCGAGTGTGGGGTCCCGGCGGTGGCAGGGTTACTCTGCTTTGATCTTACCTGTGTCAGAGGAGAGAAAAAGAAAACACTGAGCACTGAAAGGGGAGAGTGACCAGACGGTAACCGCAGACTTCACCTCGATTTCACACAAACTACTAACACCGACGGAATTACAAATTCCTTTCCGCATCAGGTCCTTAGACCACAGCTGACAAAAAAAGACACTTTCTAAAAAAAATTTTTTAAAAAAGCCATCTAAAAAAATACAAAGAGTTAATGGTCCACATGTAATGCAAACCTGTCCTCCTATTTCTCTCACATAGGATTCATAATAGGATCCCGACGAAGCCCACTTGAGTCAACAACCCACAGGCGAATTCAATGACTCAGGTCCCAGACGACCCCACAGGAGGTTAAACTGCTGAGACGCTCCACCAGACAGAAAGAGCTAAAACTGCCTTTTAGTCCAAAGCTCATGGAGAACCTCTTCTCAGCTTTGGTGAGAATCTTCAGTTGAAAAAAGAATTGAAGTAGTGACAAATCAAGCTGAATAAGTTGGGACAAATTCCAGGACAATCAAAGCTTCATCTTTCACAATGTCATCTGACTCCAGCATTGCTGAATCCCTGCATCGTATACAACAGGAAATTACAATAATATAAGACTAGGTAGTCTACCACAGAGGCCGTTGATCAATACATCAGATGATGGACCTGTAATCCTCCAATTTTTGCCCCACCTTTCAACTGACTCACAATGTTTTCTTTCAACTCCCAGAAGACCCTATGCTAAAAGGATACATCAACCTTTGGGTCCTGGAGTTTCTCAACTCCAACTTTTAAAAATCAAAAAGTACTTATTTATTTGGCACTGCTGTCTCGTTAGCAAATAATCCATCCTCCTACTGCCAGTAGGGTAAGAAAGATCCCATTTATAATGCGCTTGCTCTGAAATGCACTTATAAAAATGCCTGTGGTGAACACCATGCACTCACCGAATTAGGCAGTTTTCTCACCAGGCAAATCAGAGCAGTTAAGAAATCATCTTCTCGTTTTCAGAAGCGCAGAAGAGGCCTGGGGGGCGGGAGGGGGGTAATGTAACACACCATTTATGAGACCTTTAATATTATCTAATCAGCCTCGTCTTCCAGGCAGCAGTTCTGTTCAATCTAGCAGGTCAAGAGGAAAAAAGTTCCTTAACTAGTAATCAAAGCTATTTTAATGAGCAAGGCAGACATTGCAAAAAGAATAATTGTTTTCCCCATTTATTCAAAGAAACTCTTGGTCCATAAGAGGTCACTGTGCCAAGCACCATGACTTCCCAATGAAACGGGTTTAGTGAGCACCGATTGAAGGGAGGATTAACATTACTGAACTGCCTTTCCCACGTGCTCACATTCATGCGTTATGTAATGCTACTCAATATAAGCTGATGGTCTGGTCACCACGAATGTAGAGTTAAAAAACTAGTTCATTAATTCAGGAAAGGTAGGAAGCAGATAAACCGTTCCAATCTTATTGAGAGAGAATAACTATCCTAGGGCATTTCTTGGCTATAAATCCAGAATCTATGGACCCAGAAGCTAAAACTAACAGCCAGACTGAGAATCGTTTAAGTATGATTAGTTTTTCACAATTTGATTTCCAAACATTTATCTGGCAAATTTGATGGTTCACCTCCATCTTCAGTGTACAACAATTACTTGGACAACTCACAACTCAGGTTTAGAAACTTTCAAGTCACCTGAAATTATAATCTGCTTGATGCACACCAACAATTTGACCCTTTGAAAAAGATTAACTTTTTTTCCCCACAGCTGCGGTAGCTGTCTTCAGACACTGTTGGGAAAGAAATGAGAAGACCCTCGCTGTGTCAGTTCGAGGTGAATAACTTGCTGCCAGTTGAAACATAATCATCTATGCAGTAGTTACCCAATGGGAGGTCCTTACTCATTTGTTTTACTAAATCAAGGTGGTGAATTTTGTTTGGGGATGAAAGGCTGTACCTTTTCAACAAGTTCTGTTCTTTGTCCAGTAGGAACTCCAAGTCGACCGCTTGCAACAAGCTGAGCACTGCCTGCAACACTTTTGCATCAGCAACCAAGCAGACAGCAATGCAGAATCATAACCGCGGTGATTTTCCTCATGACAGCCTGACGATGTTATGACATTTTCGCCGGACTCATTTCCATTCCGATCACAAGTTATTCTCTGTATGGATGTTGAAATTTATTGGAAAACTGGCCAAACAAGCTCCTTTAGAAGCAAGTACAAATTTGTGGGCATTCGTTTCATTTTGTTTCATTTCGTTTCATTTCATTGCTTGTTTTAAACTGATTTTCAGCGCATATGACAACAATACAAACCATGTTTTGCTGCACAGCAAAAGAACTGTTACAGAGCTTCTCTACTCATGGTTGGCAAACATATTCCTCAATTATTGCGCGAAACAGACAGAACAGCTAACATATGTTAATGCACTGCCACAGGTGTGCACATTCCTCTGTGAACGCCAGTTTCATTTCATCCAAATGTTGACATAACGTAGATACATCCAATGATTTTTCTGGCAGCTTTTGACTGCAAATGATCAAATTTCAGAGTAATTTCCAAGAAAACGCCTGGGATCAACTTGTGTAGGCATGTTAGTGAACATCAGTGTGTACCGTCACTGACTTGTGACACGTCTGTGTTGTGTCCTGTCTACTATTGAACTCATGCTGGCAGAGATTTTAGCATCCTTGCCAGCTTGTACATGATAAGCGGTTTAGAGAATGGATGGGTGGATTTTTTGATTTATTTGGATTTCCATTAGCTAGATTTAAAGAGACAGGGAGCCTTTGTGAGTCACTTTCCGTGTAATGTGAGAAAATGGAGAAAGGACAACAAATTGGGCATAATATTACAGGAACATACAAGACAAGTTCCAGCCTCCAAAGTGATAATGGGGTTTAAATTTATCTGTTACGGTGTTCTCAAAGGACAGTGATTATAAAACTAGCATTTAATACAAATGCTTCTTTAGATGATGGACATGTGGCCTTGATATTACTGAGTATGCCAGCAAATCAGCTTGTTATATAAGCTTATGCAAATGTATCTCTTGTCCTTGAAGTCCAGATGCCTTCTCTGTTAGCTTTTATTGCACTGGACATCAGCTGCAGAGTAAAATACTAAAGTAGAAATGGGAAACCAGCTAGTGGCCAGAAACTGACGTCTTTCTCCAGTCCATGAACAAAACCTACTTGCAGTTTGTGTTAACAAGATATGTCAAACAGCAACAAGCTTTACAATAGAAGTTATTGAGTAATGAAGATAAAATGTTAGCTACTGTACCTCCAGTATTAGTTAGGGTGTTAAATATGGATATCCATTGATCACGATTGCTAATACCTGCTTTTTGTATGATTTTACTGATTTAACTTGATCTTCTCTTGAAGTTCTATAATAAAATAACGTTAGGACAAAAAATTATGCTACATGCGTGAGAGCAAAATGGTTAAAAGCATGGTTTTACTTATGATTCCAAACAAAAAATGTAATTGATATACCGTTCCCAATTTAAAAAGCCTCCATACTCTGATAAAACACAGCAAGTCTCCATGTGTTTTTCAGTGTTGATCCTTACTGTTTTCTTAGAGCACCATTGGGGAATTTCACAACAGGAAGGATTCTGTCAGCTGTTTCATATTTTGGATAACCGACTGCAATAATACTTTCAATGTAACATCTAAATCGTGTAAGCTGCTCCTTGCTATTTTCTGGTGAAACAGTAAAAAAATAAAAATAAAACTTTTCAAGACTGCCAGGTCCTGCGGTGTTCTGGAATCCATTTTAATTTCTGTTTAATGTTTATTTTGGTATATTTTACAGCACTACTGTTCACACATAAGATGAAATGGAAAGAAAATCTGACTTTAGCCATTGGAAAAGAGTCACCAGTATTTGTTTTATGTGCCCATATTGTTTAGAACAAAACATACTTGTAGATTACGAGACAAAATTATGCACAGACAAATAAATGATGAGAACACTCATTTGCTGACCTAATCTCAATTTCCCGAGCTGAGTTATTGTAGATTCAAGGCTGTAACACTTCCCTGCCCTCCCACTCACACTGCCAATTTTACCTTATCGTTTGTTGTCCTTGTTCTCCAACATGCTCCTATTATTATCTGACAAAAAACATTTCAGTCTTATCTTTTAAAAACATGTTACTGTGAGCAGTCATGGAAGTGGAGGCTAAAGCCTGAAAGATGTAACACTTGGATAAAAAACAGCGCAAGAACAAAAGAGAAAAACGAGAATCTATTAATAAAAATGTTAGGCTGACATTTGATGATTAAATATATGCTTAATTATGAAGTGTGGGATTCATTCTGTGTAACAATTATTATGCAAGTGTCAGGAAACATTATTTACTAGGGTTTTTTTAAAGTTGAGAAAGAGACTTGCTTTGAGGAGAGGGGAAATCTCAACAGCTGAACTTTTTTAAGACGCTTTCAGGGACAACTTCTGCAATAGATTATCGACATATCAAAGCAAGTCCAAAGAGAATTAAACATATTTTATTGTCATTTATCAGAGTCTTAGTTAGAGATCTCTGAATAACTGGCGATTTTTAGGCAGTTTTATTGCTGGATAATTTATACCCATTTTATCTTTAATTAAATTATGATAAACCAATTCAGTTCTTCACCAACCACTCTCTTAAGTTTTGATTCACTATGAAATCTGACCATTTTCACCAAGTAAAACAAATTGTTCTTCACTGTGGCATCAAGAACAAAAAATAGTTTTCTTTGATTGAAGCATATAAGAAGAACAGTTTTAAGAATGTCCTTCTAATTGCAACCAATAAGTAAGAGACACAGGTTCAACTGGCTGTACTTGCTTGGTGACTGGAATTGGAATCCATCGGCTCTGATTGCGGTACAATCTGAACCACAAATATCAGATTTTTTTCCAGTGAACTCATCATAGTAAGGTCTACTGGACTCTGCTGAGAACAAGACTCTTCTGCGTTGATGTTTTTACTGGATGAAGAAGACTGAATGAATGTTAGCCATTTAACAAAAAAGAAAAATTAGATATATTTGTAAATTGTAACTACAAATTGTTAGGACTGTAAAACAATAGAACCATGAGTCTAAAGTATAAATACAAATTCACTTTGACACATAAACTAGGCAGGGAAGAGAAAAAAATCTATTTATCAGTGCATTAAGATGGAGACGCGGCCTATTCTCAACTGATTACTCCATTATTTTAATGTTAATCAACTAAAAGCACCCTCTGTCCTTCCATGTCCTCTTTTTGGAGGAGCTGATTGATGGGTGGCTCAGCAGTGACTCTTAAACACCAACCGTACTCTTATTTATTTAAAAATCACAGAGCATTGGGAAGACATTTAACACAGTGGAGGTTTGTCCCAGTGGGTGTTGATCACAGCAGGTTGCCACATCCAGTAAATCTGATTGTGATGCAAACAATAATCACAAAATCAATCCAATTAAGAGGTCAATTAGGAGATCCAGGTCATGACAAGAGGATGCTTCATCAAATTCCTCTGGGAATTACTTTTAGTATTTTTAGTCCTGAGAAAACCATTATATCATTGGATAAAGATGAATCTGTAAAGAACAACGTGTACCAACTCTGATTAAATTAATATCAAATTTCCATCATCTCAGTCATGTCATGTCTGCCCTTCACTTCCACCCTCAGCACAGCATATCCAGTCCTGGCTCCACTCCAACAGCACAGATCCAAGGTGAGCACCCACACCCAGAGATGAAGCAGACGCTTCCCACTTTCCCAGCCGTTTCTTTTACATCTCAACAATAAAACGAACTGCTGAACACAAAGATTCGGATCAGACCAGGCAGCCTCATCTGAACAGCAGAATAAGTCCCAATCTCTGATCGTCATAGACAAAGCACCAACTGCACACAAGCTGACATTTTTGTAATTGTTTTTTATTATTTCTCTGACCAAAATAAAAACGAAAAATCTTGTCCTTGTCCAATTAAAACCTCAAAGGGTTTGAATACTTTTACAAATATTCAAACCCTTAACAAGGGTTTGAATTTTCTCTCACTGCAGGTACAGAAGATATCTGTTCATGTTGTCTCATAAAACATCTGTGCAGTGTGGAAAAACGTGAGACTCAACATATCAGCTAGATTCTTCAGAATTTCAGGTTTTTACAGTTTCCAGCAAACATTTTAAAGAAAATCTGGCAAGCTAGAAAACACGAGGGACAGCTGAGAGTTTTTAAAATTAGTTTAGTGATAAATTTTCAAAGAAAACGTACTACAAAAAAGAAAGTAAGTCTTTGTGTGAATCGTATCACAGCAGGTTTTTGTATCCTCTTAAACACACTCAACATTTAAAGTCAGGCAGGGAAATGGAGCAGTGTGAACTCACCTTACTGCTGGCTTTGGTCTTGCTGTTGCTGTTGTTGTCAGGAGTTGGATTGGCATCTTCATGAACTCTGTCCAGCAGCCAGAGGAGAAACTCGAGTGCATCATGCTGAGAGTTCCCCCGAAACTGAGAGGCGTATTTTGACACTATGCTCTGAAAAAGAGGAAAACGTCAAAATTAACTCCTAATTGTTAAAATAACACACATTTTACCTGGCAAAAGCATCTGAAATAGCCCTAGAGCGAAGGGCTGTGTTGTGTTGTGTAGTCTGAGTCTGACTACACAACACAAGCTGGATTTTCTAACCAGTTTGTATTGTAGGGCTGTGCTCAAAAACCACCAATGTTTTCTTGAAGCAGTATTTTCTGGGTTAAAATCTCTACTATATTATTGTTATATTAATTATATTGAGCTGTGTTTAAAAAGAAAATATTACAAACATTATTTTGCATTCATCATTGTTTATCCAAGACTGACTTCTAGCAGAAAACAAACCCAGACTCTGTCTAGAAAACCTCTTCAGCTCCTGCTGAGCTATCTCAATGCATTTACAGGCCAGGAAGGCAAATATAGTTCTATGTCTGCCCTGTTGTCTCCCCCCTGAGGAACAAGCCTGGGAAACTTCAGGTATCCAGGTTTGTGTATATCAGAGGCATCCTCGACTCATTTGAGAATCACCTCAATTAGCTCCTTTCTAAGCAAATAGTAGCAAGGACCCACTGCATGAGGAAGCTTCCAGCTACCCTACAGAGATTTGGTTCCCAACTTCTGCATATTTTAGATGTTTTCCTACATTAACTGTAGTTTAATAAAAGCCTATTAATCGCCCATCGCTGTGTGTTGAAGCAGGGTATCTTCAGGTTTCAGCAAGTCAAATTACAGACTTATGATTTTACAAATAACGTGATGGTTTAGTGATTCTGTTGTAGTACAATCAAGCGTAGCAAAAACTGGTTTTCTGGGGTCAGTTTGTGTCTCCTGGCAGCCAGTTTGTCTTTCTCAACAGTTTTAACCCCCATAGTGCCAAACTTAAAAGTTTCTTAGCATAGAACAACCCTGGCCTTGCATGTGTCGGCAACAACAGTAAGCCAGTAGTGAAAACAAGGCAACCGGTGATAAATCTGCTTTTCTAGAATTTGTCAGTCCCTCTCACTTAATTTTCTACCGGACTTGACAATCGCTAACCGTTCTCCAGCCAAGTGGCCAGTGACATTCATGCATGTGAAATTTTGCGCTCGTGCACAACATGAACACGCTAGCTTGTCATGGGACACAAGACAGCTGAAAAATATCGCCATCGCCCCAGAGTGTTAGGTTTCACCCCAAGTGACGATGACTTCGGCCCTTCGCTTTTGTTCGTCACACTCCATGCGTGATAGACTCAAAAAGCTAGACAGCTAGCAAAGGTGTTTTAGGAGCTAGTTAGTGGGAGCCTCTAGTAACAAAACACAATGAAGATGTCTGAATGCAACTCAAACTTTTGCCTGTCAAAAAATTTATGATATTAAATAGGATAAGCTGCTGAAGAAGAGGGGATAAGTTCTGGACCGATTTGCCTAAAGGCTTGAACTTCCCCATGAGTGACTGTTATGACAATCAAACAAAAGTTAAATCCAAGTATCTTCTGGTAGAAATCAATTACACAATCACTCCACTTATTTAGCTTTGTTGGATAAACAGGCTGCACAGTCACTGACAATGACACCTGACTCTAATGGAACCATTAACTCTGCAGTCGATGGCTACTACTCTATCTCTTCTTCACCATCTCTATGTGAGACTGACATGATCCAAACTCTGCTGTGCACCTCATTAAAAATCAGCACATCATACCTGCAGTATCCCAGGATCTAAATATAAACACTGAGGGGAGCCCCCTCCCGGCTTCATATTCCTGCTCCATCCAACCTGACAGAGAAGGCCTGTTAATGAGCTTCATCACCATGAGGGAGTGCTGACAGGGGACGAAGGGACGTGGGACAGACGGAGAGAGGGATGCTGGAAAAATTACAAGGAGCATTTCTCTGTCAAACGGACAACACAGCTGTGGAAAGCTTAGGAAGCAGGTTTATAAAGCTATCAACAAGGAAAAAGACCTGAAACTGCAACGGATAAGAGCGGATAAGAAACTACGAGGACAGCACTGAGTCTGGGCAAAGGTGAGATAAAGAGGTCAGGACTTCGCTGAGGAGTGGAAGTGACTTTTGGACCGACTTCACTGTCACACGCTTCTTTTCCAACTTTATCACTAACTGATGTTGTGTAGGTTACAGCAGAGTGTGTAATTTTTGCTCATCACTTTGCAAGAGAGTCAGTAAATGTACCACACAACCTCAAGGACACAAAGTTTTCCTTTTAAACAAGGAATGAAACAACGTGATAACGGAGCCTCGCTGAAGTATTTTGTCATATTACTGATGGAACCATAAACTTTAATGCATTTTATTGGGAGTTTTGTGACAGAACAGCATATATGTTTTGTGCCTTTGTATTCGGTCTCCTTATACTTTGATACCACTTAAAAGGATCTTGTGAAACCAATTGCCTTCAAAGGTCAATTAAGTAGTACCTCAATAGAAGTGTTTTCATGGGGAACATTAGTGAACCAACAGCAGATAATGATCTCCAATCATCTGAAAATGGAATGAGCAGGCACAATGTAAACCTATGACAACATGGCAGTCCACCTAAACTGAAGAGTTTAGTCAGTCTAAACTGACTGAAAATCACTGTGTGGTATGTTAGTGGAGAAAAGCAGTGTTTCAGAATGGCCTAGTCAAAGTTTTTAAACCAAAAATTTGATAGTGACTAAATTTGACTTACTGATATTCACAGGTGATTTCCACCCCAACTAGATGAACCTTAGCTATTTTTCATCAAAGACTAGGCAGAAAACAGTTTCTATGTGCAAAGCTAAGACTGGTAAAACCTGTAACTTTCCAAATCCTATACTTGTTAAAGCTTTACTCATAAAAAACTGCGGAAAACTATACATTCTTTCAAATCCACTTCACAATGTGTTCAACCGTGTTGTTAGATCACATTCAGCCCTAATAAAACGCATAGCAGGCAACATAAAGCCAACAATGACAGCTACTTTTTTGCTGGAAAGAAGAGAAATGGCGAATTCATGGAGATCCCTGCTTCCCATCTCACAGCAAGAGGGACAGGGCAGTTAGACTCAGCTTTGTTGTTTGGTTCCAGCATAAAAAAAGTTGACTGGCACATCTGCAGCTCCTCTTCCTCCTCAGCTGGATTTCTGTCATGAGACTGTACCTTTCAAAAATGCCATGCACCAAACTGACAGAGCAGGCGCCGTCATGATGGTTGGGGACATAATAATGGTCTCGCAGAAAGAGGCAGAGATAATTTTCTTTTTCTATGTTTAATGCATTTAAAACATTCGCTCAAGATGATGATTCTTTTATATGTAGAGTAATTAGACAGTTAAGCAAAAATCTAAATGAAAGTGTCACCTAGTGAAAAATCCACCAACACAGAAGTAAATGACATGGACATTGAAAAAAAGAAGGGAAAAGGACAGCAGCTGAGACTCATACCAGAGAGTGAAAAGGACAGCAGGAGGGTTGAAATGTCAACTTCCTCCAGATACCTACACTCCTCAAAGACGAACTGCACTGAGGTTAGCAGGGATCTGAAGTGTTTGTTGGGTAAACACTTCAGAAGTAGTCAAGGAGAGGATAAAGGTGGGTGGAAGTCTGAGGCTTGAGCGAGCTAGGAGACAAATCTGAGGACTGTTGATCAGCCGACACCAGGAACTAAAGACTGAGACCAAAACATGACAGATCTGTTGGAAGCACTTTACAATAATTTAATATCAAAGACATTATTTAACAGACAACAGAGTAGCCTTGATTTTCATTGTAAAAAAAAGAAATAGAAAACAAAGCAAGGAGAGGAAGAACTGTTTGAATAAAGAAAATTTACTTCTTTGACTAATCTACAGAATTATCCATCCAAAGTCTGACTTCCTGTGTGAAAACTTTTTTTTTTCTCCCTGCATACTTTGTTTAGCCTTGGATACTGTTGCCAGCGGGAGAGTCCTGGTTGACGTAATTAGTCAAGTTTTTGCCAACAAATTTAGTCGGTGGGAAAAGGTTATTTTGAGAGAAATGTTACTCCTCAGAACTAAGCAGGCTCTTATCAAAGCAAACACATGGGTTGAAGGCTGGATGCCAATATGCTTTTACTTCTGCAGACCACTGGATTCATGCTGCACACATGAAGGCCACATTTTACACATGAGCAAATCAGTAATCCGATCAGTTTGTTGACAGGAAACAAAAGACCTAATTAATGTAACAGTTTATTTGTTATCTACTTCTTATCTGAAAAATGTAATAAAGCTTGAGGATGCAGGACAGTGAGATATCCTACAAACAGAACCGACAACAAAGAAGATAAAAGAATGAGCTAAAGATAAGAGATGATAAAAAGCAGAAATGTGCCTGGGTAGTCTCCACTGTTGGGGGCATGACCTTTCTGTGGTCAGCAGAGGCAGGGCTGCACTCTGCCAACATCCCCTGCATCCACAACCTGATGTCTGCTTTGGAGTTTCACCTTTCAACCTCTACTTCACCTCTCACCATTAACCCCCCTCCCCACCCGCGCTCTCCCTACGTCCATCCACCTACTGGGTAAACATTGACGGAACAGAGACCTGGCAGGGCAGGAATTTACTATAAACATTCATCAAGAAAATGAGCCGCCTCTCTCCCTCCCCGAAAGAACTGCCTGCTAAACAGGCCTGAATGGATTCCTTAGTGGCAGACTGACTGATACTGACAAATTATGAGGCAGGATAACCTTTGGAGATTCACAGGTGTGGCTGGAAGCAGAACGGACTGACTCTCTCATTAATGGCTGCTTTGTTTCATTCTTCTGCTGCCTGGTGCAGCCCGGTCACCTCTGCTGCTACAACAAACCAGCAGTTATGATCACTCACAACTGCTACTTCTGCCCCTCCTTTTCCCTGTATCCTCCTGAGTCTTTTCACCGAGCACCACCAAGATCCTCTTAGTCTTATCTTTAGAGATGAACCAAGAAACCTGTCTGGTGACTGGAATTGACCAACCTTGTACTTGTCTAATCCTGATTAATAATCAGCTGGTTGGAAACTAAGAATATAACCCTTTTCCCAATCAGTGAACAACTATAAAGCACCATCAGTGCAATCTGGTGTAAAGGTTTGCACTACAGGACCAAGACCAAGCCTTTCAGGCCAGCAGAAAGGCAACATACATAATCTATGGCAGCAGGTCAGCTTTTCCTTCTGGTTATAAACCACGCAAGAAGATCTTAGATTCAAATCCCAACCAACATGGACTTTGTTTATTCTCCTTGTGCATGCATGGCTTCTCTCCAGGTGCTCCAGCTTCTTCCCATGATCCAAAACCATGACTATTAAGCTAATGTAAATAACCTTTTGAATGCATTGGTTGGTTGTCCTGTGATGGACCAAAGCATGTCCCATCTCTCATCCGACGGGTACCAGTCCACCCGTAACTTACAACCGATTGCCTCTCAGCACTACAACACCCAACTTCTCCCCCACATCTTTTCGTCCCACTTTAATTCTTCTTCTGCAGCCATTGTCCCAGGGAGCTTTGGATTCACCTCAGGAACAGCGGGGAACATCTCAGACATTCCTCATGGCAAATTGTTGGAGTACATGTTAAAAATCAGGCCCGGTCCACAGTCGAACCACTTTGAAAATCCTCCAAAGAACTCTGTCTAACTCACAGGTTCCAGAGAACGGGATTCTGCAGCTGATGGGTCCAAAAGAAGAGGGGATGAAATGTGTCAGAAATGATCGCCTCTGAATGTTTTACAAACCGACGGAAGGCTCTTTGGGCTCTGCTGAGACATAGAAATTGATTCTTTGAGGATTCACAGCCGAGCCTGTAAATTCACTGCTGGGTAGGCAGCTGACAGCGCAGGGAGCTGCAGCTTTCCCACGTTCCAAAACATGGATGAGCACACCGTTTTATCACTTCAGTGGCTGAGCCTGAAGTAGGCTCTTACTCTGCGATAATGTTCCAGCAGGGCAGAATATTTCAGGATTGATTTATTCCCTTACATAAATTAGAACAAGAAGAACAACCTGATTGGTCTTGTGTTGGAGAGCTCAGCGAAGCAGTGCAGACACACTCCTCCTCATGTTTCTATATTATCTGTTTTCACAGCAGGGATGTGGGACTGAGACAGGGGCATCTCAACGTCATGCTGCTGTCCACCAGCATATGGCGGCTCTTTTATCTTAAATACAAGAGGTCTAATTTCCACGCAATAGGCAAGAAGTGCTGTCCTGTTCCCCAAGGCAACAGAAACATGTGCAACAAAGAATGAAATTTACATGCAGAACGGTTAAGCTTCATGATATGAACAATGCTGAAGTCTTAAAAACGAACTCGGCCTCCCATCTGCTGTGCTGAAAAAGTGCAACAATCAAAGCGAAATTAGAGGCAGCAGGGTCGAGCATTTCTGTGCAGCTCAGCACGGAGAGTCCAGGTGGTGTATATCCTAACTGCTTTATGGGTCTACAACACTGTCAGCACTTAAGAGTGAGAACGGGCACGGACCTCAAAAAAAAGAACAAGAACTAACATGGTGAAGCTATTTCGCTGCACTTCGTCATTGTCATCCGAGCCAGGACACAAGGCTAGTGGCTTCATCTTTTTCTGACTGGACGTCTATGGTGCAAAGAGCAAAATCCTACTATAAAACAAAAATTATTTCACTTCAGTTTTTAGATGAAGTTGTTGCATTTTAAGCTAATAAAAGAAGCAAAATATTATAAAGCAGACGTTTTCATCCAAGTAAAACATCTGAAAACAACAACAAATCTCCTTTGCCCGGTAAAATGTAATAGAAAGGGAACCCAATTTAATCAAAACACTAGGGAACAATACACAATTATTTCCCTGATTATAGAAAAAGTTGTAATCAAATTAAATAGGAAAATAATCTAAATGTTTATATTCCAGAGTACAGAAAATGAAATTCCTACGTTTATTGTTCAGTTCAGGATTAATGCAGATTCAACAATCATGGTTGGATTTGAGGCTGCAAACTAATAAGCAAGGATGCACCAATCAATCGGCCAAAGATCAAAATCACTTTTCCTTTAATAAGCTCAAGATGTCAGATATAGAAAAAAAAACGGTTCTCTTTTCCCCCATTTAATAAATGAATCCAAACTACAAACTCCCCTTTCAACCATGCTGATGGTTCAAAGTGGAGTTGATGCATTAATAGTCTAAACCCACCGTGGATTCAAAAGCACTTCATTTTGGACCAGATTCAAAATCCCGCTTTGATGCATTCATCAGAATAGTATGACAATTTTTTTTTCATTTCTGTTGAATTCAAAACGTACCCTTGTATCAGGAACCTGCAGTACATTTGTTTCTTTCATGTTTAAAGTAGAACTTAATTGTTGACTTTACACAGATGAGTCTGCACAGTATGTGTTAGAATTAATCAACAACGGAATCAGCAGGTCAGACCAGAAAGATGGGCAAGGCCATGTTTAACAATAAAGTCGGATCAAACACACGAATGTCTTCCACTGGCAATGAAAACCAACGAGTCATTTAGCCAATCAGATCAATCCCTGATAAGAATGGCAGTGGCTGACAAAGTTAAAAATATAAGATTTTCCTTTAAATACATCAAAAATTTAGAAAGAGAAATCAATATCCATTATGAATATTATTCAAACACCAGCAAATTTGTTATATCTAACAAAGAAATTGATGATGAATGCTCCAATTCCAATGTCAAATAATTAAAAAAAAGACAAAAAAATATGATTTTTATTAAAAATCCAGGGGTTCCTCCCAAACCAGAAGTGTGTACGTTTAGTTACAAGCAATGTCACCCTAACTATGCTCGTCTCGTTCTGTCCCACCTTCTGGCTGAACACCATTATTGCCTTCCCAGCAGGGGGCCTCCCTCCTTTCCCAGACTGAATACACTTGCCACAGTAAACATCCCTGTACAGTTCCACTGAGAAACAGGAAAATACACACCATTCACTGTGCCGCAGCAACGGGACGTTTAAAGAGAAGGCGAGTAAAAGACTTCCCCTTCAAAACTAGGAGGCAATGGATAATGTGTGATATAATCTGGGAAATAAAACCGGTTTTGCTCACATGCCTGCATACAGTTACCTAAATTTGTTTGATTTACAGCTATTTTTGTGTCTGAGTAACAAGAACAGAGTCCTTATTTGCTGCTGTATTTAACAGAGTTTAATGAATGCATGTGCTATTCTATTTACTGGCTCTATGTGGTTCTATTTACTGTTTAAGTGACAGCAAAAAAAAGTTTCGTTAAAGGAAATTTGCAGTGTCCTACCCAAAATGTTTCATGGCAAGATTTGAATTAGTAAGTAAAAAGCTTGTCCAAAGGATTTTTAAAATTTGCATCAAACCGGTGTTTAATGCAGATGACGTTACTTGTAAAAAAATAAATAACTAATAAATAAATTGAAAGCCATGAAAACCTTTTCTCCCACTTCACAACTTGTGCTGGTCACATAAAAAGTCTGAATTCAAACAAACAAATGCATTAGGTATGAATACTTTTGCAAGCCTGTAGTCAATACAAAAATCTAAACAAAAATGAAATCTTTATGAGATTTCATTTTTACTAAGACAGCATTGAGATAAATGTTGAATCATTTATCTGTATTCAACTCCCTCATACTTTAACCTTTGTGCAGTTCCTATTCATTAAGCCAACTGATTCACCGAATCAGTCCCCTATCTCTTTTTGAACACCTGCGGCTGACGAAGCCATTTCTCATGTAAATACCTTAGCGTAGCGTACCCATCTACAACAGATAGTTTATCTTAGATTGGGATTCTTGTCTGCTGTCATCACCACTTAGGAGAGTCTAGGAATGCAGTCAAACCATTGAGAGGACTGGAACGGGTAGGTAAAACAAAGATACTCCAGGCAGAGTAGAATCCGTAAACAGATGGAATGTGCACACAAAATACTTCTAATTGAATAAAAGATTAAAAGCCAGGTTCAAAAGCAGAGAGGCACTGAGTCGTCTAAACCACAATCAGTAATCTTCACACCTTACATTTCTCTGATAACTGTGTAACTTACAAACCTCGTCAATTATCAAAATCTCCTAGACAAATAGCTACATACATACCAGTCAGGCTGGTAAGGCACTGAGCTACAAACAGGGCTGTATCAACAGGTTTCACCCGTGTTTTTTTCTCCCTCTTTCTCTTTATGAATTGAACTAGATTCGCATGTGAAGAAGCTATGTGAACAATCCAAGCTAGGATTTCAGACTCTCTATGGATCCTAATGTCATGGCTCTATTCAATACATACATTTCATTTTAGTGGAGCTGCTGAGTTCAGTCCAGACATGACAACTCTTTGAAGTGTCATTAGGTAAATAATGACACTTTTAAAAGTGTTATTAAAAGTGTCATTATTTACCAAATGACACTTTGTGACAACAGTCAGACATTCATAAAGACTCCTTCATGTTCATGACAGGTGTTATGTCATGTTTATGACAGTGTCATGTCAGTCTTATGCACACCCCATCAAATAAAGTGTTACCACATTTTTTCTTGCTTTGTTCTTCAGGTTAAGAAAAAGTATACTTAGGAACAGCTAGGACGTTAGGACTTAGAATAAAATTATTTTTATCTTCATAAAAATAAACTTACTTCGGATAGTTGGTCAACATGATCAGTACTTTTATTGGTTTTGATTAGTATGCTGCAAAACTTTTATTTACGACAAAAATGGGCTCAACAAAAACAAGCTTCTGCAGACCAGATACATTGCATCAGGCATTTAGCTCTTTTTTTTCACTTTTTATTTTTACACTTTTAAGGAAATTCCACATTCGGAAAGTTTTTGTATTCTTTCTGGAGGCAGGAAAATGCTTTGAAATGAGGAGTCTGCATAGATTTCAGAACATTTTGGCAACAATAAAACACTAAGTAGCCTTTTGTGAGCATGACCAGGGAAATCTAACGTGCTGTGAAACAGGTTGTCCTTTGGACAACTGGACTCCAAGGGATTTAAAGGATGAAAAAAATGACAGTGGCCCACTTGGCATATTCCCACTCCTCCTTTCTTCCTGTTTTAGAAAATACAACCATGTTATTTCACGTTTCCTTTTGTCCGCTTAGTGTCCATTGAACTTCAAATATAGACTTAAATTACAAGTGACTGAGATGAAACGGTAAACAATGTCAAGGAACAAGTGGGCTACAACTGTTGTAGGAAAATCTCTAACCTAACCAGAGGAACGTGGGAATGTCTCAGACAGGACATTTTTTAAACATACAAGACAATCTTCTCATGTGCTGAAAACATGTGTCTATTTAGTAGTGAGTATTGTAATGACATCTGACATTACAAAAATAAATGAGAATTTAATACGCAACAAATTACAATGCTGTGCCTGTTGTGTTATGAGAAGTTAGTTTTTTTAGTAAAATCTTCAGACTTAAGAAACAATAGGTAATGGAAATTCCGTCATTAACATGTCAAGTGCCAAGTATACATTTGTAAGTGGGGGGTAAAAATACACCCCCAGAACAACGTCTTATCTTTTCATTTTAACAGTTTGTGGCGTTGTTTACCAAGCCGAGTCTGGTTTTTAGCTCAGCTCCACCTCCATCTAATTGTAAACTTGTAGGAGGAAAACAAAACTCTAAACTAATTTCTGGGCTCTTCCACAGACAAAACACTCATCAGCGGCTCTCGTCCTCACCTTGAACTCTCCGGACATCTGCGGGGTGTAGTCCAGCGTCCACAGCGCTCGAACCAGCGACGCCAGTTGCTCGGTTACTTCGCCCTCGGAGCTCCGCGCCTCATCCGCCCTCACCTCACCGTTCGTCCTCCCCCTGCCGATGTCCGACTTGTACTGCCCCAGCCCGAGGTATTCGGCCAGCAGGTCCGTGTTGCTGAGGCACTGGACCACGGCATTCATGAAGCAGGTGTTGCCGTGGTTCTTCAGTCCCAGCACGCCGGGAGTCTTGTCGCCGTGGCACCACGACAGCCTCTCCTTCACCGAGCCGCGGTGGGACGGCGCCGCGGAGCTCCTCTTCGCGGCTCCCTCCCGGGAGGTCTGCGGGGGATCGTCCCCGAAGCCGCCCGAGGCGCTCCGCGCGAAGCCGCCGTCGTCCTCCTCCGCGTCCGGCGGCTCTGCGTCGCCCGAGTGCGCCAAAGTGCCCAAAGTTTTCAGGATCCTTCCCATGAAATTCCCAAAAGAACGCAGCGATTTCCTCCTGACGAACTTTCCACTCTTATGTTTCTGCTCCTTCGACGTTTTGGATTTCATCGGCTGTTTCCTTGTGCTGCTCTCCTTGCGGCTGTCCATGGCTCGCGCAGTGGCTGAACGGGACCGAGAGAAAATGAAAGAAGACTTGAGGAGAGGAGTGCACCTGTCTGCCAGGCTGTCCACCCCTCCTCCTCGGCTTTGCTTCCCCCTCCACTCCACACACCTTACGGCTCAGCAGCCACCGGCTCGGTGCCAATAAGGCACATGATCACTGACACGATCCCTCAGACATCTCGTCACGTTTCGATAGGTCACGATCTCCGCACCGAGCAGAGCGGCTCGTCCTCCCGCACAGCGCAGCTCCAGTGAGCTGCACTTCCTCATCGATGGCTCTCCGCGGTGAGTTGAGCGTCTGGCGGCCTTTGACTCGCCTTACCCCGCTGTTATCCCTCTCTCCTACTCTGCTCATGGACCCTTAGGGAGCTATTTGAACGTGTCATTCTTATGCCCACCCTTAGGACAAAGAACTTGATCACACACTTTGGCCAGAACTAAAACACGAATGAGTTGCTCCAATGAACTGCCGAGTTTACCTTCAACTTTAATCGTTTGTAAAACACTGGGAAATAAGGAAGTTGACTAGAATAGGTGTCAAAGCTCTGTAGCTTTAAGCTGCCCCCTGTAGGATTAATTACATCATAACCTGCCTTGATTTTCCAAAACGAGAAACCGCCTTTCTTGTGTCAGAGGAACAACATCAAAAAATACTTTCGAGTTAGTCCAAATACACTGCCTGGCCTAAATAAAAAAATGCCTCCTTAGTGTAACTGAGTCCTCCAGCAGATAAGTTATTTATCCCCAGCTGATGCAATCTTAAACAACCGTGTGAAAAGATGCATTCTATGGTTGTGTAGAAGATGTTAATCTGTTCATGAAGGGTCAAATTATTGTTATGAAGCACAAAAACATCTGCAGAGACTGCACAAATTATAACACCGTCTATCTAACACATTATTAAAAGTCAAAGAAGTGGGGAACCATCATCTGAGTACAAAATGTGTTTGTTAAAAAAACCCTGAATGACCGTGATTAATTCAATTCTTGGTGATGTCAAAGAGTGAAAGAAAGACCATCTCCACACACGCAATGTGAAGGGAACTCAAGAGATTAGGACTCAACGGCTGTGTAGCCATAAGAACCCAACTAGCGTTGAATGTTCGAAGGACGTCCGCTGAACGTTGTATTGAACGTCCTCCGACTACGCTTTCCAGACATCAAAATGAAACAGGCTAATTGGAGAAAATAGTTTCAATTTGCATGAGAGTATAAAGAATAAACTCTAGAGTGATGTAAGGTCATGTGACCTGACGAGTCCAGATTTACCTTCTTCTTCCACAGTGTAAGAAGAGAGGCAGATGATGTGATGCACCAATCATACCAAGTGCCTGTGGGTCAGTGCTATAATCTGAGGTTACTGCAGGTAGTCAGGTCCAGATTCTGCAACATTATGAGAGCATTGACTACCTGAATATAATGAATGACCAAGTTAGTCCATCAATGGATTCGTTTCTTTGCTGATGACGATATGCCAAGATGACAATGCCAAGCTTCATCAGGCTGAAATTATGAACAACCATGAGACATTTTGAGAGTTCAGACCTTAACCTACAACTAAATCTTGTGGCATTGCAGAAGTGCATTGAAACACTACCACAGCAAATGTGTGCTATAATCATAGTTAAAGGCGGTCTAATAAAGCATAAGAGTGTGTGACCGTTTTTGGGTCAGGTAGTCTATAAATGACACCAAGTCTATGTATGTATGCCTAAAATGCTTAAGATCACCAGTAAGGATCAGACTAAACACAAAATGCACCTTTCAACTGATTATTTTACTTCTAGGTAAATAATTCAAACCAACCTGCCCATATGGGGAAAAAAACAATTACTCCCTAAACCTAAAAACTGGTTATATCAACCAGTCTGCAACAACTGGCAGTGAGTTTTTTGGCTTGAATTTCTTTGTTTAAGAGGAAGAGGCAAGGCTGGGGAACTTCCACAGCCAAATGCCTCCGTCTTCGCTGCCGCTGACCAGGATGCGGTTCAAGGTGCAGATCCTGGTGCAGGTAATATCGGCTCCAGCAGGGATACTTATGTGGGTTATTTTTCCTTGCATATAGTCCCACACCTTCATCCGCTTGTCTTCTCCGCCTGCCAAACCAAGGAGGAGAAAAATGTATTAATAACATGAAAGAAAGCTGTAAAATTGTCTAACAGTTGTCAGCAGGGGAGGAGCTCTGAAGAGATGAAACACACAATATGTGTAAAGAAAATCAGGAATTAGTAGCTCAGGACAACTCTTTTTTTCTCTTAAAACCCCTGTGATTATGTAGGCATAAAAAATTACCTCAATCTGGTGGAACGAAGAAGGAGCAGATGTATGATGATCATAGCCATCTACAGTTCTTTCATCAGTTCAGAAGTTTATTTATCTTGGGCATGATTGTCAAATTGACTAAGGGATTTTAACAATACAAATTTTTAAAGCAAGCTTTTCGGTGCACGAAAAGCTTGTTTGAATTTACTGTGGCGTTTTTTCAAAGAATGGGCTTTGGGGATGACATCACAGAAACCTTAAATTAATCTAAAGGCAATTTTGATGTTTTTTTGGGATTGTTGTCCAGGTTCTTATTATTTGATCCCAGCGATTGCTCTGTGATGAAAGGAATGTTGGGATTAACCAGGAAACCACCAAAGCTTAGGATGCTGAACACCAGTTTAACACCAACATGGGCTGAGACAGTACCAGCCGTCTGGATAACTTGTCATCGCTAATCGAATCATAAATCCTAATCTCTCCAAGAAAATCCTGAAAAAAATTCTTCAGTTCATGACATTGAGCCCAAGACCCTTTGGATTATGCACCAGGGCAATGAGCATCGGCGACTCCACCTCTGGAAAAAAAACTACATGAAGGTTTTAGAGTGGCCTGCTGAAAGTTGGTGTTTAAATTCGATTCAGATGCCGTTGCACGAATGTTCCACAATCCTCAAAAGTGGATCATTTCAACAATTTGCATTAAAGAAGAAATCTAACAGAAAAAAAAATTCTCTTTCCTACCATTGTATGCAAACATCTGACCAGAACCGCATGTGATGAGCAATAAACCCCAAAAGAACAAGCACACTTAGCTTGGCACAGATTAGAAATACTGCTGATACAATGTAAGAGCAACAGACCTGTCACAAAGTGGCTGCCTTCCTGAGAGATGTGTATGCTGTTGTAGACCCCTGTCTCAGTGTCCTCCCGTTCTCTGACCTTAGAGCCGCCCAACACGTCCCAGTAAATGACCTGAGAACCAGATTAGCACACGGACAAACCCAGGTTACAGTGGGTGCATTGACAGTCACCTCTTGAACTCGCTCTGAGAATGAAAAGCTGACATAAGAAAAGCAAAAGTTCTAGTTATCGGTTGAATTTCTTTGCCTTCATTTTAAATACGATCACAGATATCTAGTAATGTTTACGCAAAAGCGCACCTGGGTGCGTCCAAATCTGAATTCACTTAACTTATTTGGCCAAATAAACAAAACATTTGTTGCAGCTTGTTGCTGAGAATAGGCAGGAAAAATTAAAATTAGTCGAGACACCTGAAACAATTTGGAATCTGATATACATTTCTTTATAGAACAAAACTATAAAACCCTTTTTTATATTTTAAACCTGTAAAACAAAATTATTTTTACATGTCTAGTTTATTACTGACCAAGTAAAACATTGATTTTTATCAAAGCAAGTTCCATGACATGTTGCAAGCTCAGGGCATCACTTTACAACCTATCCCTGCTTCAGACATCTACAGAACTTTCTCCCTAACATGCCTGCTGCAGTTTCTTGATCTATTTGATGCAAGTTTTCATTCACTTTCTTCAGCAAGCCTTTAAGCCCAAGGATTTTATTGTGTCTCATTGTTGTTTTACTTGGATGTATTGGAACAAGGAGAGGCTAAACACAAATACACATTTGGCAAACCACATACATTTAGGTTAATGGTCATAATGCAACAAAATGTGATATAAGTTAAAGGGGTTTGAATACTTTTTTGAGGTACTGCATATCAGTGTGTACTGTTTATTTAGTGGAAAAGATAAAGTTTTCATGACAGAATTCGCTTGATAGAGAATCTAGCTTCTCAGACAGGATTTCATTTGTCTGTCCAAGACCATGTCTAGAATGCAACTGTGGAAGAGAAATGCAATCCCGAGACAGAAATAAAATGTTATTGAAACAGAACAGAAACAAAAGGCATGGTGATAAAACAAAAATAGTTTATTGTTTTAGCGCTCAACATTACTCTCAAAGCAATAATCGTTTCATAAAAATCCAAGAAACATTGATATGAGGGGTGTGCAGCATTTTTCAACTTAAGTCATTGAAATAACATTGCAAACATAATTTAGAGCAACACAGCCACCACCAGGAAGCCTTTGTCAGGAACAGTAAAATGAGACTTTGAAAATTCACATACATGTATATACTTTCTTACTGATGCAGTTGCCACGGCGTAAAAAAGGAACCCGTGATAAATAATTTCTTAATATTAGTGGAAAATACACTATGTTTTGCATCACTCAACTAAATCATGTAACTCAGGTGTACCTGGGCCAGCAGATTACTTGCACAAACATTTGAATAACCTCCTGAAACTCAGTTATTTTCAATATAGTACCATGACAAGATTCCATCTGTCCAACAGGTAGAGTTGTGAAATTTTCTTGCCAATACATTTTCTACAGCTATAATAAAGTGGGAATGTTTGGGAACAAATCTCTGCAGAAGTCACCAACTTTCTTCAGAGTCAATAGCTACAGATGCGGAAATGTATTAGGCTCCAGAATGAGCTGTAGAGTTTCACAGAATTGTTTGCCATGACTGACATCTAATGTACACTGCCAGTGGATTTTAACAGAGATGTGTTCCCTGGAATAACACATTTTCCCTTTCTGCTTATGAAAAGAACAAGTCTGGGTTTGGTGGTTTTCTGACTTCATATTGCCAAGTGTGAACTTTTGTGTGAAGAGGATCATAGTTTTTGGCTCAGCCCCTCTGTTCTTGCGAAAGGAACTGCTATTGTTACAGACATGTTGGACTATTTTGTGCTCTTGATTCTGGGGGAACATATAAGGACATAAATGAGCAAGTTTGGTGTGGATGAACTTGACTGGTCTGGAAAGTCCTGAACTCAACCTAATAGAGCACCTTTGGAATAAATTAGAGTGAAGACTGAAAGCTAGACTTTCTCGACCAACATCAGTGCTGACCTCACAAAAGAATCATCAACGGTAGGAACCTCTATCCTGTACATCTTGAAGAGCTCCAGAGTCAGTGTTCCTATACTCAAAAGAACTATAAAAAACCAACTGTGAATAAAAACAAAGATTTCTCCCTTTGCCCAAGAAAAATGTGGACGCTATACCAACAGGGGGCAGCAGAGAGACACCCCTGCTCTAACGTCATTACCATGAGCTATTCTGTGATTAATGGAGTGAAACATCAATGAACTGTGGCTCCCAGTTCATGGTGTTGTAGTCAACCAGGTGGTATTATTGAGCAATTAAACATTGTGATGTTGAACAAAGGGGGTGACCCCTCAACCTCTGTGTTTTCATTCAGTGTTTGCTACAACATCCTAAAGCTATAACCACCCAAGAGTGACCATACTACAACCTCTGCAGTTCTCAATAACATTGCATAAGCAAAGAAAGCAATTAGATTTTGCTGAAAACATGCAGAAACAGACCCTATAGAAAGTTTACACAAATAAATAAAGCACTCTGGGTTGGGCACATGTGCTATTGGAAGACTAATTAAGCAAATGACTTCAAATTCCTAACCTTGTAGACCACAACCATTATCTTATATTATATAATATATATTCCATCATGCTTCTTATTCTTGGTAAAACCTTAAAGATCTCAAATTTTTTTGTAAAATGTTTAAATCTGCAAACATCTATACACAGTATAAAAAATGTGAATGGTTCTGCGTTAAAGCCAAAGCTAGAATTATCTGGAACGCATGCGACACCTTGTCATGATAATGTAATCAATAGAGGCACATAACCAATCGAGTAATTTGGCAAACACTTGTCAGGAAACATAAATATAGCCACATATATCATATTGTTGGATATGATAAAAATGAGTTCCAACATAGAACAAAGTACTGAAAATCAGTGTTAAATAGGGGACAGGACACTTCCATGAAGCTATTGATTCAAAGACAATTTTGAGAATTTTAGAGAAACAAAACAGGCAACATATTTTCATCCAAGGACTTTTGTTATTTTTGAAGGACATGAACTAATTGCACACAGCTTTAAACACCAACGCTTCAAAGACATAACGTGTGCTTCGCTGATTGCTGATGTCTAGATCTCTCATTGAAAAAGTTTGGCCTGCCTGAAAGAAAGTCTAATAAAAAGGTTTCACCCAAAACAGGGAGACTGAACGTAAAGGGACACATTCCTTTCTCAGACCTTCATTAATGAATAAACTCTGGAACATTTAGATCCAGGAAGAATGTGAATGTTGCACATTCCTCACCGTTACCTTACTAAAGCATAGCACATGTGACATTTGTTTGTGTTTTCTAATTAAAATGCATTTAAACATTTAAGTTCCACTTTGAGCTCAAAGACAGCAAGATGCTAAATGAAGCTGAAAACTTTGGTTAGATTTTTCTATGATAAAAATATTTTGTAAATGAAGATTTATTTTTAGAATTAAAACAATTAAAAGCTATAGTCCTAAAACAGAGCCTTGTGGTATTCCTATTTTTAATTGTTGATGGATCAGGGCAGGTAGGACATATGGTAATCATTTTTCATTTTAGCAAAATCTTACTTTAAATAGTCTGAACTATACCTGTGAGAAACTGAGATTTGCCTTTAGTATTTATGCCTGTAAACCGTTGCGTCAAAGAAACAAAAAATGAGAATTTGAAACTTTTATTACATTTTAGAAAGCTCCCAAACCCTAAACTATCCGTTGTTAAAACAAGGGATAGTGTCAGGAACATTATCAGGTCTATATTCATCATATGGTCTCCCTTCACCGAATCATCACTGAACCACTATCATGCTAATTAGTATCACAAATTCCATCTCATAAATGCAACCTGCCTGTGACGATAAATTCTAATATTAAATATTTTGGCCACCTTTCTGGCTTTTCTGTCAGGCCTGTTCATCCTCTTCCCATGATCTTCCTCAGAGGAAGGGTGGGAGGTGAGGAACGACAGAAACGCAGAAGAGAAGAGAGAGAGTTCCTGTTTGTTGTCTCACACAGAGCGCCTGTGTCTTGGAATGAGCAGATGGTGGATCTGGCTGGCACTTGGGTGGCACATGCACATCCGCAGGAAGGCGAAAACAGTCATCCACCCCCCTCCCGTCCCCAGCTCTCTCTCCCTCGCTTTCTCTGAATGCCTCCGTCTCACTCTTTCCCCACTTACACCCATCACACAGCGACGCTTTAATCAGCACAACTTGTCCTCACCTCTCTGCATGCAGGAAAGGCAGCAATACGTGTGTAGCGTGAGGCCGGGTTCAAGAGATGAGGGTGAGGTGCACAATTGGAAGCAAAGTGTGCTGCTCTCCTGTAGCGTGTTTGACCTTATGCAAATCGGCGGCACCCAGTTAATCAAAGTTGCTCGCTAAATAAAGCATGGCTGTTTCTGTGTCCCAGTCGCTAGTAGCCAGCACAATGGCTTAATTATGTGGAGCAGAGGAACAAACAGCAAGCCATTGAGACTGACGTGTTGACATACTGTTGTGCGTGATTGTGCAAGGTTATTACTGTGCTTCTCCCTGCTGTTCTAAGCAGAGAGAGATAGGGCAGCAGAGAGGAGCTTAGACTCATTTGATGGAGATTATGAACGAAAAAACAGCACAAAGATGCTGAACTATCATAATCGCTTTTTTAAAAAATAATAATAATTAGAAGCTCGTTTTTGTTCTGATTCCTTTAACCCATTTGCAAAACATTAAAAAACAGTCTCAAATATCTTCTTAAAGCGCTCTGAACACACCTTTCCGTCAGTCCCACAAGTAATGATGTGGTATCCGTCTGGATGGTAGCACACGGTCCGGAAAAGAGTGTCGGTTTTGATCTTTAGACGGGGATGAAAGTCTCTGAACAAAGGTAGACACAGAAGAACAGTTGAACAGTTTAATTCATACAGGAGGAGGAGTTTTACTGATTTGCTTTAGAGCTAAAACAACATCCAGCCTGTCGCACACATTTCAAACGATGTGGACCCTCAAAGTCAAGTCTCTTATAATGGAACTGTTTAAAGATAAAGGCACTGAAGGTGGACAAAAATAAATAGGGTCAGTCTGGAAGTGGTGTTGGACTACAGTCTCAAAAATGGGTGTTTTCTTTTTTCCCCAGAGTTTCTATTCTGGGATGGATGAGGACAGTTCACTTATGACACACACAAAACAAAAAAAAAAAAAAAAAAATCACAGCCAGAAGGAATTATGTCTTTTTTTTTTTTAACGGAAGGAAGCAGGATGTCTAAAGACACTAAGCATGGGAGGGTTGTGTGGATCGGTTGGTCGAGCTGCAGTCATAGACTTATCCTGGGTTCATTTCCCATTCTTAGCACACGTGCCTCATGTCTTCCCACTATGTCAAGTCAATTTTGTGTTTAATGAAGAAAACCAGTGGGAAAAAAATAATTTAAAAAAATTTGTTATTACACTCAATAAGTATAATTATTGTATTCATCCTCTACAAGCCAGACCAAACATTAGCAATGTATTCTTATAACAGACGAAAAGCCTCTTTCACATGTCTCAATATCAAATTTCTGAAGTTTTCTAGACTACAATTTATAATGAGTTCTTAACCAAGTGTCATATTTAAAGCAAAAATAAAAAAAAATTCTGTAAAAGCATTGCAAGTATTTCTATAGTGATCATGTAGTTCAAATATGGAATCTGGTAAAAGCCGACATGCATGCATCCATCTGCAGACAGAAGGACGGCGGACGGAATGTTTAGGTGGATGAAAATACTTAAATCTGACAGTTTTCCTGATTGTTTAGGAAAACTTTCTTCTCTCCGGCACCACCAAGTCATGTAAGGGTGGTTTAATTGAACCCCATGATGAAATTATGTAGTAATATGCTTTGACACATCTTTTCCACTTCACATGATCTCAACAGAATCAAATTTGTTGTGGTGTAAGAGTAAGTATGAAATACCTGTGTGCGTGTGTACATGCTCTTTCCAGTGCTGAGGTGTGCGATGTGGTCTCCAGATGGGCTACTTACACCAAGTCCCAGATGATGCAGAAGCAATCATTGCTGACTGTGACGCATTCTTTGTCATCGCTCTTCATTTTGAGACAAGACACAGGCTTTCTGTGCCCCATCATCATCCTCAGTATTTTGAAGGCATGAGGCAGCAGTTCCCACACATGCACCTGCAAATGAGACGCAAACTCATTCATCTCCGTTCCTTAGTTTTACTTTGTTAAACCGATACAATCCATTAAAGCATCTCATTTTCTTAATATTTGTAGCATTTCTTAAAAAAATGAATAAATTAACCACAGAAGGTGTCACTGTCTGAAAATTTATCTTTTCCTGTGTTCATCTCTTGAACTGAATATCAGAATATACTGACCTGCCCTTCTCCTCCTCCACTGATTATTCTTTTGCCGTCCTTGGTGGCAGCGATGGCTGTCACCTCCTGTCTGTGAGCGTTGTTAACTGCTACCATCAGCTGCCCTTCCATTCCAAACCTACGGATATTGCCATCACTCCATGCTAGAAGAGGAGAAAAATTTGCATTTCAGGTGTTGTGAAGGTAAGAAATACTTTGCACAAGTGGGTAACTTCTGCATAGCCGAGACTGAGACAGATGAACCACAGCTTTATGTTGCTTTAGGGTGGATACAGTGTAATGCATTTAGAGTATTCTGATAATACAACCCAGGGCTGGTCTAATTTTAATTACATTTTCATTTCTCATTTGTTTTTTTACAAAATAAGTAAGCGACAGAAAATATTTTCTCAAAATTGTTTTTATTTCAATCTTCCTTTCCGGGAGTTGATGCAAATTCAGGGTCGACACTATACAAAGTTTTCTAAAACGTAAATCGTCATAAACAAAAAAATTGGATTTAGCAATAAAAACGATTTATAACCCAGTGCTTTTACAACCCCAATCCTCATCGTAATTTATTGGACATTTCATGTTCAGTGCTGCAGTCAAAGACCACATAAGGCACAATTTGTGATGAGGAGGAAAAAAAAAAAAAAAAAAAAAAATCAAACCATCCTCCCACTTTACACTTTGTGCTTTTCAAACACATAGGATCCCACAAAAATATGTTGAAGTTTGTGGTTGTAATGTGATAAAATTTAAAATACATCCAGAAGAATTAATACATCTGAAAGACTCTGTAGATGCACTGTCTGAATCTCACCACTGATGATACTGCAGTCATCATGCATGAAGTCGATGGCGTTGCAGCTCACATTGGGCAGAGTGATGCGCAGCATGTCTTTGGGTTTGCCTAATTTCCACACTCTGACTTCTTCCCCACAGCAAGTTGCAAATAGCTTAGAGGTTGCACTAGCACACAATAAAAAACAGCAAAGTAGCACAGTATTGACCTGACATTCACTTGGCTTCATAATACATGTTGGATAAGTATGTCACCCTCTAGTGAGCAAACTAAGGAACTGAGGTAATGTTGAAGAAACGCTTGGATAATGTAAAACAGGGAAATCAAACTCTAAAATACTGTTGGTCAAACAGAAGAAGTTCATCATGTATTACTCAGTAATGCATGATGAATTGTAATGTCCAATGAAAAACAGAACTTTATAAAAATCTTATGCAGCTTTCTCTATTGGTCATTTAATTGGCATCCTATTTTCACAGGCTCACAATAATAAGAATAAGTTCTCCATCTGAGAATTCAAACAGTCACATGCAAGTAGAAAGGAAATGTGAATAAAGAAAACATAATCAGAGTGCATTTTTATATACTTTGATGTACTCTAGCCTTTGCTTCAAGCAAGGTACCTGAAATTTCTTCTACCAATTTGACTGGCAGTAGCATGAGGTCGCTATTGAATAGAGATAGAAGAGGGGACAGGGGTTTGTGGTTTCTGAATGACATGCCAATACATCACTGATTTGTATTATTAGTGGAACATGTGCCAGCTGTAGTAGACATTTAGGATTATTTTTTGGGCAAAACATAATTGTGTTGGAATGACTTTGACGCCTATGTTGTAAAACCTGCAGCTTGTGGAGGTTTATGAATTCCCCTGCAGGAGAAATGCATCATTAGGACCTTTTCCTTGGGTGCAAGATAACTGTTGCGACTGAAATTGAGAACCAAATCTGTTTCTGTCTAAATGTAAATGTGAGACAAGCCAACACAAGACGTGAAGGACGCTGCTTTCTTCTAAAACACCCTCTGAAAATTGTGGCAGACATGGAAAAACAGCTGGGAAGCAGAAAGCCTGACAACTTCAATAACTTTAAACACTTGAACAGAGAGTTGATATTTTTTTTGTTTTTGGTGAGAGCTCACTCAGACAGAAAAGAGGTATTAGACATGATAGGCTAAACCATAGCTCATAAATAATTCCAGACAGAACATTTTTTTGTCTTCAGTGATGTCTTTGACTTTCCCTGCCTGAGTGAAACTTACTGAGGAAGGGCAATGTCCTTGACACAGCTCCTGTGGCCTGTGGATATGAGCTCAGCTGTAAAATCCTTAAAACGGAGCAGGTACATCTGAGCCTCCTCTGTGCCGACATAGAACTGCTCTTTCCCTTCGATGATGGCAATGGAAGTCACCGCATTTTCCAGTTGGACTTCCCTAACGGGGGGAGACGGAATTAGCAGGTTTTACTGTCATCTGAGAAAGATCCAAATGGTGAAAGATGAGACTCACCTGACAGTTTTGAAGTTAGTCTTGGAGCACAGAGCTAAGATACCAGCTCCAGAGCCAATAAGCATGTCTCCAGATGCCAGCAACTTAAGAACATTGATTCCCTTACCACAAAACATGATTTATATCATCAAGCTGGAAAAAGGCATTCAAGATAATGAAGACCATGTAACAAGAGATGTCGAGGAGAAGTTTATATGTAGCATTCAGTTTATCCTTCCAAAATAGTGAAACAGTAGCCCAGTGTCAGACCTAACTTAATACATGGCTATCCACCTGACAGGACAGGAAATGGGAACTAAGAACTGAGATCTAATGTGATTAATGCAGAACTAATTTAGTTTTAAAAACCTAAAACATTGTACGATAAAAACTCTTGAAAAGATGGCCAGTTGCGGAATAATGTAAATAAATTGCATCATTCTCATAACTCATCATTCATTTGCAGACACAATAAAATCCTTGACATGAGGGCTTGCTTGTATTTCCTAATGAGCACTTCATCGGGACACCAGAACTAACAGAACTAAAAAAAACCTCGATGTGATGACTTACATGGATGAACTTTGCTTTACAGGGAGCACAGATGCTCAGAACTTTCCCCTTTACATTGATTGTCATTATGTCTCCACTTGAAGTGGCACAGTACATAAATCGATTATCCTCTGAAATCTGCGTAAAAAATGTAATGAGATTTCAAAACAGCGCAACCACTGCACATTTTGCCTAATTACCTCTTACAATTTCATTAGTATTTTAATCTCTGTGCAATGGAAGCATTTCACAGACAACGTAAACATGGCTTCATACCTGGATACATGACACATATCTCTTCAGCATGTTTGTCCAGCACTCGGTGGGCAAGATCCTTTCGTTGACAAACTCCCAGACTCGCAGTGTTAGGCTGGCATAAAAAAAGCAGTACCAGTGAGACACATTTTGCTGATTGGAAACCATATGGATCTCATCATCATTGGCAAGCAGAGCAACCAGCCAAACAAATTAGCTAATATCGACTGTGTATGTCTATTAAAAAAAAAAAAACAGTACAACTGCAATTCTAATAAAATTCGAAAATTGAAAAGAACCACTAATATAACTAGTTTTCAAATTGATATACAATTACCAGTGGTTGTACTGGTTGCCTTTAATAATGCTCAGAAAAAATATTTCTAAATATTATCTGACTGTGACATGATTAAAATGAAACGAGGAAAATATGGAGGTGTAGCTGTTTATTTACCTTCACAGCTCAAATGTGGACTTGAATGCTATCCAGCCCAGACTGACCATCTTCTAGTTTCACGTTTATCAGTGGGACTTTTTTGTTTTTGGTCACCAGGCTAAATGCTAACTAGAAAAACAAACTCATGACATTGTGTTTTCTGTATTTTATATTTTCAAACACTTTAGCAACCAGTTTACAAGATCAGCCTGTAGTGCAAATGCAAGGAGGCCATATTGGATTTTAGGTTAGATTTGGTGAGAAATCATCCAACTTTCTAACTCGATTCCGATTTCTAAGAACTCTTTTTTTTTTTTTACTTTTAACTTGAAAATCGAAATAAAGAGTCAGCTTATTACAGTGCATCATTGCAGGATCATACAGAATAAGAAAATTGTTTTTGTAGTAAAATAACCTTAATGCTTCAAGTGTTGTACTTCGCAGAAATTCTATTCATTATATGCTTCAAAATGGTGAGATCATGGTATTTTTTTTCCAGCGTTATCAGACCATGAAACATACCTAATGCAGATCCAACACATCTAGAATGAGAAGAGATACCACCTACCCACCTGCCACCCGAAGCGAACATGGTGTCGTCAGTTTTGGAATATTCCACCGTGAGGCAGTGACCTTGAGCTGAAGCTTTGTTCTTACAGATGAGCTGCTTCGTCTCAATGTTCCATACAAAAATCCTGAGAAATACACAACAAATACCTTGCATATCTCTTGGTCGTCAAATGTCCATCCTGCTGCTCTGTTCCTGAATGGTACTCAGATTTTACAGGGCTTAAAATCTTGTAAGGCTTTGCTATTTACCGGCAGTCATCTTTGCCCCCAAGAGTCACCAGGTATTTTTCACTGGGAGAGAATGCGACTGATTCAACCTTGGTGTTGTGGAGCCGCACCTCGAAGTGGATTGTTCTCTCTGCATAATTCCAGATAATCACTGGAGCCTAGAGACAAGTAAAACTGGAGTTGAAGGGCATAGAAAATGCTATACCATACAAAGACTTGAGAGTGTGGCTACCTGAAAGCCCATAAAGTTGACCTGCCCAGAGGCAATGTAAGATCCACTTTTGGACACAGAAATGCAGGAGACGTTGTTTGAGTGTCCATCCAGAAACTCTAGCTTGCCATCCTCAATTCTTTTCAGGACAACAAAACTTCCCAGAGGATAGATAAGGTGCTTCCTGTCTGGATGGAGCTTTAGGCCAAAAGGCACTTGTCCTGATAAACAATACATTTCATGAGGGTAATTACTGCAAAGCATAAACACTCTCAAAGCTAATTTAAATCAGCTTTACTTGAAAATTGATACCTCTTAAATGTCTCAAAGATTGGAATATGCAACAATATATGTATATTCTTTAAAAGCATACTTTGTGAACAAAAGTGTCTGTGCTCTTTTTAACATTTAAAGTTGACAAAGTCCATAATTGTAGTGAAATATTTTATTCTATAAAGAACATGAGTTCAGACACTACATCAAAATCCAAAATATTGCATGGTTGAATGGTAATTAAGGTTCAGGAAAGAAATAGAAAGTACATTATAACATATTATATCCAGAAGACATTTTAATTGATAATGCCAAAACATGTCTTATTCATAGTTTTGAGATCTTTTTTGTTTCCCTAAACACATTCTTTGTCAAATCAAACACTTTGCTTGCACCATGTACAATCCAAGAAGAAAAACTGACTGTCAAAGGAAATAAATGGAAAAATTATAGAAATAAAATAATTTTAAAAAGAACTACACAACAGCAATGTTTTAGTAGACCTATGGAAAAGATCTATTGTACAATTATAGGTGAATTAATGTATTTTCTGAATGTAAAACTTCAGGCGGAATATTCTACAAATGAGCATTAATGGTGGTAGGAAAACCTACCGTTGAAACCGATAAGAGCATCTAATTCCAGAGGAATGGTTTTGCTTCCCATGGCTCAAAAACGGAACATCTCAAACACAACGTGTTAATAAAAAAATCTCGCTAATAAGCAAGTTAACTTTTAAAATACTGCTTTCTATAAAGAAAAACGCACTCTTTCATCAACATGAATCAAATTGGCATCTGGATTAGGTGCCAATCAAACGGTTACCTAGCGACAAGAAGCAAAGTTAACGGTAATGCACGGGCTTTCCTGGGCTGACGCTCAGGGGCTCACTTTCCTGTGCTATCGTGAATTCATAGAACGAAACTTAACTTTTACTGAAGTCGTTGTAGGCTATAGCACTTTAAAAGCACTTTTTCCACTTTAACAATCACTTTATTCAGCACTGCACTTTAAGCAGAGATTTGCAAATAAGTAACAATTTGCACACGAGAAGTTTTAATTGTATTTATTGAGTATTTTAGTAATTAGCATGTAGCCTTTTGTTCTGGCCTCTGCACAGCTGCTCCTCATTGTAAAGTGAGGTGGTTGCCTGTGAAGGGAGGATAATTGTTACTCAGAGCAATGAGCTACTGGTGGGTAAAACTGAGCAATTGTTTGTGAATCTGTTAGGTGTGGAGTGCTGATATTGCGTGACTCACCTGTCTTTTCTGTGTCCTCTCCAAGGTGTTTGGACAAATATTAAACTGGGGCTCCAGACACCATTTATAGGTTCCGGGAGAGACCATTGAAAAGTGTGTGTGGGGGATGGGGGGGATTGTTTATGGCTTTTTTGTGGTGTTTTATTTGATGTAAGATAAAATATTTATAAAAAGTAAATTTAAATGTTTATATTTAGTAAAAGGTATTTTATTTAAATCGGTGGAGATTTGTTACGTGAGATCTCCCTGTGAATTGGAGGTGGTTGGGTCCGTCACAGCTGAGATTATTTAAGCCTGCAGTTTTACCTGTGTAATGATAGAGTTGTGTGTCTTGATGCTGTGAAGAATAAACCCACTGCTGTTTCCACCTGACTCTGCCTCAAGTAGTCTTCCCCACTGTAAAATCCAACCGCAAAAGCAGCCACCTTGTTACATCTACTATAGAAAATTTTGCCATTTTTACGGATCTATTGTTTTATGTATGTCTTTGGGTTTAAAAAAAACAATTTTTGCAAAGAGGACGGATACATTTTGACAGGGTGTCATTTGTGAAACATTATTTAATAAAAGCATAGTTTCCAACTAATGACAAGAAATATAAATTTGAAATAACATTACCGGTACTTTGTGTCATTTTGTTGTAGAGATTCAACTTATTCCATCCAAACACTGCTAAAAACATACAGTTTATGTTTAATATTTAAAAACATTAGTTGGTTCTTGTCAATTTTAGCCATATTACTTAAGAGTCATTGTGTAAGGTCCAAAGAACCACTAGCAGCTCTCAAGTCGCAGGTTGCGGGCCCCTGCTCTTATGATCTAACAGATTTTGAAAAAGGCAAACTGGTTGAATATCTTTATAGAGGCAAAAAGATTTCTCATTTAACTCAGGTTATGTTCACAATAAGGCAGAGGACACCATTATAAGCAAGAAATATGTCTTTATGAACACATAGAAACTTGATCTCAGAGACTTTGGTGAAGGATTTATGAATTTTACTTGTTAAAGCACCATAACCCTAAACAGTCTGGTAGAGCTTTGCCATTGTAACACAATAGGTGAAGCATTTCATAATTTTGTGCAACATTGTGTTGGTTTATTGTAAAATTACAGTGAAATATCCTGAAGGTCATAGTGGCACTGTGATGAAATGTGAAAGAAAAGAAGAAAAAGAATACTGTATAAACTGTACAGTATATTTCAAGACTTTTAAACAATCTAAGCTGTCAATATTTCAATGTACTATTTTCATAACTGTTGTTCAAACCTTGCCAATATGTTTTTATGTAACTGAATGCTGTATAGGAGCTCTTCACTACAGGCCTACAACATATGCATGAAGAAATAAAGCATGTATCAGTGAGCACCTTCCAACATTGACTGCGTAATGCATAAATTATTATTGGTGAATATTAAAAACATTTGGTTGCAACAAACAAAACAGTCGGTTGTATTTGGGCTCACATAAATACACCTGAAATTTCAATTACTGCAATAAAGCAGGGTAAGATGGTTCACTCTAGATCTGAATCGTACATGAATGGGTACATGTGAACATTAAGTCAATGGTCCACAAGTGCGAAAACTACAAGTCACGGAGCCATTTGATTGTCTCTCAAGGAAATCTAAACAGGTTCGCAACTTTCTGGATTTCCAGAAGGTCCTGCGAAACTTTCCAAATCCCCTGGAGGTTCTGACGCCGCCTGTTTGTGAGCATGGCTCCTTCTGTGCCTGCTGAGGGAATGGCTCCAGGAGAACCTGATGCCACATGTAAGGCACATGTAAGGTTTTTCTCCTGTGTGCACACGCTGATGCTTCGTCATCGAATTGTACCTGTTGAATGTCGCGCCGCACTCGTTGCAAATGTATTTCTCAGACTTGATGTGGACGTTCTGCTCATGCTCCTTCATATTGCCCAGCTGGGAGAAGCCTTTGCCACACACGGGGCACAGATGGGGCTTCTCTCCCGAGTGAGTAAGTCCATGAAGGATCAGGTCCTGACGGGAATAAAATCTTTTGCTGCAGACAATACACTTGTGGGGTCTTTCTCCTGTGTGCTTCTTCATGTGTCTTTTGAGTCCCTCTGAGCGGGAGTAGCTGCTTTCGCACAGAGTGCATTTGAACGGTTTCTCCCCCGTGTGGGAACGGGAGTGGCGACGCAAGGAGGAGGCCTTGAAGAAACGCATTCCGCAGTCGGCACAGCGGTGAGGTTTCTCCGGCTGTTCCTCGTGCGTTTTTTCGTGGGCTTTGCAGTGGCCAGCCTCAGAAAATCCCTTTCCGCAGACAGGGCAGGTATAAGGCCTCTCCCCTGTGTGAACCCTTACATGGCGAAGAAGTTTATGGAGCTTATTGAATGTCTTCGTGCAGAACGAACACTGATGAGGTGTTCTTGGCGTTCTTGAGTGCATGCGTTGATGTCTTGCTAACCTTGAAGGTCTGTTGAACACTTTCTCGCAGTCAGGACAGGGATGCTTGTTGGTTCTGCTGTGGGTATTTTGGTGTCGAATCATCTTGTCCTCCTGAGTGAAGTTCTTCTCGCAATGCTGACACTGATAAAGCATTCTTGGCTTCCTCTCGTGGATAGGTTTATGCCTCTCCAGCTTCGATGGCCTGTCGAACATCTTACCGCAGGTGGGGCAAGGGAAACACTTGTTGGATTTGTTTATTTTTGGTTGTTTGAGATCCTCTGAGTCTGTATCAGTGGAAGTGTCGCTAGAATCTGACTCCAGGTCAACGTTCACCTCCACAACTCCAAAACCTGCGGATCATGCAGAGCAAAATTATATATTATATATATATATATATATATATATATATATATATATATATATATATATATAATATATATATATTTTAATTCCAAGGTTCAACATGTCTGTTTTCATCATAATTAGAATAAATCCAAAAATGTTTTAGTAGCAATTAAAATGAACATTATGTTTAGTATATTTTTAATGGCTACTGCTGCCTATGAGCATACGCCTAAAAGAAGTTCTTTTGTCTGGTCGTGCAACATACTGATGCCTGGTTAGCACTCGTTTTTCAGGGCTGGGTTCAGTGGTAGCACAAAGAACTGGTGAAAAAGTCCCTGGTTCGCACTTTAAAGGGACTTCACCCAGAGTGCTAAGTTATTCTTCTACAAGCATATTTGGATCATTATCTGCTACATTGTGTTGACAGGAAAAAAAAATATATATAACCATCTTTACATACTGTCTTCAGATTCAGATTTTGGTTCAGGTGCGGCATCTGGGCCCATGGCTGCAGACTGTAGATACACAACAGAGAAGCCCATGAGGTCAGTACATCACAGAGCAACACAGAGACGTATAGAACAAACACTCCTGCTCACACAAATTTGCACATAAAGTAAATTAAGAGTCTCCACTAAACCTAATTTAATTTATCTTTAGAATCAACATTTCAAAATCAAAAAATTCAAATCAAATCAAAATTTGAATTTTAACCTACCATGCACACTTTTGTACTGTGGTAGGAAACTGGAGAAAAGCTATACAGCATGTTTACATGTAAAACACGAAAACTGCACACAAAACAGCAGGTTTAAATTCAGGACATTTTTGCAGTGAGAGGACATTGTTAACCATAGTTCAACAATTTATTTTACTTTTGTAAAGTAAAAAACGTATTGCATCAGTCATGTGCCATTCTATTGTAAAATAATTCAAATCAAGAAAGAGTCTCTGTATGCCACTGATTTAATCGTGATGCTTATTTATATGGCTGATATTAGAACATCACTTTTAACTTTTTAGGAATAAAGAGGAAAAAAGGTGTGAGAATACAAGCTTGACTGCGCCCTCTGGTGGACAATCTATGCAACTGCAATATTACTCGAAAAATAATTAGAAAAATTATTAGTGCGCAACTGCACTACAGTATTTTACTATCATATATTCGCTAGAAATAGCATGAATGTAATGTAAGCTGGTTTGCTTTCTTTGTGTTTTTACTGAAATGAATTTGTGTATTGCTTAACATAATTGTAAGGAAAAATATATTTTGAAAAATAAATTATAACAAAAATTAAGCAGATTTTTCCACAGTAAATATTTTGACCATTTTTTTTTATTAGACTGCAAGAATGAATTCCAAATTAAGTGAGGCATTTTACTTAGACACAATGTGTAATACATTTATTTAAAATAAAGTGAGGCAAATTATTATCAACATACTAAGAAGATCAAAAAGATGCCCATGTTAAAGGTTCTGTATAAGATGCCAGAGGAAGTGATGGAGTGACCAAAGCTATTTCTGTTTGAATACACCAGTGCCTTTCTGACCCTCATCTACTTGTTGCGCACTAACAGTCAGTTGACTGAAAACAGGCCTCTACAACTTCACCTTGCTTATAAGATACAAAAAAAAGAATCGTTTTGAACCATTATCATGGTGTAAAAATTAAGAAGCATCACTTGTCACTATTTGTGAGATAATACTGTTTCAAACCAACAAGAGTAAAGCTAATAATAGTCCCAAGTGTGATTCACAGTTAATTACAGACTGGCTTTGAGAGCAAATATCTTCTTTTTATGTTTGTTTTATTCCAAAAGATGCAGAATTGAAAGGTTTTTTCTTTTTTTTTTAGCTAGTGTGTATTTAAGAATCATATTGGTAAAATAGTAATGACAAAGATTATGTTACATTTTAGCAACAGTGGGGATCATTGTTCATTTCTGATTTTGAATAAAAGTGGTTAGATCATGGTATAACTTTTAGTTTCAAATTCCACACCACCATGAAACAAAGGCACTGTGACTTAACATTTATTGTTATCCTACCCAGAGAAATTAAAGTAAAACCCAACCCTTATGAATGAGGGTTTTATTTTGACTTAAACCGTAAACATCTCACCAATTTCTTTATAAACTAGGATTTTGAGAAAGTGATGAGAAATAACATCTTGCAACATTTCTCAAGGCTTTAGTTGCAGCCATACGAAATGTAAATCAAGAAACTGAGGGACTGAAGAGATCATGAGCTTATGTCATTAGGCGCTGTATGATAAAATAAAATGACAAGAACGTATCTTTGACTATCTAGTTACATGTAGAAACCCAACTGTAGTCCACTAGGCTTTAGGTTGTATTATTCTACTTAACACAGCCAACTGTAAATATAAACAGGTAGGTGCTGCGTGCGGAGCTAAATTGAAATTGTGAGCTAATATCTCTAAGTTAGCATCTGAGCCCGCTAGCAAACACAAAGAGGTCATTTAATGTTTAAATATAAACTCGATAGCAGGTCGGCTGTCCTGTGGATAACGTCGATCCCTACGCCACCCAGGACAACAGTTGTTTGGAATACAAACAGAGATGAAGCTATAGCCAAAAGCTACGCACGCTAAAGCTAACGTCGACGTGTTAGCTAAGACAATATAGTAGAAGAAGGGCAGAAAACCGAATCCCACCTCTCGGATAAATCTAAAGAAGGCTCCGTTATGTATCCTTTCGCCTGCAGCTTAACTCTAACCTCCACCAAAAGGAGGAAGGGAAAAACCGTAGCAACTCTCCAAAGGGTAAACCACAGCAGCTCGTTACTCCACGTGAGGCGTTTGTGGCTCAACGTAAATTCAATAGTCAAACGCCGGTAAAGCGTTAGCTGGCTTCTTTTTGTAGTTTCTTTTTAATATTTGTTAAAATGTGTATAATGTTTAACGAATGTACAAGTCATACAATGATTGCTAATGGAATTCCCACCGTTTTTGCGCGGTCACTCAACACTTTGGATACTTCTATCGTTTAGTTCAAACTGTCCCAGAAGGCAGCACAAGCTTTTCAGAGCAACGGTGAAATAGTCACGAAACCATTGAATGGGCTTTCGAAAAAGTAATTAAAAATGCTCCCTCTTTTTGTTCTAGTATTTAGAAAACATAAACAATTTTCATTGCACTTCCTTAGTCTCATTAAATGTTAAGCAGTGAGAAAAAAGTGTACGTGTATGTGTCTTCGGTAGTGATGAATTCACATTTTGATACATTATTTTCACACGTAATGATTTAATTGTGTATTGAATAAATCATTCAAACGTCTAAATAATTATTGATAAATATATTAAATTCGTAAATGCTATTTATATAGTCATATTTACAAATATTCATCAAATGTGTTGATAATTGAATTATAATTTTTTTATTGTAATATTACAATTTTATTTCAAATATAACTTTTCATTCCAATCCAATTATATCTTTTCTATCTTTACAACGAACAAAAAGTAATCATGAAATTCAAATGTTGTTTTTCACACTGGACTGTATTCTGTTTATTTTGAGCTAACTTTAAATGCCAATATTTTAGATTTAAAAACCCCAAAATGAGGTATTTGTTTTACCACACAATATTCAAACAAAATTCAGCTTTACTGTGTAACATTAACTGAAGAGAATATTATTGGATAAAAACACAACACTAGTGGAAATATATATATGTTTTATTTTCCTTTTCAACATTTTGTTGTAGAACTTGCATCTCAGAGACAGTTGTGGAATTTAATTTTTTAAGTCAAACATTTTTTATGTGACCCAAATAGAAAAATATTCATTTTAAATTAATACTTATTTTTTCCTTTTTTCGGCTCTTTAACTCATTTTCACTTTTTTCACAATATCATACAACTAAATATCTGAAAGCTACATACAAGGCAGGTGTACATTACACTAGTCCAATAGACAAGATAAGATATTTTATGATCTGTAAGTGTACATAAAATAAAAATGTCATTATTTATGAGAAGTAAGAAAAGATTATATAAATAAAATCCAAAAAATACAGGAAGCACATAGACAAAATAAATACACTTTCATACTTAGCTTGCTATATTCATACATACATTACAACATTTTTTTCGACTGTTAGGCAGACACTACATGGTGCCAGAAAAAGAGCCAATATTCCTCTTGTGTTAGTTTTGTCAGCCTGTTAAATGTAGAATTGTTGTTAAAATTCACTTGTCTGAAACAGTGAGTCGCTGTACTTCAGTAGCTTTCTAATGCATGGGCTCATCATATAATTTCTTCAGTGTTAGCTGAAGACTGATTGACCACCTATTAAACACAAAGAAAAGATTTAGTAGTGAAAGTCTCAGTAAATTATATTCAAACCAAGATTTTTTTTTTTTTACTCATATTACAGTTTTTAAAATTGTTGTCTTTATTATTATAAGTGCAATGTGCATTGAATTGCAAAAAAAATCTGTTGAAACACCTTCCACATAGCAACACTCCTCTTGTTAATCTATCGCGAAGGAAAGCTGTGAGATAGGTAGATGGAGTTCTGAATGCCCCACACTTCCAGGGACTGGATCTGGAACTGTCCTTTGCAGAGCGGGTTGCTGCTGAATGTGTCACAGAGTTCTGAGTTTCCTTCTTCTAAGTTATCACACAAGCAGAGTGCATGGCCCCCATCACCACCTGAAAAAGTGACACGCAAGTCACATAAGTAACACACAATGTTCTGGCCTGACTATCGTGAACACAATTCTCTCAGCGTGTGTAAACTACGTACCGATGATGAGCTGACTGTCATCTCCTGCGATGAAATTTGAGGCGTCGTGCTCCTTTGGTCTCTTGGCCTCCTTTGCAGTTCTGGGATTTCCTACTGGAGCACTGAGGGGGAGTGTCAGGTAGGATGGATTCTGGGGAGTCCCATTCGTACAGCTGACAGTTTTGGTGGTGAGCTGAGATTTGCTGCTGTTTGCCAACTGAGAGGAGGAACTGCTTCCATCTCTGTGCTGCTGAGGAGAGGCTATTCTGGTCATAATGTTGACCATAGCCCTCTGGTAGCGCTCCATGCTAGGGCGAAGCTGAAACAGTCAGTAGAGTTTAGTTAACAATCTGTAAATGTAAGAGGCATGATGTGTGGTAATATTAAGAGGTCAATTCAACATTTTTGAAGGTTTTAGGCAGCTGTACTAATACTTGGCATCATCACTGGCATAAGTCCAGATTAGCTGCTCCCAAGGCTGAAGCTCTGAAGTTCACCATGTTTGGCAATGGACCTGAAATCCCTTTTTTTTTGCCATTTTAAAATTAATTAAATCTCATGAAACCTTAACAGAGTATGCCAACACATGTTTAATCTGGATGTTAACTGTCAGTCTGTTTGTATTGGTGATTATTTACACAGAAGACCAGTGACCTTCCAATGGGAAATGTGTCCTGAGAATGGAACATGTAAAGAAGATGTTTCAGTGGCCTTCGACCACAATTCAGTAATGGTACCAAGTTGTCACCAGCAGTTGATACTACAGGAGATACTGAGGGACAATTTTAGTAGTTTGTAAGATTGAAACCTTGTTAAAAAGGAAGATGTTGGGCACAACACAAAGTTTTCTATCTTCCATTAACCATATGATTTTGCTTTCATTTAATGGTCTAGAAACCAGGATTGAAAACATTGAGCAATTTTTTCTCTAAAACAAACTGGGGTTTGTTCAACCTTAGGAAGCAACAGGTAAACCCTTTTTACATTTCACATCTACATAATATACATAATATGTGTTTTTAAGACAATTTTTTCTGTTATTACATTGTATTAATGAGCAGATAAAACAAAATATCACAAAATGTTTTTTTGTAATTTTATTCCTAAAAAAATGAACTACCACATAACATTTTAAATCAGTTTTAATGTTGTAGTTTTCTTATACCAATTTATTATCATGATATATTAACAGAAGCCTAAAAAAGGGGTAAAGTTGGCTTACCGTAAAAACAAAACACTCCCCAGTTCCAAAGTATGTAAGTCCCTGAGAGTCGTGATTCCGTCTTTCCATCAAATCCGTTGACAAGAAAGCTCCAAAAACCTGAGAAAAGTGCCATGTCACGTTAACACTTTAATTGAATCTAAATATTAATATTAAAGATACTGCCATTGTCTAATTTATTTAAGTTTCATGTAAACCACTCAATTCAATTACCTCTTCATCCATTGTTTTGATGATGAGTACTATTGGCTCATGTCCTTCAACGCGTGAATACAATCTAAATGAGAAGGAAAGGAAAATAAATATGTCAGTCTATCCACCCAACAATTTCCCACAACAGGCTAATATATAAAAGTTTCACTGGGAAACTTTTAGTGAGTGTACAGACTTGTAAACAGATGTAATGTGAGAATCATTACATCACGCCAATGATGTGATGTTTGAAGGTTAAGACAAATGTGTTGATGGTGAAAATATACCTCTGGTCTCTGGTTACTCTCCCTCTACTAAAACATAGGCTTGAGTTTATAGGAGAAGAGACAAGCTGCCCTGTAGGTGTTGATACCTAATCACAACTCACTGGTGCGAATTTGAAAAAAAAAAAGCATTATTACTGTAATTTATAAGAATGACAGTGACTACGGTGGTAGGAACTGGTTCTGCAATCAAGTGGGTTGTCAGTTCAGCTGCCGCCTTGTCCACCTCTGTTGTTGTGTCTTGGGCAACACACTTAGGGCCAGTGCATGGCAGCCTTGCCTCTGTCAGTGTGCCCCAGGGCAGCTGTGACTACTATCCAGTAGCTTGCCACCATGTGTGCATCAATGGGTGAATGACTGAATGTAGTGTAAAGCACTTTGGGGTTCTATGGACTTGATAAAGAGCTATACAAGTATGAGCTACTTGCTATTTTTCTAAGCAATATTTTTATTGGGATCAAATAAAAGTCACTTACGAAGAAAGACCTCTTCCATTTTCTGCGATATGAAACAACCGAACGGGGTTGAAGAGTGCAAAACGTTCAGGAATCCAGGCCCAGATGACCCTCATCTCCGTCTCTGTGACAACACTGGAGCTGAAGCTGTTTAAGTCCACTGATTCCACCGTCTGCCTTTAGGACCATCGAGAACATCAAAGATTACAGTAACATTAGATATTATTTCTTAATCTTGTTTCTGGAGAGTTCCATAGCCGGACAATTGCAGTGCAATTGTAAACATACCTCTTTTGGTGTGTGCTGACACCTTTTTGCATTAGGGCATCCTTATTTGCATTGAACAGAAGGTTAAGTTCATTTCGTGTAGCAATTGGAATCTGGAAGGCTCTTTCCAAAAGCTTCTCAACTGTGCAGTGGCGAGCTACACTTTGCACAAAACGTTTCATGTCAGTTCTAAAGTCTTCGACGTCTGCTACTCGAGATGACACGGACATTTTGTAGAGGTCAAGCAAAGCTAATGCAACCCTGCAAACAGAGATTGTGAAATACATTTACAATAGTCAGGCCAGAAAAGAAATCGCATTTTCAAAAATAAACTGGAGTGGCAACCGACCTGAAGAGAACCTTGAAACCCTCCAGTAAGTAGACGTCCAGAACTCTGATTGCATATGTGAATGGAAGGTCAGCAAAAATCCACATGATCCAGTCGGAGTAAAATTCAAAGAGGTTTTGGTGCGAGCTGGCAATCAGCTTTCGGATGCCTCGGCAGCACCTGTTGGCAAGGTCCCCGAATGTCATGCAAGAAGCACGATAAGTAAGAAACGTCTGGTCAATGTAGCGCTTGTTAGGGTCCTTGTAGCAGATGAGTCGAGACACGCTGTAGAAACACTCTGCTTCATCCTCACTAAAGTGGAGTATGAGAGAGACCAAGGCAGGGAGGATGGGACAGTAGCTCATGTCTGGGAAGTAACTGCCAAGGCATATAAGGATCTTTTTAACAGAATTCATGCCTGCTTTGTTGAGACAGTATCTGGAAAGAAACAGAGGAAGCAAGGTGCCCACTGGTCAGAATATGAAAACAAAATGGTGTATGCTCTTTTTACAAGACTATACTTAGTGTTTTATACTCATTCATGCAAACAGGTAAGGCACAAAGGTAATAATTTGTAAATAAGTAATTTTATTTAGATTACCATACAATTGAAGTACATTTAATTTTCAGTACCTAAAAACAACTTCCCTTTTTCCACAACATGAGCATTTTTGAACTAATGTTTTTTTTTATTATCAGTGTTAGGCTAAAAACATTCCCTGTGAGAGTGTTTTACATGAATACTACTTTGGTAAACTTAAGTATGTTCATTATATATTACATACTTTTATGTTAGAAATGCACCAGTTTAAAATTTAAAGCGGCTAGATAAAAATGAAAGGCTCTAGGAAACAAGTTTAATCTGAAAATATAGTTAAATACCAGCTGTTTCTTTAAGCATTTTGTTTGTACTCTGACTGTTCAAAGACAGTTCAAAGACTGTTTTTATTCCAATAAAAATTCTCTAATATCCACATTTAAGACAAAATATTTTGTGCAGCAGATTAAGACTGGAGCTTCTTGAAAATAAGAATTTCAAAGCACTTCTAATACTCACTGTAAGCTACTGTTTGAGTTTTTACTCTGACTTACCTTGGTATATCCCCATCCTCCATGTAATCCGGGACTTGGTGAGTGCTAACTTTCTGTTCCCCAAAAAGCTTCTTGGCCAGATCGTAGTAAACATCCCTATCTGGCGTAACAGCCCTGAAATTAGTGAAATAAAAGGCTGAAATAAAAATGAAATGAAAAACTAAAAGGAACATTATACTGACATATTTGAACATTGATTGATATTTGTTCTTTACCTAGGAATTGTGATGGTGCGAAATCTGATTTAGTCTGCTGCCCTCAGTTGTGAGTCCCAGGTAACCTCTCGCCATGTTTTCAGCTGCTGAATCCTGTCTCAGATCTCGTCATTCTTCCAGAACTGATCAGTCTTCTCACCAGTCCCAAACGTCCGTACTTCATACAGAGTGAGCAAATCTCCCAGTTGTCTGACTCAGAGATGGTTATCATGGACACTGTCCTGGCATTGCCTTTACTGCCTGAGTGAGATGACCACATTCATTTAGCTGGTTTTTTAATCTGATTTTCTTTTACAGAGCACACAATTTTTAGAAAATAATTTGCAATACATTAAAATGCATTGTTTCAATACCATTAAGATCCTTTGAGAGCTTCTTAGTCTTAGACTTCTTTGGGTTGACAGGAACAACAGATTGATTCCCATCTTTATCGTTCTTTTTGGACATTTGATTACTTGACTGTGAGCTCGCTCTATGCCTCAGTGGACAGGACTGGGAAAAGTTTTCTGTGTCAAAATTGGAGAACAACTCTGATGTCTCATAACTGTAAAATGATCTAAAGAAGAAGGGAAGATTCCTCAGTTAGTAACATTAATCATTTGTCCTTTTAAAAACTGAAGCAAACAAAAATCTGGATAAGTACAAGAAAACACACAAAATGCTACCTTATTTGTAATGTACTAAGAATAACTGAACAGCAAAGGTCAGAATAAAAACATACCTGGAGCGAGGTCTTGCATTGGCTTCCTCTGTTTTTACTTGAAAGTCACAGTTTTTTCTGTCCTCTGGGTTGTTATAGGAATGAGACCTCGGTCTTCTGCCTGTCAACATGTAGTTCATGTCTTGTTCAGGAGATGCAAAAGAAATCATGTTCATGTTCCCAAACTTTGAAAACTCCGGTGTTCTTGAAAAGTGAATCATCTCAACTCTTGAAGGAAAGTGTCTCAGAAAGTATTGTCTCCTCTCTTCTCAGTAAGCACCTTCTGAGTATCAGCGCTTTATATAAACCTGATAACTAATGTCATGTGGGCTAGCCACGGTTTGTTTGTGTTGACACTTGTACCAAAAGGAAAAAGGTTCAGTGATTTTCCTGTTTTAACTTTCGCAACACAAGGTCTGTTTCTGAGAACTGTTTCCACAGTGCCACCATCATTTCTTGAGCCAAAGAAACAAGACATCAGAATGTCTAACAAATGCACCAAAATAAAGGAACTTTCTATGGATCAACTGTTCTGGAGTAAACACTTTTATTTAGTTGTTACTGTCTGGTAAAAACATAGTCACCCTTCAAAGCCTGGTTCCCTTTCTTTTGATTTATAACGACCTACTTGAAGTATCGTATTTCCTTAAATAACTTCCATCTTTCTGTTTGCCACTGGAAATTTTCCCTCATGTACCTTGTGGGAAAATAGACTCTCTTTGAGGAAAGTATGTAATCGATCTAAACTACCGTATTTTCCGCACTATAAGGCACACCGAATTATAAGGCGCACCTTCGATGAATGGCTTATTTTAAAAAATGTTCATACATAAGGCGCAACGCATTTTAAGGCGCTTAGAATAGACGCTACAGTAGAGGCTGGAGTTACGTTATGAATCCACTAAATGGAGCTGCACTAAAGTGAATGTCAACAAAACAGTCCGACTCCGGTCGGCGAGGAGAGCCTTCGCTACTGGGCCGGTGCGTGGCTGGATGATGGTCACCCTTCTTCGTTCGTGCACAGCATGTTGGTGGAGAACCTGGTGCTAAATGACCTTCAGACGACCTGATTCTAGACTGTCGGTAGGTAGATAGGTCAGTCAAACTTTAGTAACAAACCAGCTTTCTGACTACTATCCCAGCATGCACAGCACGCTTCTTCTTCTGTGGGCAAAAATGAAGTCGGCAGTTGCTTACCTTAGTTGCTAGACCTGTTGTGGCTCAATATTAGTCCATATATGAGGTGCACCGGATTATAAGGGGCACTGTCAACTTTTGAGGAAACTGAAAATTTTTAGGTGCACCTTACAGTGCAGAAAATACAGTACTTATTGATTGAAGATATTGATGCATAAGCTGCATGTGTACAGTGCATTGAAAAAGTGTTTCAATGACCTTCAGATCATTAAACAAATTTTAATATCAATCAGTTATAACCAGAGTAAATATAGTTTTCAAATGAGGATGTAATTTTTCGAAGTAAAAAATCTATCCAAACTAGAGATGGTAAATTCAGTTCTGTTCCTCTGAGTGACTCTGACCCACTTCACTAAAGTATAAGACTAAAGAAAGCATAAAGACATTGTTTTACCAACAAATCAATGCTGATTTTGTTGTTTTGTGATCCCTAAAACTGGTTGTGTTACCCATTGTTGCCTACTCTTCACAGCACCTCAACTTAATTTATGCTTGGAATTTAAATAGGACACTCTAAATCTTCAATTATCTTTTTTTATGTTGAAGATTTGTTGTATGTTGCTCATACTACTCCACAATCAAAATATGTCAGTCTTATTTCAGTCTTATTCTGATGTTCATTCAGTCTCCAAGTGAATTTTGTGGTAGAGACTTGTTTTTGGAATTTCTTTAAATACAGCACATTACCTAGTCCCAAAGAAGCAAAGCTACCCCAGAACATCACACTATTGCCAACATGTATGATTTTTTTCTTAAATGTTGTGTTAGTTTTTATACCATATGCAACAGGACAAACATTTTCAGAGAACTCCGTCTCTTCATTTCACTATATATTTTTCCAAAAGTCTTAGGGGTCATCAATATACTTTTGACAAATGTAAGGAAGGCTTTTATGTTCCTTTTGCTCATCAGTGGTTTTGATCATTTTACCCCATCTGTTACTCATTGTTGAATCATGAACTTTGACCTTAAATCACAAAGGTTAGAGTTTAGGTTTACTGTGGTTATATTTGTGTCATATTACCTTTACTCAAAATCAGTAAAGGTATTGTTAAAAAAAAGTTATGTTATTTTGGAACAAAACATCTCTCAAGGTTACATTTTAAGACACAATAGGCCACAAAAATGTTACTTGTTCTGTGAAATTGCCTCATGGAATCAAAATATCAAGTGTTTTCCAAGAAGGCTCCCGAAGTTCCTATGTTTGTTGCACCGCATAACACATGTGTTTTTGGTCAAACACAAGGTTTGTTTGGGTGTGAAACATCTACTACCCCTTACCTCACACATGGGCATTTCATGTAGTGGAACCGAAGTTTACTCTTTTATCTGCTGGTTGTATCAGTTCACTTCTCATGAAGAAAAATAAAATGCACATATATGGTCAGTGTTGTACCAAAAAGCTGTTACAAATTCAGATAAGCCAAGTTAAAAGGAATTGATTCATGTTCATAGTTATCTTTCATTTATCATAATTTATCTGAAATAATACTTAAAACAATATAAGTAGCAAGTTACAGAAAAAGATAGTAAAAACTAACAAATTAAACTGAAACCAAAATCTAACATAATGAAGAAGTTGTATCACAGTTTAGCTTGAAAATGTATGATTGAATCCAGAATTTTCACTGAACAAAAAGACACATGTACCTGTTTCACTATGACATTAATGAAACATTTGAAATGATCCAAGTTGAAACTCATTTTGTTAACTATCATAAAAAGCAGAAAAATGTTGCAAATGGCATCTTTAAATTATTGAAATATACATTGCTACGTCTCCAGGTCGTGTATTGAAAAGTACTTCTGACCACTCAAGTACTCCCCCTTTCATAGCGGTCACTGCAGTGGACAGTTATCTAAAAGACATTTTCTTGTGTTCTTGTGGATCTTTATGTTATAATTGGACACATATCACTGAAGTGGACACTACTGTGTCTTGCAATACACTATCAAGTTCAAATACTGGCCATCCACTGAGAGTGTCAAGAACATTTTTGTTAAATCCAATATGACAGACAAACAAAAAATCAACTCAAGAATATCCAATCCCATCTTCTACTATAGAGGACGGCAGGTAAAAAAGAATTGTGGCATCAAGTGAATCCTAAGGGCTAATACTGCTGATGTATGTTCCAAATAACAACTTTGTATTCATAGAAAATTAAAACTGATCACATATAAAAAAAATTCTATACATTTTTACAAAGAAATGTTTCCACCTTTTTTATGCTTTAAAAAAAAATCAAAAACACTTTGGAAAAACAATAATGATATGAAGGATCACAAAGGTTGAAAGGGTTGTTATATTTGTGTGACCTTTTTCTTTGAGAGACAGGAGTTTAGTTGCCAGATGAAACTCCAGAGTATTTATACTTTGTTAATAAAATGTGTAAAAGTTAATTGGATAAAATGTGAACGTAAAAGATTCTATAGTATATTATATTAGTATTTACTATCCATACACTCTGTGTAATTGCTTTGCACCTCACGGCCACCGTACATTGGTCCTATAAACAGATCGAATAGAAAATAATAGAATAGTACAATTACTTGTTTGAAAGCAAGCAGATAGATTAAAATAATTTCACTCAAATTTAAATTAAATTAAAAGTGACTGTTGTGACTGTTGTGACTGTTGGATCATTTCAACCTTGTTGTGACTGTACCGCAGAATGTAGCTCTTCATATTGTTATTTGTTGATTTTCTACGGAAAGCGATTGAGTCTCTGTAGTCAAATGGCCCTCGCCGTTCGCCGTAGTGACGTCGTTTCCAAAACAAGGAACAGCTTGTTAGTGATTACTGCTCTGCTTGAAGCTGTGCTATTTCGAGTTATAGTTAACTTTTGTCATGATGTCTCAAGATCCCTGGTAGGTGATTACGTCTTCTAATAAAATGGACCGTCTCAAATGTATTAATAACAGCAACATATGTCTTATTTGTTGCCCGGTTGTTTCGTTTTTGTACCCAGTTAGCTTCATTGGTTGCTTGTTCCTTATCAAATTCAATCAAATACATAAGATAATTATATTTAGTTGCTATGAATTCTTTGTTGTTGTATTTACATGGAAAAAAAGCTGCAATGGAAACGGCATTAGACCCTTATTTTTCGCTTAACGTGACACAGTACTGCGCATGACAATGAGCAGGAATGTGGTGCGGTTCAGCTCCACATTCTGACTACATGATTTAATAAGTGTCACGAGTGGCTTTCTCCCCCCTATTTCACTGTTTGTATTTTTGACAGTATTATTAGTGTATTTCTTACATTAGGCAGATGCGAGTCACATCTGCTCATCAGTTATAAGCAGAAAACTCTCCAAATTCTGACTGTGAACAGACTCGCATTTCTTTAACTCAAGAAACACGCCAAGCATTAGGGCTGTAGTGATACAATAATCTCACGATACGATACACGATATTCTGCCCCATATTGTGGTATTAAGCAAACGATACAATTCGATACTTTTGCAATTTTCTGAAAGATTTTAGAGGGACAGAGTGATTTTGGTGACATTTTGTGACTGTTATAAAGTTGGATTGAATTAATTTAACTGAAAACCGATTAAAAGCACCAACTACACAATACATGGCTCTGGTTGGACATGGACACAGAATTAAAGTCGACAGCTGGACGAAATTAATCAAAGAAGTGGTGAGAAAACATGTTTCTTTTAATTGAAACAGTACAAACTGTAGCTGACATGCATTTGTAAAGTAAATAAAATGCACCAAGTACCTGCTCTGAATAGTTTGATACCTTTTAAACCTCAACACTCAACATCTGAAGGAATCTAAGCCTGATGACCTGGTGTGAAGCAAGCAACGAGTGAGCAAGGTGACAGTTGGATGTTAAGATACTTGCAGATGAATATTGATTTTTTTTTTTAGGAAAGACAATATCGATATATATCGCAATATCGATATTATTATACAGCCGTACCAAGCATATTATCTAAAATAGTTTTGTTGGTATCCACTGAAAACAGTTCCACTGAAAACAAACTATTTCACTGTATGACAATTAAAAAGTCATAATCAACTGCCGGATATCCAACATTTCATAACTGTGAAATGTTTTGGATCAGTTAATGTCATCCTATAGATGCCACATTATAGATTTCTATTGTTTTTGCTTTTTTTTTGGTCCAAATCATCATGACTTTTTATGAAAAAAATAATTGCCCCCTCATACTGATAAGAGTTTCTATCCTTTGCTGCAGCATCTCCCATCAAGTGTTTACAACAACTGTGTTACTGTGGACAAATTCTGATCCACTCTCTACAGAATAGTTTTCATTCAGCATCTTAGTCTGATCATAGTTGAAATTTTGGCTGTGACACTCTGTTCTGCTGTTTTTTAAATTGTATTTGAGAACCATATCTGTTGTTGCTTCATATGTTACACATTTTCCTTCCCAACCACTTCTCCTGTAGGTTGCAGAATTATGACGCCACCTGCCGCCTTGCCCAGGAGATAGCAGAAAATATCCATGAGAGAAACAGGCAGCAGCGAACGGGTGGAAACCCTGCAAAGGTGAGGTGCTACCTTCTCTTTTTCTTTTCTGAGATAATGTACCTCCATGTTCACCTGCGTGCATGTGCTTTTATGTTTCCCCCAGATAAATATGACGTTACGAGCGTCCCTTCAGAAACTCAAACAGAATATTGCTCAGCTCAAAGAAGGCTTGTTAAGGAGCTCCTCGTCTCGGCGCATGTATCCTTTTTTTTTCTGACGATGACAAGTTCTGAAAGTCATGAGACTGAAATTTCTGTCATTCCTGGAGAGCTGGTTCTGCTCGCAGTAATGGTGGTGATCCTGTAGAGGGTGTCAGTGTTCTGTGAAAGGAAACTACATGCATTGTGACCAGTTTCCCCTCATGATCAGGAAACCTCGTGGAGTCCATTGTGACAGATGGTGATGAAAGGTGATGGTTTGATCTTAACTTGCTCTCGTCAGAATGCAGTCAGAAGCTGACAGGAGGCAGAACCTGATTGATAATCTGCTAACCAGAGAGAAGCAACTCAATGCCACCTTCAAAGGAGACGTCACAGAGCCTGAACCGTCCAGGTATTAACCTGTAGAGGAACTGGGTCATCCTGTATCAAATCAAACTTCAGTAAAACACAGTTTGTAGACACATTTCACATGATTTTCAGTTTACTTAAGTGGCTTTTTGATTTTTAGAATACAGATTACTCCTCACTAAAATGCATTGGTACCAATAATGTGTGTGACCTTTAACTCGTAAGTATTGGAATGATAAAAAAATATCCCTAGCTATGTTTTCTGGAAGATATTCTTGTGTTACTTACATGCCTTTCAAAAGTATTTTTTCTTCCATTGAATCTTCCAACATGTTGCCACATTACAACCACAAGCTTTAAAGCATTTTATTTCCATTATATATGACAAACCAGCACAAAGTAGTACCAAGTTGAAAGTGGAAGGAAACGTTGCATGATCCTTGTTGAAAGAAAGCAACACAGCCATGTTCCACAGTGGGGATGGTGTGTTCAGGTGATGTGCAGTCAAATTTCCTTGTTTTAACATTTTGAGCTTGCATGTAAACCAAAAGCAATTAGATTTTTGGTGTCATATTTTATTTATAGAATGTATTCACAATATTGTGGCAGACAGCCACATAAAATTTGAGGTAAGTAAATGGAATTTTAAAAAGGATGAATTTGCAGGGCACCGAATGTGTAAATGAAGGAGATGGTCATAGTTTCAGTTTATGTTGTAACAGATTTAATGAAAAGAAAAACGAACACATTTTATTTGACTTTTGAAAATGATCGAATTGGTCCTTAGAAAAGTCTTTGAGGTTGGAAATTTTAGAAAGCCTGTTTAGTCTGTTTTGTAGTGTGTTGTATATTAATTTAATTAGAGGTGCGCCGATCAATCGGTAACCGATCATAATCGGCCGATTTTCGTGAAATCGGTGATGATCGGGATCGGCGATCATTGGCTCTGTTACCGATATCGATCACCTGCATCTCATTTCCCAGCCTGTCTGTCCAGCTGGTCTCCTCTTTCCTTCACTGCTCAAACGCACAGCAACAAATGCTAAGCGATGTGTAACTATAACGCACTGAGTGAATGAGGACGCTTGCGTGTTGCGGCGGGAAATAGAAGCAGGTCAAAATGAATCAACACAACGAAGCTAATAGACATAAAAACAATGATGGAGTTTGGCTACATCGAGGCTCAGTGCAGTAAAAAGACATGGAGGATCAGACAGCAGGTAAAGCAGCGCAGCTACAAACACTCACCAGGATTAGCATGACGGTCAGAAAGATAAACTAATAACCTGTAAAATTATTTAAGTCTTGGAGCTGCGATGTAAGACGCCGGTTCTGCTGTTGAACCGCTGCTCCGCTACAGGTAGTAATATTTAATATTTAGTAATATTTAATATTTAGTAATATTTGACATGGAGCCACTTCTGCTCCACCTGGTAGTGACTCTCTCTCCGAACCTGTTTAAAGCTGCAGCATCTAACTTAAAAAAATACATTTTACAAATGTATTAAAACTTTCTCTGTCCTAACATGTGACAGATAATCTCTAAAAAAATAATCGATCTCCTCCCTGTTACTCCGCTCAGTCAGAAACAGCCAATCAGAACTAGCAGTAACCAGCTAGCCGCTATGCTAACAGGAAGTTTTCATTCAGTAACTCTGGATTGTTTATTGTAATGGATCCTGTTTTTGCCTTTGAATGTTAAATATTCTACTTGAATTTTTTGTCAATGTTGAGAGGTTTTATTTTGGCTCTTTGCATCATTTAGTCTCTTCAGAGCCTCATATGTTATCAGTCTGTTAAAGATAATATTATTGATAGCAGTTCAATTTGCACAATGCCTGTTTTGTTTAGTTTTCTTCTTGGAAAAAGTTATTAAAAATAAGTTTTTGTCTAAATTAAGGTGAATTCTTGGTTCCTTTTTTTCATAATGTAACGGTAGTGTTTATGATAAAAAATAAATAAATAATAATTATGTGATCGGGATCGGAATCGGCGATCGGCCCTCAGGGGTGATCCGTATAGGTATCGGGAAAAAATACCTGATCGGCACGTCCCTAAATGTAATATATGTTTCAAGTAGCTTAATGATTTTTAATCTGAAACCAAAACAAATGTTTACACATTTCATGTCAAATTTGTTTGTCTTTTGCTCAAAAGAACCAAGCTTTATTGACCAAGATTTTCCCAGACATTCTTCTCTGTGTGATTTAGTTATTTTTTTCAATTGTAAGATTCTGCTCTATGGCTATAAATAATAAATTAAAAACCCCATGAATCATCGTCCTGTAGACCACTGTTTTAGCTTAAGTTGTTAAAGGATTTGCACTTGGCTTTGATGAAGCATTACAGTCCTTCACACACAAGGACTGTGTGTGTGCTCATACACAAGGATCTTGAAGTGTGTGAGCTGTGTGCTTTGACCTCTACTGGCATCATCACTTGGACTGAAGCCCATTTGTCTGGAGTTTTAGTGACTTTCCAGGTAATTTTTTGTCACTAGACTTATTTGCTTGCTCATCACACATATACACAGTCCAGTCACATTAATGTGACCACCACGTACTTTCCACTTCAGAGTTAAATAACCAATCACAGAAGGCAGGTGGCAGCACAGTGCAGTTGAGCGTATATAAAGGGTGTGTGTGGGCTTCGGAAAACATTTCAATCGTTGGCGTAATGCAGAAACGAAGCGATTTATCCGACGTCCAAAAGGGCATGATCATTGGCTTTCGGGCCAAGGGTGGAAGCATTTCCGAAACGGCTGAGTTTGTGAACTGTTCGCGTGCCGCCGTGGTAAAAGTGTACCGTGCATGGCAAAATGGGACTGTCCAAAATCAACGACGTGGCAAATGTGGTGCACCACGGGCCATAGATGACAGAGGCGAACGACGGTTGCGGAGATGCGTTCGGGCAGATAGACGGGCTACCGTTGAGCAACTGACCACTAAAATGAACCAAGGGGCTACCACAAGTGTCTCCCAAACCACTATTCAGCGAACATTGCTGCGTCTGGGCCTCCGAAGCGGACGCCTGGTTCGTGCACCTATGCTGACTGGTGTTCATCGACGACGAAGGCTAGAATTTGCACGCCAGTACAGCAGCTGGACGTCCACTGAGTGGCGACAGGTAGCGTTTTCAGATGAATCGCGTTTTATGCTCCATCGGACAGATGGACGTTGGCGTATAAGGCGTGAAACCTCTGAAAGGAACCACCCTGCAACCATTGCAGGAACGGTCCAAGCTGGAGGCGGGAGCATTATGGTCTGGGGAATGTTTTCCTGGCATTCTCTGGGTTCACTGATTATTGTGGAAGGCACGATGGATCAATACAAGTACGCATCTGTCCTTGCGGACCATGTCCACCCCTACATGCGCATTGTTTTTCCTCAGGATGATGGCATCTTCCAGCAGGACAATGCGAGGTGCCATACAGCTGCCAGTGTACGTGCGTGGTTCGAAGAGCACCAGGATGAGTTTACCGTCCTCCCCTGGCCAGCAAACTCACCTGACTTAAACCCAATCGAGCATCTGTGGGACCATCTCGATCGAGTTGTTCGCGCCATGGATCCTCAACCGCGTAATCTAGCGCAGCTGGCCACGGCATTAGAGTCGGCATGGCTCAACATCCCAGAGAAGACCTTCAGGGACCTAAGTGACTCTCTTCCTGCACGTCTCGTAGCAGTTCGCTCTGCGAAAGGTGGTTATTCTGGCTTTTGACAGATGGTCACATTAATGTGACTGGACTGTGTAGTAGCCCCTGAAAAACCCTCCCACACTTTTGCACAGGCAATATTTGTTTGGTCAGGAAGAAGTAGTGATGCTCTGCTCTTAACTTCTCCCACTGTCTTGTATTAATGACATTTCGGAATCCCAAACTGTTTTAGTCCTGTGGAAGAGAAACACAGGAGATAAAAAAAGCTAAGTGAATGACATAGGTGATTGATGGAAATCATTTAAATTACAGCAGAATCAGTTTAATCAGATCAGTCGCATTAAAAGGAGCCCTGCCGCTGAGTTGTGCCCGTGATTTTCTCTGAAATCTTTCTCAAGCTTTGGATATGGGATTGATCTATTTAGCGCTGCCTTGCACAGGCTTTCATCTTTTTACAGACCACACACTCAATTACATAAAAGAATTCCTTGCAAAAAAAAAAAACAGACGACATTCGCTAATAAATTAGCTCGGCAAACTGTAATCATGTGGTGGTACGGCTTTCAGTTTGCTCACTGAGACCTGACTTTAATGGCGATATGTGGTGGGTAATTTGGATTTGAGGGAAGGCGTCGGATCCCGTTCCCACTGTGTGGTCTGAGAGGACAGAAGTGTGGGAGGGGATGAATTTGGCCATGCTTCAATGATCTAAGCTACTTTTTTCGGGGTTGAAAAAAAATGGAGTAGAATGAACAGCATCAAGCCTGCCAGGAGAACTTTAACTTTTAAATAATAATAATAAAAAAAAAAGGACATGGTGCCGCTTAAAAGCTCGGAACAGTGCGTTGCCCTTTGGAAACACTTTTACACCTCTAACCTTCCTGTGTCTTTGGTTACACAGGAAACAGGAAATAGTTGCAATTAGTGAAATCTCGCCTGTCCATGTGGCTCAGTGATGACAGTCATCTTGCTTGTGTCTGCCAAAAGATGCGTCTGACTGATTCCGGTACTCCCTGACTGTTTTAATTGGATCTCTACACAGTAAAGGCTAGAAAGGAGGAAGTTCATGTCTGGCACTCGGTTTAACAATAATCAAACCTGTTAGACGGATTCGACTGAATGCCACGTCTCCCCTGCTTCACTGATTGTATCAACCTTTGCTTGCATTCTTGATTTCTGGAAGAGCTGAAAAGATCCCAAGGCTTAGGTGGAACATCTGTTGACAGAATAATTATTAGTGCTCCAGAAATCTGGCAGTTTATGGAAAAAGTATAAAGAAAAAAATCTACTGTTGGAAGAAAGGCAGAATAATTTGTGTTTAAAGAAAGAAATCACATGGAAGAGGGTGCTATGGTTAGATGAGAACAAAATGTAGCATTTTGGACAATATACAAAAACACTTTGTATGGGAAAATGGCCACTGCACTGAACACAAAATCTTCACCGTGAAACACGATGGTGGCAGCATATTGCTGGGGGATGTTTTTCTTCAGCAAGTGAGCTGGTCAGAGCCGATGGTTGGTCCTGGAGGAAAACCTGTAATGTACTCTATCAGTGCTGAGAGGTTCACCTTTCTGCTGAGCAACCACAAAGCACATTAGAGTTACAATATAATGGATCACATCTACTGTATTATTGTGTTAGAATGGCCTTGTCAAAGTCCAGACCAAAGTTAAATTCACAACTTAAAGTAAGACTTCAAAAATGATTTTACTGAGCTTAAAAAGAATCAGAAAAATTTGCACTCTGTAAAGCTGGTTTAGGCGCACTGCAAGATTTTAAGCTTGCAGAAAGCTTAGCTTTACTATTAATTCAGAGGATGTGAACAAAAATCATGGCACACTTTTCAGAATTTTATTTTCGATAAAAAGAAAGAAAATCGTATCCATATGAATTTGCTGATTGATGAAAATTGCCTGAGATGTCAGAGCTTTCAGACAAAAACAAGCATTTCAGTACACTTTATAGTCTTTATTGACTTGTTGCTAGCTGATTTCTAAAAACTGTCGTCTTTATGAACCTCAGATCCACGTTGCTGAGCGGAGGAGCAGCAGCAGGTACTCCCAACCCGTGGCTCGTTGAGGAGTCAGAGGAGACAAGGGGTCTGTCCTTTGGAGAGATTAAACAACAGCAACAGAGAATCATTGAGGGTAATTTCCGCTTCATAGATCCAACATAGATCAAATATTATTTTAGTATCAAACAACCAAATCTAGCTTTTAAGTATGTTGTGTGTGTAGTATAGTTCGAACAATTTAACTGGCTAAACCTGTTTTGACTAAAAGAAGTAACTAATTTTGGATGCATGTAACTATCAATGTCAGAGTGTTTAGGACTTCAGTTGATCCATTTAAAAAAAGTTTATATTAATTAAAGGTTATTTAAGTCATGATGAGATGTTTAGTAAGTGCTGTAAGATATAGTAGTTTAATATAACTTAATGGACACATTAAGTCACTGCATTGCTCATGTTTAAATGTAATTTAAAAAATGTATTAAATATATTACAAGACAGCATATGTTTTTGTTTTCTGATTTGTGTCTGATATGATTTAATCACTGAGATGTTTTTTTGCCACTTGGCTCCCTGCCTTCTCCATAGTTTCTTTTATTGTCAGTATACAGTCAATGAGTTAGGTTAAAACGGTGAAATCTTACCACATGGAAGGTGTGACACCAATCTTTTATGCCTGGAAACAGCTAACGTTTATTTCTGAACTTGTGGCTTACAAGAAATTCCCGTGGTGTGGAAAATGTCAAACCGAGACACCTGCAGAAGCCTCGATGCATTTCTCCCGTATTTTTAATGTTGTCACGTTTTACATTCTAATTTTCTTTTTGTTTCTTTCTCTAGTACTGAAAAGAAACAAATGAATCAAAATGGATTTATTGAGCGATTTATTTAGTGTCTTCTGTTTTTGGTTGTTTTCTTTTCCTCCAGTCCAGGACGCAGGCCTGGATGCACTGGCAGCTGTCATCAGCCGACAGAAGATAATGGGCCAAGAGATCGGCAACGAGCTGGATGAACAGAACGGTAAAGTTAATGATCCACTGCTTCGTTTTTGTGTATTTTTTTCCTTCCATATTCCTAAAACATACCAGAGTGTGAAATCAGACAGACAGATGTTGCTTATAAATAGAAGTACTTGCCTCATCGACCCAGACGGGAAGGAACGTGCTGTGACATCACCACAAACGCTGAAAACTTTTCCACATTTTGTCATGCTACTAGCACGACGTCAAGGTATTTGTCGGGATTTTACCAGGTGTACCAGAAAAAAGCAGTGCATCGATGTGACGTGGGAGAAAAACGATACGTGCTGTACAGATCGCATGCAAATACAGTGAAACTTTAGGTCGTAACGTCACAAAATGCGGAAAACTTAAGAGTTTGAATATTTTTTACCTGCATGTGAACACGTACCCGGACACATTGACACGTGTGCCCTGAAACTTCTACTGTGGAAGGACTTGTCCTTACAGTGAGGTCATGACCGTGTCATACAACCCAAAGAGAAATGGGATCTGGCTGTTTGTGCAGCTCAAAAGGTGGGGGTTGTGGAATCAGATCCGATCAGAGCTAATGGTCATTTTGAGATTTTCCTGGCAAAACAGCGAGGGAGGCTTCTCCATCCTCAAATTGCTTCTGACGCTGGTAGGACGTGCTGCTCACAACGGAGTACAGTGGCCTCTGGCTGATGTTTTTAGACAGACGGCACTCGAGATGTTAGATTTCCAGAAGATCAGCTGTCAGCCCGTGAACAATTAGATACTTTAATGCACTGCCCCTGGAGGCCTGGAGGAGTTGATACGCCAGAAGTAGAAAGTGTTGCCTTACCCGCAGGAGATGTACTCTTGTCATTGTCATTAATTGCAATTACTATCTTCAGATTTATAGGGATGCTGATTATCACAGAACAATACCAGTCTCATACCTTCAATGGCTCAACTTGAGAAATCACAGTTAAGTCGTTAGAATCAGCCATTTTTAAAAACCTGTAAAATAAGAAGTAACTGTTGAGGTTGAGTAATGCTATCACACATGGACTTGAATGTAAAAATATTCTCCTTAAATCTGTGTTTTCTCTGTACAAGAATAGTCTTCCCATCTTGTTGGAGTTCCTTTTCTGCCCTGATCGCTGTACTGTAGCTGTGTTTTCCTATAAATAGATTAAGCTCTCTGTGGCTGGGCTGCTCCTGTCTGGCTGAAATCAAGCGGTCCTGTTTATTTCCTTTTTGGGAAACCGTTTCAGGTGAGGTCAGTGGAGACGGTTAGTCTTTTCTTTAGAGGTCAAGAAATGAACCCAGAGAACTCGGATGTTAAATCTGCCTCTTTCAGTCTTGGTCGCATCACAATGGAAGGAAGTGTCAAAAAACGGACCGATTATCCTAACTTTGGTCTTTTGTACGGTAGAGCACTGATCTTCTGCGAACAGCAGAATTTCCTTGTTATTCGCCAATCACAGCAGAAAGAAGGAATTCAATCGCTTCTGGATTGTTGAAAGCAGCTGAGCGATTTGCCATCATGATTTTTCATTCTGCGTTTCAGACGTCAGTGTTTTTATTTCCACAGTAAATGTTGCTGAAAACGGTCTGACACATACCAGTGAGAATGGCCCTGCATAAGCATCTGATTCCCTTTCCAACAGCTAATGCTATTTTGACTTTATTGGTGTTGATATTTTGCATTTTGCGGCCTGGAGCAGTGACATCAGGCTCAACAATGTCTTGAACCCACAAGTGTCAGACAGTGGTTTGTTCATCAAACGCGTTCCCTCTGAAAAAAAGACCGGCAAAAATTAGAAGTCGTCTCATTTGTCTGATTTTAATGGTTCTTTCCTAATTGCATATTTTACTGCTGCAGCAGTGAAACAGGCCAAGTAGTTGAGGGGTGTATTGTCACGCTCCTGTGTTGTGACCATATGTAGTATGTGTGACTTAAAAGCAAACTATTTTAGTTCTTGTTTGTATCAATTATTGAAATCACCAACTAGTTCAAATAGACAGCCAATCACAGATCTGTTTGAATAAGAATCCATAGTGCATGTTTTGTGGTTTACAGCACGCTGAGCTATTATTTTACTATTTTATGGCAATGTAAATTACTGATTCACAGCCATTCCAATGAGGGCTGGAAACTCGAGCTCATCCCTGCAGCAACATTTCCTACATTGTGATGTCTGTTAAACCTGCATACAATCTCAGTACTTTTAATCTTGTATAGGACCCTCATTACTCATGACTTTCTTTTTTTTTAAAAAAGCAGGAATAAATAGGGAGCACAAGGCTTACTGCAGTACAGTGACATGGCAAGAAGCGCACAGGGATCTGTTTGCTTCTGCTTTTAAAATCAATTAAATTTACATTGATGCTGGGAACAGACATGAAGCCTGCATGTTTTGAGTTTCAGATTGATTGATTGATTCCTTGCTTCCTTCTGCTCCTAAGTGAGGCTGTTAGGAGTGAGCCATGTTATCCAGATGCCATGGAAATGCAGAATCATGTCATGACAGTCGAAAGGATTTCATCAAGAGAAATGTCAGGCTTGTAATGAGCCGGAGAGGTGAGCTTGATATTTTGTGGCCACCAGGCTGGATGGATGGAATTTCACAACACATTCTCGGATCCCCCGCGCCACCAGCGGATGTTTGAAAGGCGTTTTAACTTGTACAGAACATCAGCGTTAAGGGGCATTAAAATCAGCAAACGTGTAATGGGAACATAAATAATAGGCACATAAAAGCCAAGTGGTTTACGGTCAAACATGTGAACCACTCTAACCAGCACACAATTAATCACAAACCCTCGTGGTTGCATTTCTCTGTATATCCACGCATGAATGGGGCCTTTTAAAGCCACTCTGATAAAGCTGTGGATAAGAGCGGGCGAACAATGGTGTGAATGACTTGGGTCACATCAGCCAGCACCAAGTGACGAGCAATGCAATTTAGGCACTGTGAAGAAATTAACATTTTGAATAAAGAAAGTTGTCTTGAGGCTTTTCATTTATCAAACCTTTTGTCAGTGAATTCACAACCCTTCGCTTGTTTGTTGGGCAAGGATCGACACTGCAGCTTTCTTATTTAAGCTATTCCTGTTGGGGGGGGAAAAATCGTTCGATAATCCTGATCCTCGTCTCTCGCTTCCTAAAGATTCTTTCTTCAAACCTAAAACATTTAATCTGAAAAAGCACAATAAAGAATTTAGAAAAATGAAAGTGGACAACATGAATAAAAATGCCTCAGTGGCATAAGACTCTGTATTTTTTTTCTCTTTTGAACACATATTTTGATCCACAAGTTACAAGCCTACTATACTGAAGGTATAAGGTCCAATGAATGAGTTGGGGTGTGGTCAGTTCTACTCAGTTCATCAACAGACTCTTTTCCACATGTCCACCATCAAGTATGTCATGAGAATGGGTGGGGTTGTTTTTCTTCCACTCCCAAGTACATCCATCCTGCATAAGTTGTTGGCAGAGGCCAAATTTCTCACAAACTATCAATTGTGAAGGAGGGTCTATCCCTCCATTGTCTGAAAGGAAGATTTGACAATTCTTGGAGACAGGGACTTATTGGCATATGTAGAGTCTCTTCAGAATATGTAACCTTGTTTGAGTAGGATACCCCAGCATGAACAGTACAAAGTCCTATTTTGGCTTAAATCTCTTGATTTGTTTTTTTTCTTTTCAAGCATTGTGTGGAAATATGGTTTCTTTTAAGTTAATTTCAAGCTCAAGTGGCCTCTATTTGACTGTGGACAGACAGAAAAGCAGGTTGTGAGAGAGGGGGAAGACATTTGTCGCATTTGGAGACTCGAACCTGTGATGGCCGTGACAAGGTTGTTATGGATCGCACTCTTTACTATTACTAAGTGCTTGCTTTTAATGTTTTTTCTGAATGTGTTAAAAGTTTGGTTCCAAGTATGAGCTTTGCTATGTATATTAAAATTGAAAATAAATTCCAGCTTCAAATAAAGATGCTGTGATGTTGCGGAAATTTGTTTGTGCAGCAAGAATATCCTACCGATTCTTGCAGGGAGGTTTGCCTACACTGAGTGGTATGTGTACATTCAACAGTAATATAATGTTACTGCTCTGTAACCTATCCCTACAGAGCATTTGTGGCTGATTTCTGTGGGGAGAGCACATTAGCCACATGTGTTGGCATTATTGCTGTTTGGGAATCTCTGTAGTTTCGGCTTCCAGCTCTGTTGGCTCAGAGCAAAGGATTCCCTTCCATTTAACGGCACCTATGACTGACTAATTCAAGTGACAGCGGGTACAAATCCCCGTCTCTGTTTATTTAATCGCTAACCGCTCTGGTTTGGAAGCCGTCTTGAAAGTGCCGACAAGCAGAGGGCTGATTTGCTTTCTCTTCAGCTTCAGGGAACCTTGGGCCATCCCACATAATGAATGGAAGGACTTACTTTACCAAGTCTGCCACAAGAATGCCAACACGTGGTTTCCATTTCAACACAGGAGGACGTTGCACCTTCATTTTGTGGATATTTTTATGTGTTTATTTGCGACGGTGTGCAGATACACAGATGGCACTGTGCAAAAGTCTCATTCCACCTTTTGTTTCTTTAGATTTTGCTTTTTGTTAGCTGAACTTTATTGTTTTCCAAACTAATAGTTGGATATTCTTTTAAAAGTCTTCTCAGTGTACCATTTGAATTTTAAGGGAAATGCTGGTGATGATTATTATTATTGGTTAAAACCCTTATTATAGCATATGATGTAAGGACAAAAACCCCATATACTATGCCCTTATGTTAGTTTTACAAATAGACTACTAAATGGAGTGTTTGATTTAATATTTTCAAAAACTTAAGTAGTGGTTGCGTGTAAAAAGGACACTATTTATTTTAAAAAGATATCAAAGTTAATTTATGTCTGAAAGATAAGTGTTTCAATATGAGAGTTTTAATTATAGTTGTTAAAAAAGAAATGGTACAAAACAAATGTTAGGCTTAAAAACATCTAATGAAAACGCATACATTGTTTTTTAAAACTGTGTATAAATATGATGGTTTGACAGCAAATGCCTACTATTTGATTATGACATCACTGTATTTTTACTTTAAGCAAAAATACATTTGAGTCTAACAAATGTTCTCACGTTGTTATCGGCATTTAAACTACATTTGTGTAATACTGTGGAGTTATTAAAACACTATCTAGAGAGGAACATCGCACACATCCTGACAGATGTAGATATAACCAAGAGCCACATAAAGTCATACAGCTATTCCTGTAATTACTGTATGACTTTCAGAACACCTATGGGTAAACAAAGTATATGAAATCCGCACCCACTGCCTTGCAGACATATTCACACTCAGTTTCCCATAATTTAAGTTTCTGTATTTTATTAAGATTTTATAAGAGACCAACACAAAGTTTACTCTCCCTTTAACTCTGATACTCCTTAAAAATATATAGAATGAATTCACTGGGAATAGAGACCAGGTGTGCACAACTTAATTTAAGCATACAGCTGTTCTTTGATGGTCTCAGAGCGTTGTTAGAGCACATAACAGGAGAACATTATGGAGATGTTTAAAGTGGAGTTAGGTGTGAACATCTTTCCATTAATCCAGTCTGTCGTGGGATAATGGAAAGAGTAAGCCACAAACCAGCGACTTTCAAACGTCTTTCCATGCCGATCAAAGTGGCCGATATATATTTGTAAAATAATAATAAATTGGCCGTATGTCTGTGGTCCTTTTTACTGTTGAGTTAAAATGAAAGTCAAACACATGGTCTGTAATTACCAAAATGGTCAAGTTGAAAGTACTGGTTGTTACTAATAATGATTAATTTGCTGTCTGTTTGTAGTCCTACTCATTATGAAATGAAAATAAAGATGAAAACCCAAAATATACTTTGTGGTACATTTTCTACTTCAAGAAGATTTTGAAAATTTTGCCCTAAGAAATGTTACAAAGTGTCCATCTGCATGAACCACCTGTGCTGGCAGTGGTTGATGTGATGTGGTGGTAATTGTTTCTATATGAGCGTCTTAATGAGAACATTCAGTTCTCGTCCAATAGGAATTTACCAGAGAGAGGAAGCGGCCCTAAGTAGAAAGCATTAACTAACAACCATTGGCGGAATAATTCAAGGAGAACAGAATGCGTTACAAAATATGTACAAACTACCAATAGACATAACATGAGCAGAGCTGTATTTGGATTAGGCAACAGGTGGATTTTTAGTGTCGGTAATCTTAAAAACATCTGTAACATTCTGAAGTGAGTCTTTAATCATGTAGGAAAAGAAATGAAGGTGTAGCTGCTACTTTTCTTTAACAATAAAAAAAACTTTCATGTGGGTAAAACTCTACATGCTCTCCATTTGATCTCTTATCTCACAGCACACCATGTTCCAAGTCAGACACTAACACAGGAACCACAATCCCTTAAAAAAAGAGAATTTCAAAACCTCTTTTGTTCCACAAATAAAACAAGGAGCGCCTTATTGCCTGTTTTATGACAATAATGGTTGACATGTGTCTAATCTATCTTGTGTGCCACCAAGGTTTTTGAGCCAACACCCCATCACCCCAGATCAAATGTCAAAATAGACATTTGATCTGTTATCTAATATTTTCCTTTAGCCTGAAGCAGTGTGTAATCTGACGCGCATCTTTTCTTCCTAAGTGGCTATTGTTACACATTACAGACCAGCAGATCTTACAGTTGTTTTGTTTTTTTTTGGAGTCTAAATAATCACCCAAGATCCCCACTGGTGGGCAGTATGTGCAGTTGCTACACCTCAGTTACAGTCCTCGTTAAAAAGCTTTTGGTAGACCTTCACGCTGGGGTGATTCAAAGCTGTTTGATCCAAGCAGGTGAAGGGAAAGTCATAAGACCTGGCACGAGATTTAATAAATTTCTTTAGTCATCTGGGGATTTCTGGTCTTCCTCTCCACCAATCAGGACCTCCTCATTTGGCTCGTCTTTTGGAGGAACTGTGTAATTACTAAACAGATGGTGGTTCACTGTCAGACCTAATAGGTACAATGTGATTGTGCAAACATGAGTAAAATATTCACCTAGAAGGACTACAGTCAACGATCTGCTTCTGCTTGAAATGGATAAAAAAAACATCATGTGCTCTAAGCAAAACTCTTAAACTAAAGACTTTCAAAACTTTATAAGAGTGTGATCGTCTTTGGAAGCAGACTGAGGGGAAAAATAAAGAGGCCAGGCAGCTTCTGAATATTTGATCCCTTCACCATTTTGTCCTTTTGCAGTTTTCGCCTTTTGACCAAACCTCCACTGCTGGCTTGGGAATGTTTCATTACCGCTGATAATTTAAAGGTGACTTGGTATAATATAGGAAAATATGGTCATTGCAACTTTAGCAAGTCATGTCTGTCACCAGGAGATCACTCATAATTTTCCTTTCTTAGTGTTCCAGACGTTGGGTAGCCCAAATGAAGATCAAAGCCACGGGAATTTCTCTCATTGAGCATGATTTCTCAGGATGAATTTCATGTGGATAAGTCGGTGAACAGGGGGAGAAGTTGTGAACAATTATGTTGATTTTCTGTGCCGTTTTTAAGTTGTAGTCTGCCTATGGTTGTAGTTTGGCAATGGCAGTGGAGGAAGTGAACAAAGCCATTCGGTTCTTTGGCCACTCTTCCAAATTGAGCAATTAAAGCCGGAGCAAGACGAATGCTTACGACATTTTAATGCTAGCAAATGTGTTGTAGCCCCTCTTATTAATAGCCATCTCGTTCGGCATGGCACTTCTCTCTTTGCTGTGAAAAATTGCGCACTCAGTTTCTAGTACGCTTCATGGCATAGCTTCCTCGAGCTGGCACATTTCATACGTCATGGCCAAATGCAAGCTGTTGGGTAAAATCAGATCCAATTGTTTCAAACTTCAACAGAGTCCAGGCCTCCAGCAAGCAATTGTTTCTCAATAGCCGAGGGTCCACATCTGCTGCATGAAGCAAAGCGTAGATTTGCCTGTTTTTTTTATTACCATATATTTAAATGCTGTGCTACCTTAAGAAATTGACTAACATTGAACATTTTTACATATCTGTGTGAACATGGAAATAAATAGGGATGAAATGGAATGTATGGATAAAGCATGGAAATATGAGAGTTGACGTTGGGGTAAATTAACCCAGAGCCACTCAGAGTTGGTGGTACTACACTTTACTGCTCATCGCTCCCGTTTCCCCCGTAATCCACAGTATAAGTTAGCACTGTAAATGTTTATCCTTCCTATGGAAGACAAACGCTACCTTTCTTGTCTACCTTCCTCTAAATAAATGTCCAGTGAGACTCAGTTCTTCTGTGTATTGCTCATAGACCAGAATGTGTGAGGAGGGTGTGTGTTTTTTCTCAGCGTCTGTACATGGGAGCATATGTGTCCTAATGCGTGTGTGAGCACATTATGGGTGAAACCACGTCTGGCAAGAAGATCAAAGTCCCACCATAACTCCTCAGCCAGCCAGTCAGCCAGCTAGCGTATTGACGGGAAGCTCCGCACACCACAGGGGACGTCGAGTTATTGGACTCAGATCATTTCAATTAGAACACAGTTGTTCAGTTTAGGAAACAAGTTCATGAACACTCGCAGTTTCTGAGGCTTTTAGGTAATTATTTGCAAATTTAAATCGATATTTTAAAAAAAAATTCTATCTGGCGACTGCTGCTTGGCATTGTAGTAACAACAGCTGTTAATATTCTGTTTAGTCAAATCATTTATATATCCTTTCAACATACAGACAGAATTTTGATTTTTATTATCTGTAATCTCTCATCTTCAGTATTACAATAAATAGAGGTTTGAAATATGTTACTCTTTGTGTAATGGACCAAAATGAAACGCAGGTTTCACTTTAAGAAATGAGTGACAAAACCGTAGAATTCTTTTCATTGTTTTTATGAAGTAGCTTTTTCAGATGCGCCGAATCGGCATTTAGTTTCTGTTTTTATTTGCATCAGCTAGCTTTCATTGGACACTGGGAGTAATTGTAATAAAGATAATTTTCTACCAGAATTGTTTTTTTTTTCTACTTGAACGTTTGAGTGGCCTAGTCAAAGTTCATAACCTAAATCCAATGGAGAATCACTGGCAAGGAGATGTTCAGAGATGCTCTTTATCATTACTTGCTGAGTTGGAGCCATTTCACAAAGAAGAATGGCTCTTTGTTGAGACTTAAAGTAGAGATGGATGTAATTTCACTGAAAGGTGGTTCTGCAATATTTTGACTCGGGCGCGGGGCGGAACCAAATATGAATTCATAGCAAATCATGTTCTTTTTTTCCCCTTTCATTAATTCCCATTTATTTCATCTACCACTCCCCTCCCAGGTCCCTTTGTTAATGAAGTGTGATGCTAGTGATGAAGTGTAACTGGGACCGGTCTGGCGTTGCTGTGCCATTGACAGGGTGGTCCCTGCCTCACTCTGTTGCTGCTGCCGGCACCCTCATGCTCATCACGCTCACATTGTTCAGTGGCACCTGGCCATATAAGGGCTGATGATGGTAAAGAGCCAGGAATTCTCCAGACTTCACGTCTTTTGTACTTTACTTTTTAGGATTTTACGTGGACTTTATTTTTTTTATTGTTTGAAAGATGACATAGTACATTAGATTTGTATTATTTGTGTGTAATGCACTAGCAACTTTAGTTCGGGGTTGTTGTTTTTCTTTGCTTGGTGAAACCGATCTTTATTGGGTGAGAGATTCTGGTGGTTCTGGCAGCATTGTAGTACTTTTTCTTTCTATAGGGAAATATTTTTGGCGTTCATCTTTCAGGGCAATTGAATGCTCTAATTGAAAATTAATATTCAACTAGAAAATTCCTGCAGAAATTTTGAAGGGCCTGCCAAAGTGTGCCCGTCGGATTGGACGCAGCAATATGATGCTAAAAAAATTTGCATTAATGCTAAATAAAAATGCAATGTAGTCAATAACCTGCAGGGAGTCAGAAGCATGTTCACTAAGCTGCACTCGTACCATTTAGTATGTTGCATAAGCTAAAATTAGCCAAAATGCTAATAATAGCATGATTGCTATTAGTAGCATGTGGAGCATCACTGTCATGTTGTCTGTCATTACTTACTACATTCAGTATATGAAACATTGATAATAAGTAAGAAAAGTGTTCTGATGCTCAACATTAGCATCAACGCTAACCTGAGCTAAATAGTAGTCAAAAACCTGTGGAGAGTCAGAAAAATGTTGATTAAGCTCCTACTTGCACCTCTCAACAATGACAAAAAATTCAAGTATAAAACATAACATTCAAAGGCAAAAACAGGATCAATCAACATTCCAGAGTTACTGAATGAAAACTACTGGTTAGCATAGCGGCTAGCTGGTTACTGCTAGTTCTGATTGACTGTTTCCGGCTGAGCGGAGTAATTAATTTTACAGGTTATTTGATTAGCTTTCTGACCGTCATGCTAATTCGGGTGAGTGTTTGTAGCTGCGCGCTGCTTTACCGGCTGTCTGATCCTCCATGTCTTTTTTTACTGCAGTGAGCCTCGATGTAGCCAATCTGCGTCAAGTATTAGCTTCATTGTGTTGATATATTTTGACGAGCTCCGCCGCTGTGAGTCCAGCTGCACATGCAGGTTATTGGCAACAAGAGACAACGATCGCAGCGCACCGCTAATTGACACTGTTAATGATTAACGAGCTTCAGACCGAGACTGAAGCTGCGCACATGTTCTCACTCACGGTACAAAATATTAAAAAAATAAAGACAGTCCATAATTGTTTATTTGTCTAAATCTTTCAGCCTTCATACTAAGGATGTCATTTCACACTGAAAAATTCAGAGAAATAGTAATTTTATCTAAACAAAATATCAATAGTCACAGGAAATACTCTCTGCTGTCTCTCAGAGTAATGGCTGCCGCTGGCTGGAACCCGTTACTATGGTAATTAATGCCCCGCAGCTGTGAGGAGACAAAGAGCGGGAAAATCCTCTTCTCCCTCGTTTCTATACTTGGGAGACACCCAGCGCCAGTCTGAAGGACCCTGACAAAAATCCATAAGCCCTAGGAAATTTTTGAAAACATTTTACGGGAGCAGGGATGTGTATCTATGTTATGACCAAGTTTTAGACCAATAGGGCAATATTTATGCCTGTGAGGGCGAGTTAAACACAGTTTTTCAGTAAGCCATCAGGAGTCCTGTGTGTGTGTTTCAGACAGAAAGGTTACTGATGCTGCGAGTTCCTCAATCTCCAATTTTTTCGTTTTTATTAATTTTTGTCGTCATTTTAAGTCAGAATCCCAATAAAAGTAATAGCTCCCTTCCCGGGCACGAGCCGCTCGATTTGATACCACTTTTGTGGGTGGGCACGCAGCGGTACGAGCCGCATTAACGGTGACGGAAGAATAAACATATAACTAGAAAATTCCGCAGAAATTTTGAAGGGCCTGCCAAAGTGTGCCCGTCGGATCGGACGCAGCGATATGATGCTAAAAAAATTTGCATTAATGCTAAAGAAAAATGCAATGTAGTCAATAACCTGCAGGGAGTCAGAAGCATGTTCACTAAGCTGCACTCGTACCATTTAGTATGTTGCATAAGCCAAAATTAGCCAAAATGCTAATAATAGCATGATTGCTATTAGTAGCATGTGGAGCATCACTATCATGTTGTCTGTCATTACTTACTACATTCAGTATATGAAACATTGGTAATAAATAAGAAAAGCATTCTGATGCTCAGCATTAGCATCAATGCTAACCTGAGCTAAATTGTAGTCTAAAAATGCTAATGCTCTGGCTTCCACAAGCCAGTTGTAAAATGTGATTTAGACTGTTAATACTATAGCCGTACCTATGGCAGTGCATAGATTAATACTGTAGAAATGGCTTATTGCAAATCAGTATTACATAAACTGATGGGTTTTAAATGGTAAATAGACTGAACTTATAGCAATTTATTTGACTATTTCTGACAAATCAAAATGCTTCAGGCTAGTCCCACATTCACACACTGATATGCAGCTTAGTAGGCTATTTGAGATTGGGTGCCTTGCCCAGGGGCACAGTAACATGTGCTGGAGAAATCAGGAGTCTAACCTGTAACCTTCCAATTGAAAGCCACAGTTGCCCGTGTTGCTAATGACTGAAGCTCTTGCCAGATCCATCACCACATTTCTGTGGCTGATCTGATTCACAGCAACAATCAACAGCTGAACTCATTGTTCAATGAAATTCAGTACCAGACTGACATCTATATAAACTTTGGACATGTCCTCCTGACTCACGGTCTGAAATAAAAAAAATAAATAAAGAGGTCATTGTTTTTTTCTTGAAAATTTTCAAGCGTCATACTAAGTATTTTAATTCACATTCAAAAATTCAGAGAAATAATAATTTTATGCAAGCAAAATATGAATAATCACAGGAAATATGTATTCTTCCCACAATGCATTGTGACCTCTCTGAGCCCGTTTGTGATAGTACAGCTGCATATACTGAGCTAAATAGTAGTCAGAAACCTGTGGAGAGTCAGAAAAATGTTGATTAAGCTCCTATTTGCACCTCTCAACATTGTCAAAAAATTCAAGTATAAAATATAACATTCAAAGGCAAAAACAGGATCAATAAACACTCCAGAGTAACTCAATGAAAACTTCCTGTTAGCATAGCGGCTAGCTGGTTACTGCTAGTTCTGATTGACTGTTTCCGGCTGAGCGGAGTAATTAATTTTACAGGTTATTTGATTAGCTTTCTGACCGTCATGCTAATCCGGGTGAGTGTTTGTAGCTGCGCGCTGCTTTACCGGCTGTCTGATCCTCCATGTCTTTTTTTTACTGCAGTGAGCCTCGATGTAGCCAATCTGCGTCAAGTATTAGCTTGATTGTGTTGATATATTTTGACGAGCTCCGCCGCTGTGAGTCCAGCTGCACATGCAGGTTATTGGCAACAAGAGACAACGATCGCAGCGCACCGCTAATTGACACTGTTAATGATTAACGAGCTTCAGACCGAGACTGAAGCTGCGCACATGTTCTCACACTCACGGTACAAAATATTAAAAAAATAAAGACAGTCTATAATAGTTTATTTGTCTAAATCTTTCAGCCTTCATACTAAGGATGTCATTTCACACTGAAAAATTCAGAGAAATAATAATTTTATCTAAAGAAAATATCAATAGTCACAGGAAATACTCTCTGCTGTCTCTCAGAGTAATGGCTGCCGCTGGCTGGAACCCGTTACTATGGTAATTAATCCCCCGCAGCTGTGAGGAGACAAAGAGCGGGAAAATCCTCTTCTCCCTCGTTTCTATACTTGGGAGACACCCAGCGCCAGTCTGAAGGACCCTGACAAAAATCCATAAGCCCTAGGAAATTTTTGAAAACATTTTACGGGAGCAGGGATGTGTATCTATGTTATGACCAAGTTTTAGACCAATAGGGCAATATTTATGCCTGTGAGGGCGAGTTAAACACAGTTTTTCAGTAAGCCATCAGGAGTCCTGTGTGTGTGTTTCAGACAGAAAGGTTACTGATGCTGCGAGTTCCTCAATCTCCAATTTTTTCGTTTTTATTAATTTTTGTCGTCATTTTAAGTCAGAATCCCAACAAAAGTAATAGCTCCCTTCTCGGCACCGAGCCGCACGATTTGATACCACTTTTGTGGGTGGGCACGCAGCGGTACGAGCCGCATTAACGGTGATGGAAGAATAATAAATAACTAGAAAATTCCGCAGAAATTTTGAAGGGCCTGCCAAAGTGTGCCCGTCGGATCGGACGCAGCGATATGATGCTAAAAAAATTTGCATTAATGCTAAAGAAAAATGCAATGTAGTCAATAACCTGCAGGGAGTCAGAAGCATGTTCACTAAGCTGCACTCGTACCATTTAGTATGTTGCATAAGCCAAAATTAGCCAAAATGCTAATAATAGCATGATTGCTATTAGTAGCATGTGGAGCATCACTATCATGTTGTCTGTCATTACTTACTACATTCAGTATATGAAACATTGGTAATAAATAAGAAAAGCATTCTGATGCTCAGCATTAGCATCAATGCTAACCTGAGCTAAATTGTAGTCTAAAAATGCTAATGCTCTGGCTTCCACAAGCCAGTTGTAAAATGTGATTTAGACTGTTAATACTATAGCCGTACCTATGGCAGTGCATAGATTAATACTGTAGAAATGGCTTATTGCAAATCAGTATTACATAAACTGATGGGTTTTAAATGGTAAATAGACTGAACTTATAGCAATTTATTTGACTATTTCTGACAAATCAAAATGCTTCAGGCTAGTCCCACATTCACACACTGATATGCAGCTTAGTAGGCTATTTGAGATTGGGTGCCTTGCCCAGGGGCACAGTAACATGTGCTGGAGAAATCAGGAGTCTAACCTGTAACCTTCCAATTGAAAGCCACAGTTGCCCGCGTTGCTAATGACTGAAGCTTTTGCCAGATCCATCACCACATTTCTGTGGCTGATCTGATTCACAGCAACAATCAACAGCTGAACTCATTGTTCAATGAAATTCAGTACCAGACTGACATCTATATAAACTTTGGACATGTCCTCCTGACTCACGGTCTGAAATAAAAAAAATAAATAAATAAAGAGGTCATTGTTTTTTTCTTGAAAATTTTCAAGCGTCATACTAAGTATTTTAATTCACATTCAAAAATTCAGAGAAATAATAATTTTATGCAAGCAAAATATGAATAATCACAGGAAATATGTATTCTTCCCACAATGCATTGTGACCTCTCTGAGCCCGTTTGTGATAGTACAGCTGCATATACTGAGCTAAATAGTAGTCAGAAACCTGTGGAGAGTCAGAAAAATGTTGATTAAGCTCCTATTTGCACCTCTCAACATTGTCAAAAAATTCAAGTATAAAATATAACATTCAAAGGCAAAAACAGGATCAATAAACACTCCAGAGTAACTCAATGAAAACTTCCTGTTAGCATAGCGGCTAGCTGGTTACTGCTAGTTCTGATTGACTGTTTCCGGCTGAGCGGAGTAATTAATTTTACAGGTTATTTGATTAGCTTTCTGACCGTCATGCTAATCCGGGTGAGTGTTTGTAGCTGCGCGCTGCTTTACCGGCTGTCTGATCCTCCATGTCTTTTTTTACTGCAGTGAGCCTCGATGTAGCCAATCTGCGTCAAGTATTAGCTTCATTGTGTTGATATATTTTGACGAGCTCCGCCGCTGTGAGTCCAGCTGCACATGCAGGTTATTGGCAACAAGAGACAACGATCGCAGCGCACCGCTAATTGACACTGTTAATGATTAACGAGCTTCAGACCGAGACTGAAGCTGCGCACATGTTCTCACTCACGGTACAAAATATTAAAAAAATAAAGACAGTCTATAATAGTTTATTTGTCTAAATCTTTCAGCCTTCATACTAAGGATGTCATTTCACACTGAAAAATTCAGAGAAATAATAATTTTATCTAAAGAAAATATCAATAGTCACAGGAAATACTCTCTGCTGTCTCTCAGAGTAATGGCTGCCGCTGGCTGGAACCCGTTACTATGGTAATTAATCCCCCGCAGCTGTGAGGAGACAAAGAGCGGGAAAATCCTCTTCTCCCTCGTTTCTATACTTGGGAGACACCCAGCGCCAGTCTGAAGGACCCTGACAAAAATCCATAAGCCCTAGGAAATTTTTGAAAACATTTTACGGGAGCAGGGATGTGTATCTATGTTATGACCAAGTTTTAGACCAATAGGGCAATATTTATGCCTGTGAGGGCGAGTTAAACACAGTTTTTCAGTAAGCCATCAGGAGTCCTGTGTGTGTGTTTCAGACAGAAAGGTTACTGATGCTGCGAGTTCCTCAATCTCCAATTTTTTCGTTTTTATTAATTTTTGTCGTCATTTTAAGTCAGAATCCCAACAAAAGTAATAGCTCCCTTCTCGGCACCGAGCCGCACGATTTGATACCACTTTTGTGGGTGGGCACGCAGCGGTACGAGCCGCATTAACGGTGATGGAAGAATAATAAATAATAAACAGACATTCTATTGACAGAAGAACAGTAAGTGCCTGCCATGCAAATGCATGGAGGCAGTGACTGACCTGCAGGTCAGTCACTGCCTCCATGCATTTGCATGGCAGGCCCTAATAAACAGACATTCTATTGACAGAAGAACAGTAAGTGCCTGCCATGCAAATGCATGGAGGCAGTGACTGACCTGCAGGTCAGTCACTGCCTCCATGCATTTGCATGGCAGGCCCTAATAAAGGTTTTTAAGTGTTCTATTGGGTGTAGAATAAGAAGTGCCTGCCATGCAATGCATGGAGGCAGTGACTGACCTGCTTCGCAGGTCAGTCACTGCTCTCCTTATGCATTGCAATGGCAGGCCCTAATTAGAGATGCATTGTGACTGACTATATGGTGGATATATGATGAACAAGTCTGCATATCCTATTTTTATTTTGGGAAATTATCATTCCTCTCTAAGAACTATAAAAAGAATTAAAAATATGTTCTTCATTGTTTTAACAGTTCAATTAAAACTTTTATGAATACGCCGAAAGTCTACAAATGTATTAAAAATCTAAGTTGCTGAACAGACATTTCTGTACAAATAAAAATAAATTGATTTACTGCTTATCCTGTTCTTTAAAATGCAAATCAATTTGTGTTGCAGTCCTCAAAAAGTGATGCATCTCAAGAATTTTTTTACAGTTCGCCATCTTAACCCTAAGAGAAAACTTTAAGTGGCTTATTGCAGCTATACAGAAGTCTTTGAGCACTTTTGCCAGCCTGTTTTAGTTTTGTACCTGGTCAGGGCATCTCCAGAACTCCAACACTTGTAAAGTGTTCAAAAGTGGTCCAAGGACAAAACACAGTAAACCAGTAACAAGGCCACTTCATTCACTTGCAAAACGAAGACTGGTCAATCTGAGTTTCTACAGCTTACATCGCTTATGATAATGCTGATTCTGATAAGAAAGTCTCATAACACATCACAATTTGTTCAATATGGGTCTACAAACCTCATATCAATCAGGTTTCCCATTGGGGTCTTAAAATTACGCCTGATTGCTGAATACTTGTTTGTGTTTTTTAGGACGTTTTTCACCGCAGCGTTCTAACACTCATTCTTTTCAAACCAAAATAGACAGAGAAGAACTCCAAACTTTAAACTTTTAATAAAGACAGCATCACAGGATGTTGGCTGCATATTTCTATTTTATAGTTATAGGTTTAAGATGCTTTTTATTAATGGTTTTTCTTAACTGGCAAAGCTCCCACTCTCTTTACATTTCCAGGATTAGTTTATTTACTATAAGCAGCCAAGATTAGAAAAATAGATAGAAGACACTTGCAAGCAAGACACTGTATATTTGAGTAAATACCATAATTGCTCTGAGTTGTATCATCATGCTGAGCGCCTCTATGTTTGCCATGTGAAGTTCCAGTTGGTTCCAGAGATCTGTGTGTTTTGGTTGGCAGATGAGCGATACCGTCCATATACAGGCAGTCACACTCTGGCTGGTTGCTAACACTTGCGCTCAGAGCCCCCGGCGTTAAAACAGGACATACAGAGAAAGGTTTGGCAAGTGAAACGACATTCGTTCCTATACCCTCTGGAGAAATCATGCTGCAGATAATCGGAACAGAATTAAGCCCACTGTCTTAGGTTGTGTTTAAATCATTTGAAGGAAACTCTTTGCCCATTCTGGGAAGGGCGCCCACTAAAACACTGGCTTAATATAGGACATACTGGTCCACCAAATACAGACACCCTGAACTCTCACTGTTTATGATAGTACCGCCATTCTCTCATGCACTTATGCAAAATAATAATAATCAGCCGCAACTCTTAGAGTCTTTTAGGATGAGTATTTCCAGACTAATAAACTTCAGATCTCTGCTGTTTAAAATTAATATGATAATGATTCCCGACTTCACTTCCTTAAGCTTTAGCTGTGATGTTTAACTTGAATTACGACTTTGTAATTAATTATCGATTAGTATAAAAAAAAGGTAATTACCTCACTTTTTTTTTTAATTTCTCATCTGCTCCTTTACTTTCCTTTGTTGGCCCTTTTTCAGTTTTTCTCCTATTGTAGTTGCCTGGCTTTGGATCTGTCCTGGCTAAGTGCTTCTATAATGGCATTGGATCGTGTCCACTAACTACTCACTGTGGTGGGTTCTCAACATTACAGGTTCGAACTGAGCAAATAGGAGCAGAAAATCACAGTAGGCCATTAAACATGAGCAGAAGAAAGAAACATTGTGCTCTCAGTGTTGTCATTGAGTGCAGATGGTCTTTTCTTGTGGCGTAGTTGACATCGAAAGTGCAAGTGGTTGCATAAAGGGTACTGAAGGGAACTTTTTAATCATGTGCATTGTGTGTTGGCCTGATGAAGCTAATCCATTGTTACCAACAATAGAGTTTCTGGTTTTAATGGATGCCGTGTTGAGATATAAGTAGGTGTGGTTGGAGAGGCCTGTATAAAACCATCTGGTTGGAAAACTGGTCTTTTCTGTTAAACAGCTGCTGTGCCATTTGGTGTAAGCCTTTAGGCAGTATTGCTCTTTTCATTAAAAAATGAGTTTCTTACATTATCGACTTCAGACCCAGAACATATATAGTATATGCTTAGTTATCTGTTTATTCACAGTCAGTAAAAGCTATTGGTGGTGGAAGAGAAAGACCATGGTGTTCTAGTGCCAATAAACTCTATTGCTTTCTTGAACATGTTTTTTTTAAAGCGCTTTGGGTTTTAAGATTTTATAAGGTTAAATAATCTATTTTTTTGCACCTTATTAACTTCATACTTTGATTATATAGCTGCAAAGTTATCTTGTAGACTACTATTAAATTGGTTATTCTGCAAAAACAGTTTGTCGTGGCTATCTGTCTACCAATTTGGTCATTTTCTTTTGTGTTGGTAATGGGTTAAAAATTCAGCTAAACTTCTGACACTCACAGAAGCTTTCACTTAACAACTTTGGAGATATATTTAATTGAAATTTCATAAAACTGAAGTGGTTAAACCCTTTAAATCATAGACGTTTTGCCTTTCATTGTACTAGGAATGCAGACAGATCGGCTCAGAAACAAAATGACAAGCCCAGCCCAAAATACAGAGCCCAGACAACCTGAAGGCCACACATTATGGGATGAAACTAAGGGAAACGTGTACAGGGGGAAGTGGAGCAAAATGAAAGGCAGGTTTGTAGATTGACTTACGAGAACCAAGAAAAGCATCAAATTGTGCGAGGCACAAGCAAAATAAAGCTTGGAAGTACGTCCACCTTGAAATACTGACACCGAGGATCAAACTGAAGCGAAAGATTCATAAACAGGAAACAAACTGATGATACTTATGGTAAATATGTTAGTTTGCTCCAAACTTCAAAACCGGCCACATGGACAGGTATTTCATATAAACCTTGTAAGATGCTGGAGCCCAGATGAAATGCCGTTGAGCTTACTCACAGATCCGGCAACGTGAGGTCGTTGGTGACGTCATGTAAGAGGAACATCTGTCTTCCATTGATGTGTGTGAGCTTAATAGCTCCCATGCCTTAAAAGAGACAGGTTTCACACATATAGTTTTTATTTTGGTCTCTGACCTAAAAACTCCATAGGTAGCAATAAACCATGACAGGGATCTAATATTTCTGTCTTTGGCTGCACTGCCTTAAAGTGCCTGAAAGTTGTTTTTTTTTAAATCACAAAAAATATATAATTTTTGTGGCCCATCACAACTTTCAACTTGACAAATGTGTGTGGACACAAAATATTTGTTGGACACTGCTACTTTAAATGTGGTCATGTTACTCCAGACTGGAATGTGCCCAATTATTTTGGTTTGATAGTTGCTCTTAAAACCAGAATAAATTGAAAATATATGCCACATTTTCTGTGAATAATTTACAATCATGTTGTGTGATCACTGTGGCATTTCAGCGTTTTTGTGACTGTTCACGACTATATTTCAGTAAAATACTTAATCTTAAAAAATATATACCTGTACATGTCGTCTCATTAACTTAAAAGGCTTGTTTACGATTATAAAATGGAAAGATTCTGAGATTAAATAACATTTAGGCTAAATCTGGACATGAAGAGATGAAGGGGTAAATTGATCCAGACATTTAAAATTTTTTCATTTGAAGACGAAAACAAATGAAGGGCATCCTGAGTTCATCTGTCGTTTTAAAGCCAGTGGTATGAAAACTATTTTCATCACAGAGTTGATGCATAATGTTTCAAGTCTAGACCCTTGAGAGAGATAGATTTTGTTTTATAGGCAGGATGCTGCAACACTGGCAGAAGCCACTGAAGGATTGGGCTGTCTATGGAGCCATTTTGCAGAACTTGGCTGAGAAAGGCATTTGGTGGTGTTGAAGTCCTTTCATCAAACTGTCACTCACATAGCCTTTAACATTTTGAATAAAAATAAATTTATATTGTAAAATACCTTTTATTTAAAACCTAAATTTTTGTCCATTTGTTCAAAGAAAAGGCATCATGAATAATACTCGTTTGCTGATCTCTTTGCTCCTTCACCACCTTATTTCTTCAGTTTTGGCATTTGCTACCTTATCTTTCAATACCTGCAGATTGCAATCTGCTTAGGAAAGTGTGGAGATGTTTGGGTATGTAATTGTGATGGATAAAACCGTCATTTGGAGGTCGTTTGGGAATGTATCAGAATAAGAGTCAGGGGAGCCCAACAGAGAAGAAAACCAATAGAAGTAGCATGAAACACAAAGTCTTCAGAAAATAAAGTGGAATTACAACATAAGCATTTTTACACACCATAGTTCACCAAAAATACTTCACAAAGAAAAATAAACTTCTATGCAATGGCTTAGTTCAAGTTTGTTTGTTGGAAGTAGGAATGTATTAATTGGCAATGCATGAGTAAATAAGGGAAAGATAGACAGGACAATGTTTACATTTTCTTATGGAAATGAAACAAAACAAATGTCCCAGTTGTGTGAATAACTTTAAAACAGGTTGTCATTCACTTTATTTGATCAATATTGGCACTTTGGTTTGGGCTGTTTCTGTTGTGTGCATATAGAAAAATACCTCATAAATAATCAGCTGTTGTTTTGTTTACAACAGTGTGTTGAGTAATTAGTCCCAAGGCCAAATCAGAAAGCTGATTTTTAAGTTGCGCATGCAGTTAACATAATTATGAGAAGGCACAGTTTGCTTCTTTCACAGCAAACGAAATCAACTCATTGTTTTTCTTCGTTTGCGGTCAGTCGCTGTTCAGAGTCGAAGCGGGACATTCTTTAGAGACTGCGCCTTAATTTTATTTATTTCAGCTGAGATCCTGAACACGTCTTCAGACGGCAGACCCAAACCTGGGCCAGAAGCTGTCATATGCGAAAGAGAGACTTGTAACTGGGAACTGAGAATTATGTTGTTAGACACAGCGTAATAATATCCTGAACTGAAAGGCTGTTTATATGAAAAACCAGTAAGTGGTTTTTCATCCTTCCTGAAATAAATAGCATGTTTCATTTCAGCTACAGCTAAGAGACTGAGTCACATCTCTTGTGAATTTAAGTTATTCATCATTGAATCGAGATGCTACAGTTTGGCCAAAACTGAATCAGGAAACTTGGCGCCCGCTCGGTATCGGCTTCCTTTATGACTAGTTGGAGTGGCATGCAGCACAAATGGCTCCATATCTACACCCTTTCCCTGACAGTAAAGGAAGAGGTTTCCTCAGTCTAAATTGCTGCCTGATGCTTACATGATGAGGTGGGAGTCTCCAGAGACACAACATACCGCAGCCTCACATCTCCAGTCTCTCCGACTCCCTCGTATTCCGGCACTGCCACATGTTTCACTTTATTTTTTCCACATTTGTGCCTCTTAATTACGCCATATCAGTCAAAACACAAAATATCTTGTATAATAGGGATGACTTATGTTTGGACAAATGTTCCGCAAAGGGATGATAAAGGAAAATGCTGGAAACGGCTTTGGGCCACACGACTGATTTCCCATAGCCGGGAAATCAGTCATGTCGCCCAATTTTTAAGGAACAATAAAACCTTGACTTGCGCAGATTGAGCACCATTTTACCATTAAACAACAGCAAAAGGCAAGGGCGTCGTTTTAGGTATATTTCCAGTTAAATGTGACTTTGGTTGAATTTTAATTTAAACTTTAATGTGACGTGACTAACAGCCCAACTACATTGCTCTGAGATTTGATTTTTTTTTATTGATTGCTGTAGTGCTAACTACTTTACTAATAGAACCTAATAAGTGTATTTCTCTCATCTTTATGTGTTCAAACTGTAAAAGAACATTTTCACAAATGGAAGTCGTACATTGTTTAATGAAATATAAATCATCAGAGGTTCTAACATATATTGTTTGGTACTCTGAAGTCAAGTGTACCGAGTTCCCCCTGAAGTTGTAACTCCAAATGTGAAGATGCTGGCCGAAAATGCCCAAGTTCAGTTTTCCAACATGGCTGCCGGGTATATAAAATGCAGTGGAGGTTTCAAGCAAAGAGCTATTTGCTATTTCCAGTTGTTTATAATGAATAAACAACTGGAACTCAGGGTTTTGTACAGCCTTTGTTTATAAACAGGTTCATAATGTGGTTGAACACACAAGATGGGGCGAAATACTTGGTTTAGTGGCTTTTGTCTCTAGTAGTTGGCACCACGAACAATTGGCAACTACCCCTGGTTTCCAGCTTGCTGCTAAAACTTGCACAACATGGGTGTGTTGTCATTCCCAGATTTAAGCTCTAACGTCTGGGAAAAATCGAATGCACCAGCGGCTCACACCTGCACATTTCACGGCTTTATAGACGCAAATATTGATTGCTCTGCAGCCTCCAACTTTCTTGGCCAAAAATTCCGACTTCATTTGGAGTTCTTGTTGCATTCCTGACTGGAAGCTTGAAAAGTCCAACCTCTCTGTTCAAGCAGAGTCTTAAACTAAAGCAGAGTGAAGAAAAATATTTGAAGGATTTCTTCCAAAAATTTGTAGCTGATGTTCTTTTTTTTTAATCCTTTGAGTTTGGCTTTGAAGTGTAATGAAATGAGTCACGACAAAACGAGACTGATGTGGATCTTTATATGTTCTTTAGACGTTTGTAAAAAAAATCTCTTCCCTTTAAGAAAATATCCGTATCTTCTTGTTCTCTGATTTGTATTGAAATACTTCTGTTGTTACATTTTGTCACAAAAAAGTCAGCATGAGGTGCTGTCACAGAAAATTTGTTTTGTAAAATACTCTTGTTGGTGTGGAAAAGACCTTATTATAACAGAATAAAATACAAAGCCCTGGTTGTTGCATGTTTGTACTTCGGTACACTTACTCACAGCCGAGTTTACTTTTCCTCCACACAGTAAATGTATTTTTGTTCTTTTTTTACTCCGCCACATTTCTCATTTTCTTTGGACTTTGTATATTCCGAAGGCTACTGCACAGCACCCATCAACACAGTAGGAGCAAAGATAAAAAGCAGGCCACCAATCTGCAGCTCCAGACACACAGACCCTTGCTTTTTTTTATCCAAGTTGTGTTCTGTTGTAAATCTTTTGATTTACAACAAGAGCAATGAGGCATGTTTTTGCTGAATGCTTTTTCTCTTACTGTGTTTATTCACAGCTTTCTGTCAATGAGACAGTTGGAATCAGGAGAGAGGCTGATGGGTGGCCTTTACAGAAAGAGGGATTGTTTTAGCCAATTTGAGTTTTTTTGTGTTTATTTTGGCATTACTTATCAAATTTGTAGAGGTTGCAGTTTTAGTTGTACTTATTTTTAAGTTTGTCAGTGTTAAATAAAAACAGTTTTCTGGGTTTTTTTTATTGTGTTGACATGGGGAATGCCATGTCGACACAGCGGCTCTCGCAAATCTTTTTGGCTTCAGTTTAAACGAGCTTCAAGTAATCAAATCTTTTCTACAGGAAAAATCTTACCTGGTGTCCAACAATCGCAGAATCTTAAAGCCCCATTAACTACAAGTTCAGGCACAATGTGTTGACCTTGTTTCAAAGCAAAATGCAGCTTTATGCACATTTGGTCTTTTCACCATGGGACCAAGCATGCATTTAAAAATATTCCTGTTCAACGTAGAGAAAAAGTTTTTTTTGTGAAAATTTAGCATTACGAATAATAAAACATTGCCATAAGTGAGAGTAAATAATTTTCTTCTTCTTTTCCTGTCTCTGTCTCAGAAATCATTGACGACCTTGCACATCTCGTGGACAAAACTGACGGCAGGATTCGGAATGAGACACGAAGAGTGAAGCTGGTAGAGACCAAGTCGGCATCATGCGGTGAGCCTCACTTACATCCCTTCACATTTAACAGCATCCTGAATAAAGGTGTGCACTACTTTACCAAATAATACAAAATCACTGGTGTCGCAAATAGTTACACTTTATAAATAGATTTTTTTTTTCTTTTGTCTTGTTGTCAGTGTCTAGGAGTCTTTATTTACCCATAGATTCCTATATCCCTGGGTAAATGACATGAGACGGCAGCCTATTTCTCTTTACTACTCCTCAAAATAGTAAAGACAGGAGAACATGCCATTAAAGTGAGGCAGATGTGCACAAATATTCATAAGCCAATGAATGGCTACAAGAAAATGGCTCTTCTTTGCTTTAATTATTTTTCAAAAAAGATATGCACATCGGTGTGTTTAGCTTAACTAAATACAACTTAGTCTGTAATTCAAAATCGTTCTTTACATTCACTCCTTATCCAATTTAGCTGCAAAAAAATTTACAAAAATGTCAGCTTCTATATGAGCAAAGCTAGTGGGGACAAAATCCAACAGATTTGCTGGTGTGATTCTCCAGGTTTTCATTGTTGTGGGAATAATAATACAATGTATGCCACACTCTTCAGATTTTGATTTGTAAATGAATGATTTTCTTCACAATAATGCTCTAAATTGGGTTGGTCTATCGCATAAAATCCATTGACATTGTAGTTGCAACAAGATAAAACATGGATACCTGTGCAGTGCACTGCAGCTGTACAGTCACAAATGTGACCAATCAGTTGAGCTAGTGGTAGAGAGGTGTGGTTTAGTTGGCCGAAAGCAGAAAACACGGTGGGTAATGAACCTGAGACCATGGAGATGATGAGATCAGGCCTTGGCGCATGTTGTTGCTGGATGGTGAGCTCCGTTTGTCACGCCTCCTAACATGCTGCAGGCATTTAAAGGCGATGTCTTGATGAATCCCACAAAGTCACACATCAGGTCATGTCACCAACTTCTTTAAAACTCCACATGTTGTAGGACTGAGGAGTTTCCTGAAAAAAGTTTTGTACAGACCTTTTGGCCTCTTTACCATAGATCACATTTGTTTCATCATTTTCACAAAGAGCCTTTGTGGTTTTTTGAAAGAGAAATGCCTTTCAGAGGGAAATGGCTGTGATAGTTAGCCTGCGAACACCAACCTTTGGAGTAGGCAGTCTCAGCAAAGCCCTTGTTTTCTTTTTTCGCCTTGTGAAATGCCAGTTTCTGTTGCCCCGGCTGTGGCTGCTTTGTTTCGACCCGGCTAACGGTCTGTCGCAGACAGAAACCGAGCTCGCGGAGGGAAGGTCAGCCTGCAGAATTCCTCTTTTTGTTGCTTGTGTCCCCATGGTGGCTGAGTATTAGTTTGTTTGACAATCCCAGAGATCCGTCTGTTGTTTGGTTCAACATGTTTCTTTTTGCTTTCCCATCTCCTGCCATCTTGCTCTTCTGTTTGAGATCGGAAAATATTTATGGCTCTGGTTTGTGCAAGTCTGGTATGTTTAGGTACGGTTCTGTGAAAATATTAGGAACATATATGAATAACATGGATAACATAGTGGAAGATATATTGGGGTGCAAGAGTGACTCACTGGGAGGAGAGTCATCTTTCAATTAGAAGATTTCAGCTTCCTGCTCCACTACATGTTGATGTGTCCTTGAGCGAGGCACTTAACCCATTTTTTACTAAATTTAAAGTAAAATTAAAAGACTTTTTCTTTCATTCTTAATAATTTATCCTTATTGTACAATCTTATTTTTTTGTTTTTCATATTTCTTTTTATCTTTTGTGAATGTAGACTAGTTCTATTCTACTCTGTTCTACCTCAAAGTTACCCAACAACCTGCAAATCATTGGAGTGTGTATGAATGTGTAGAGTTAAAGCGTTTTAAGTGGTCAGTACGACCAGATAAAGCTTAATCCGTTTACTATCAGTTTTAATATCTCTGACACATTCAAGTCATAGAATTAAAAAAAAACATTATAAAAGTTATTCTAAGTTATTGGACAAGTTCAACTTTAATGGAAGGTGTACAACATATTAGGACAGGTAGTCGTATTATTTGGACCTAATAGCAGGGGACACGTTTGCTGTGAACCAAATACGGCCCTTAAGGCGCCATGGTAACAGTGGGGCACGGAGGTGGACGTGTCATGGTTTGGGGATGTGACCAGATTCCACCATGAGTCTAGGAGAGGTCATATGTAAAAATACAAAATTAATCTGAGGCAGAACTTAATCTTATTGACTATCTGAGAAGTAAGACATGAAAAGTCCTGGGCCTAGTCAAAGCCCAGATCATGATTTCATGTCAATGCTGCGGTGTGACTTGAATCACACCCCAGGTGGAGCGATGAAGAAGTAAAGGCTTCAGCCCAATTTTTTCACAACTGTACATGTGATCTTTGTCTGTTGGTATTGCATTCATATGCCCTTTTTCTGTGTTTAGAAAGTATACATGCACATGCCTGCTGCAGTTGTGGGTTTTATGCCTCATGTCTTCGGGGATGGAAAATTCCCCTTCTGATCCTCTTCACTCTCACCTCTACGCCTTCGCTGGCTTTCGTTCATTCATCTCTGTCGTCCCTCTGTTCACCACCTCAGTTGTTTGACACTCACGTCTGCGTTAAGCAAAGAAAGAAGTGAAAATACTGCATGCCACAGATTGTTCGAAGAGCTTTCCCTCTTTTGCTCTAGCAGTGTGTTTATAATTCCTTAGCTTTAGGGCTTTATTTATTTTTAAAAGCTCTGTTCATCCAAAGACACTGTTTGATATTATGTCTCAGACGCGTCTCTGCAAAGGTAGGATAGTCGGGGTCTGACAGCAGAGCATGCTTAGCATTGCTGCTGCTCACCGTAAACGCTTTAGTAGTTTTGCTGCTCTAACCGTGTAATGATGCACATAATCGTTTAAGTCAGGAATCAATCTCATGGCAGCAGAGATTTCTTCCCTAAAACAATCATTTTACTTTGATACATTCAGAAATTGACCCGAATGGATTTTGGTTTCTTCTTATTACTTTTTTCTTTACATGACAATTTATATTTCTAATATGGGAAATATGACCATGTTAGAACAAAACAATATTTAGGAAATTCATGCTAATTTTCTTGCAGCTGAAGGTCAGGAATAAATATCACAGACATTTATCTCGTCATAAATTGATCTGCTAACGCGTTTTATCAAACAGCAGTGGTTTGAGAAACCACTATAGATACTTTACATGCTTCTGTTTCATCCCGCAAGTAGTTTTGATTCAACACCAACAGCAAAAAAAACTTCTGACTGTAGAGCCGGAGATGTTTACGTCGAGTCGTTTGAACACAGCTTTAAGTCAGTTTTGAAGTCTTTTCTTTTGCAACACAAGTGCAACTTGCATCAGAATGAAGATGACTAGAGCCATGCTCAGCTGTCGTTAAGGAACAGAACTTCATTAAACAAAACAAAACACACATTGTTCTACAAACATTTCAAGCACAGATCTGTTCCTGTTACAGTTGGATGAAGCGGATACCCAGTCATTACCGCTTCTGTCAGCTTGGCAGAAACTAAGAAGTGTTTTTTTTAGTTTAGTTGGATTAGTGTGCCAGGTTAGCATAGGGGTTAGTCCTACAGACTAACCCCTATGCTATGCGAGTTAGAAGATCCTCAACACACAGCATCACTTCATGACGACTCCAATTGACTCGGCTAATCTCCAGCTTGTAGATAGTCAGTTCAGCAGCCCTATGAAACCCAGAGGCGGCTTCAATCCCAACTAAGTTACACACTCAGTGTTACGGGAGATTTCCAAGGAAATTCTTGCTGTGATTTGGATTACTTTAACTATAACTGCAGCACTAATGTTTGTGTTGATTTTATTGTCTCCTAATGTTTATTTTTAATGCATGTTAGGATATGTTGGTGGAGAAAAAAGAAGCAATAATTTTTAAATGTTTTTACACCAGTTTTTACACCAGTGTTGTTTTTATACAAGTGACATTCTTTCATAGTTTAACCTGCTTGTGGAATACTGAATGGATTAGTTTAGTTTCTATCTGTTTAGGCTTGGTATTAGGTTAAAGAGAAGCTTAATGAAGTAATGCCATCCAAGCTGCTCATTCTTTTTTTTTTTTTTTAAATACGTTTCTACTCTTTTTTTATTTTATTTTTTAAGGAAATTCCTTAGAAAGCACCAGAGTGACCAATGTCTTCTCTGGTCAGTCATTTCTAAGCTTCCTCCATTTGTTGCTGCACACTGCCAACAGGCTGGCTGAAAAACATCCACTATAGCTGTGCTAAATGTCATCCACAGAAATTTTAGAGAATGAACCCTAAAAACTACATGAGCATCTGTTTATAACAAGTCGCTGGTAAATTTAATACAGTTTGCAGAAAAATTCTGAAACCGAAGATCCTTGACTTAAACACATGTTGATTTCATGTGTCACAGAAAATTTGGATAATTTAAGAACTTTTATTGATATGCCATCTTTTTCTTAATGCCCTATGAATAAACAAACTAACAAAAACAACTCATTAAAGTTTTTGTCTGTCCCAGTTTTGTTTCGAGAAACATCCCCATGTTAATCTTGTCAACAGAAAATATGTACCCTTCCTTTAGGGGTCATGCTTGCCTTTTGTGGTCCAAAAGGTCTTTGAACTCTGAGCGGGGAGGCAGCGTTAGGACTCTCACCAATTATCATTTTCTTCCTGTGATTTGTCTTACCGATGCGCCTGAAAATTGCTAAGATGGGATGAACCCAGACTTGTTACTGCAGGACTCCTGGGTGGTCAGTCTGTCAGCAGACACCAACCAACTCCATCAGCAGGACTGTCACAGCACAGCCCTAATCTATCGGGGATGCCAGCCCCAATATTGTCATGAGACCCCAAGGGGTCCCTCTGAGGGCGAGGAGGGCCATGTCTAGCTGCCGGGGCAGACAGTGACGGTGCAAGGACAAAAGAAGGGTGGGGTCACTTTGGGTGTCAACTGTGGCTTTATGAGTGACTATTATGTGAAGCTGAAGAGTGTGAGAGCTTTGCTCGGCAGTAATGCATGCATAGCTTGCAAAGCTCATTCCTTAATGCTCCTGTTGCTATGAGGTGGAGTTTCTGTCAGATGTTGGATCAGGATCAATGTAATTCTTAACTCTGAATCCAATAAGCGTTCGGTTTTGCTTACATGTCATTTACATGCAAACAAGGATAACTGCAGCACATTCTGATGTGTTTTTTTTGCTTTTAGCCGGAGGCGTTTAAAGAGACATCACAAGCATCGAAGCAAACGTTTCTGCTTTGACATTTACATTTAGCTCACATATGTTTGGGATTAGTGGGGAGAGGTGCTGCCTCGTCCGGCGATGACACCCAACAGGCATGTCCTGGCTGAGCACCTTCAACTCAAACAGAATAAAAACACAAAATGCTCAAGTTATTACATACATGTGGATAAACAACAACACAATCCCTCCATTTTTTATTTTACTTTAAAAAACTAAACAAATAAGGCAACTTGCAGTGACTTTCAAAGTCATCTGGACCTCCTTTAACCATAGTTTATCCAGCATGGCTTAAACCTTGCCTTGACTTTTCACCTGTGGGACCAACAGCCAATTAGACAGCAGAGGGGGGAGTGGGAGTAAAAAGCACAAGAATGAGAGAAATGTAACACTAAAAAAAATGGTTGCGTGAAATACCAACCACATGCTGCGATCAGTACTGCAGCACCACAGTACAAGTCACATAAAAAGCGACATCAATGCAACATTGCTGGAGGTTTGTTGGCTTTTATCTGTCCAAAATTGTCTTAAGTTCCCACAAACTTATTTAAATCAGGCTTGAGGTTTGAGTTTGTAGCCACTGCAACCTCTGTGTAAAGTTTGTCTTGTTGATGACTAACTTTGAGCCAAGCTCCACCAGGTAGACAGATGACTCATGTATGACTCTAGGATCATTTGTAAAAATTATTTTTGACATCTGATCTAACAACCTGCAGTTGTTGGCTGAAATTTCAAAAAAATCTTCTCAGTTTTAAACAGATTTGTATTTTTTCAAGAAATGACTGGATTGGAACGGGATGCTACTCTCAGATGGAGCAAATGTAAGAGAAGTGACTCTGGATTAGTTTTTAATTTGCTGGTGTAAATGAAATGTTTCACTGCACAAAAAATATTGGCATTTGTTTCAGATCCTAATGATAATTCCCAATTAAGTTTCAAGAGATTTGGCGGTGATCATGCTCCTGACTGAGTTGATATGACATAATAATGACATAATTTGAGTTTTGATATCTTTGGTAATCAGCAGAGGTTTGTGCCTTAATCTCATCCGTCTCTGTTTTTCCTTTTGCCTGCTCAGGGATGCTGGTGGTGATCGTGCTGCTGCTCATAGCCATCGTTGTGATCGCTGTGTGGCCCGTGTAGCTGATGGAGGCGGCGGCGGCGGATATGGAGCAGTTTAAATCACAGATCCTCACTGAAATACTGTCTTCGGTCTTCTGTTCTCTCTTTTGATCACTGGAAACTATCAAACTAAAAGAATGTGAAATAAAATTTCCCTCATTTAGCAGCACAAATGCTTGTTTTTATACTGTGGGCAGAAGAGGCTTGAGGACGTTTCCTTCTCTGTCCTGTACATACTGTGGGATTATAAATTGTCTTTTACTGTAGTGAAAATAATGTTTGAATCACTGCATCCACTGATCAATCGTCTGGATGTTAAATTATTTGGCAGATTGTGAACTATTTTTTTTAATGTAATTTAGTCCAAACAGCAGGACCTCCCGCAGGTCTGCAGTCTTACTGTGGCTGGACTGAGGTTTACATCAGGTACAGTAACCTTGCAATATTCACATTCTCATTTATTTACTCGTGCATTGCTGTAGCAGCTGTAATGACATAAGTTTGCTAGCACTTTCTAATGTTTATCGAACGGACTGTAGCCAGTTACCAACATGCCTCTATTGCTTCCTGTTAAATCAACTCTTCTTGTAATGTCTAATAAATAACATTTTCAGTTAATAGTCCCTCGATACCCTTCATGTCAGAGCCTCGTCACGCATCTCTGGAGTACCGGAGGGTTTTGTAACGTGATATTTGGTCGGAGTGGGCTGCTGACATGATTTCTGCACACATGCACCACATCTTCCTTCTACAGTGCCTGAAAAAATATGCAGACTCATTCACATCCTGTCACATTATAATGCAAACGACAACATAGTTTATGGGGATTTTAGGTGAGAGACCAGCACCAAATAGCCGTGAAGCAGAAGCAAAAGTCTGAAAAAGTTTGTATTCATCTCCTTCTAAAACAACTCGGAAGCCACCGAGGTTGTCAATATGATCCACATAAGGTAATGTTGGTATAAGTACAGCTGTTGTAGAGCAAATAGCAACATGGCTGGTTGTGGAGAATCTTAAATGAGAATTAGATTAGATTATAAAACAATATGCCAACCTTTGAACATCTTGCACAGTTTTACGCGTAATCAGCAAAATGGAGAAATAAATAAATCACAGCAACAAAGACGAAATAATCTGTCAATGTAACAAGAGTTTATTTCAACTGATAATCTGAATTTAGTTCTACCAAGTTTGTGTTCAGTAGTTATTTTCCTTAATGTCAACGATCTAAACAACCACATACAAGTAATAATAAAAAAAAATTGAAAAGACAAAATCCACAATGTCTTGTGTCATTAAATATATTCATATATAATAACCATAATATATTAGTAGGCATCGTAAAACAACATTGCTAAACGTCTTTGCAATGGTGACGAGAACATTTACAATTCATAGTATGAACACAAAGCAATGCCTTGACGTGTTTATGGCGTTTCATCGGAGAGGCTTGTCAAACCATTGCTCTACAGACTGCTGGGAAAAATTACAGCCTGAATCTACAGAGATGAGGGAAGTGTGATTAGAGGTTAAAATTCATCAGATGACGATAAAACTAAAATATTTACCAACGAAAGGCAGGAGTATGTAAATATGCTCCATGATCGTGAGCAGCACTGAATCTTTTCAGGATAATTCGAATACAAATCAAACACTAGATGTATAGTTAAATCACAATACTGTGAGTCATCTGTTTGTCAGGCATCTATTGCAGTCAAACCCCTGTTGTTAACACCATGGCTTTATAAGGATGCGTAAGGCTCCGTTATACTAGATCTCCTCCATCTACACACACAACTGAATCTCAGTTAATTCAGAAAACCCCGTTTTTGTGTGTGATTCTACTGAGCCTTAATTTGCAACGTAAGAACATCAACAGAAGGAATCATGCAGATTTTGATTTCTGTGTTCTATTATTGTATAATTGCATTGTAAACCATATGAGCTGCTGCTCATACTTTTTTCTTCCTACTCGTTCTACATGCGTTCTCATCTTTCTCCCCTCTCACTGAGAATATCACAGAATCTATTTGAGAGCACGACAAATATATATCTGCACATTTTGCCATGCATCCTGAAAAACTGTCAACTTCCTTCGATCTCTCAGAAGGCAGATTAGGTGGAATTTGGAGCTGTGCGTGCTTAGTAAGCGAGCAAGTAGCGACCTGTAAACGTTTGCATTCGCAGTCCGCTGTGAGCGGAGCCTAATTAAACTTCACCGACGAGGTTATGCATGTGATTTTGAGAGGCAAGAAACTGTTTATTCCTGGGTTTGTTCTCGTTGATGTCGTCTTTCAAAGATCGATGCATTAATTATTAATGTTTTACATAACCTGAGCTCTGCAACTTTGTTCCTCTCAAGAGATGTGAACTGCGTACAAACGGATGAGCAAAGTGGTATCAATAGGCAGATGATTACGACCCATTCCACCTTGTGCAAAATGTTGAAGCGAATGGACTGTGTCCTTATAGTCAATGTGCATTCTTGCATTGATGTCAGCAAAAACAGTAAAAATCTGAGATCCGATAATGAGGAAAACATTGCAAATGAAGATGGAGATAAATAGAGTAATACCTCTTACTAAAGGTCCTATATATAATGTATATCTGCATCATGAGGTATGTGCATGATCCTTTCATTTTCCTGCTTTTTGCATCTTTGTTCCTACAGTTAGATACTTTTCTAATTCTTTTAAACTAATTAATGTAAGTTTTAATAATCTGCTGTCAGCAATTTAATATTTATGAGTTTGTAAAACAAATAAATAGGTGACATGCATAACATTTTGCTGCAAAACAACGGCTGTATCCATGTCACATATTCTTATTTTTTTGTTATCTTTACTGATGTGAAAAAAATATTTTAAAATCTGATGTAAAAGCTCATGTAAAACTGTGAGTGGCCTCTGGTCGATAAGCCGTTTGAAAAAGCAAGCCTTGTTTAAAAGCCAGTAACGAAAATGACTCGTTTAAATATACTGATAAGAAATGAAGAGTATCAACAGCAACTCTTCAAATATGAAATAAAATACAAAAGCACCTTAAAGGAGTAGTTCAGGACTTTTCAAGGATGTGTCTGTGCTTTTGAACAAATACATATATGTAGGTGGGGAACATAAAACATCATGAAACATCTTTAGGATCAGGGCCTAAACATCTGTAGGTGTCCTGACAGTGAACGCCTCATTCTCAGCGTTCACTCTCAGAACGCCGAGTGTGAGGCGTTCTACTCCAACATCACTGTCTGACCTCACAAATGCTCCGTTTCAAAGAATGGTGGTAAAATCTCCTAAAAATCTCCTGTACCTTGTAGTCAGGCTGCATAGAGGAGTTGAAGCTGTTATAAACGCTGGACCATCTTATGAAGCTCTATAGAACAAGTCCACATGTATACAAAGAAAGACAAGAAAATACTTTTAGCAACATACAGTGGATTAGCTTCAATTTGTAATTATTATTTGAGATGCACTGACATATGGTTTGTCAGAATCTCACTTGAAAAATCTTGAATTACTCCTTTAACAGCCACCTAAGTGATTTGACCGTTCTCAAATTAGAAGGGTGAATGTGTACTCTTAGCATAACGCACCATAGCATTTACGATTTAAGATGAGTAGTTGAGGAGTTTTAATAAATAAAAACTAAACTCTGTCCCTGTTCCTCTCCTTCCACTTGCATATTCGTAATCCTAGAACTCACGAAAAAGAAAACTTGAGAGATTTATGATTGTTTAAACTGCAGATATTCCTGACTCAGACCACACAAAAGACAACTACATGTATGTTGGCTTGACGCAGCAACAGTAGCTTTCACAGCACGTACCTCGGACAGACAACAGCTTTCCATGAAACCAGTTAAGTTCTCTGTGAAAGATACAGTTAAAAAAAAACAATACATGCAGAGGCAATATTGCAGCTGTAGTTAAGTGTCTTTTTGTCATTTGCACCAGCGTAGGATGTCCATAGAAAAATTAGAGCATTCAATACAGGGTTTTCATACTAGAGTAAAGAAAACAAACACAAATAATGTTATATACTGGTAACGGGTGCAAATTCGCCAATCCACTAGAGAGACGAATCTCAGGGTAAAAATAAACCATGAAACCAAATCTGCAAGGTGACCTCCTTCAACAAAAGTTCACTAGAAAATACAAATCATCCTAAATAATTCTCTTCATGCTTCTACACAAAAAGCAGCGACATAAACAGTGTCCTCTGTCCCGGGTCCTCTGTCTCTCTCACTTTCTCTCGTTTTTTTTCTTCTTTTTTTTTTTTTCTGAGAACCTGTTGAGGATTCCTCTTCGTTCTCCAGCTTCCTCTCTGCTTGCTCCCCGCCTATGGCTTCTTGCACTTTCCTTTCTTCTCACGCTGCTGGAACTTTCTCAGTCTGCGTGCCCATGTGTCCCTCCACTGGATGACCAGGCTTCCCTTGTCCGCCACCACTCCGCTCTGGCCGGGGGAGTCCTCGTCGTTCCCCAGCAGCAGGTACTTCTTCCCGGGCTTGATCTTGGGACACTTGCAGGCCACGTCTTTGGCGCGGACCCATAAGAACTGGTCCCCCCTGCGGATGCGGCTTTCCCCCTGCTTGTAGACGGATATGATGTTGACGGTAAATTTCCACCACTCGCCGGTTTTGTCTGCCTTCAGGATGTGCACCTGGACAGCTGCAGTGTGATATCGGGAGGACAAAGCATTGTTGGTTAATGTCGAGTCGGTTTTACTGCTCTCAACACATGCACGACATATTTCTATTTGCTTATAGTACAGACTGGGGCCTCTTGTGATATTTATAAAGCCTTTAAGCTTCTTACCAATACATAACAAAAAGAAGCCTGTTGGAACATTAATCATTAAGTTAGTGACAGAAAAGAAATCTGCTGTGAGAGCACACTGCAAAAACACAAAAACTTAGAGCACTTTAGTCCAGCTGCAAGAGCAAATTTCTAAATGCACTTGAAATAAGACAAATGAACTTACAAGTAACTTTTCTGCAAGATAAAGGAGCTTGTTTTCAGTGAATAATTCCTTAATATTCTACTTTATAATTCCTTATAAAGTATTATTTCAATTGTAACAGGAAAAATGTCTTGTTATAAGTGAATTTATCCGCCGATGGAACAAGTACTTCTTCATCAATATTAAGGAATTATTTACTTAAATCGAGCCACTATATTTTGCAGAAAACTTACTTATAAGTTACTTTTGTCTTATTTCAATTGTACTAACATATTTGCACTAGAAATGAGCCAAAATCACTCGGTAAGATTTTGTGTTTTTGCAGTGTGCGTGCAGTCACAGTATGCACAATAAATAACAATGAGCAACACTAAAGCAAACATGATCCTGTTTCAAAAATGGACGTTTGTGGTTTACGTTGTTGTCTTAAACAAAGTGAAAAGGCCAGGTATGCAGCTCAGATATCATATACGGCTCCACATGCACTTTGTCTATTATACTGACACAGCAGTGTGATCAGTAATGGGATTAGGAGGCAAGAGACGGCTATTAGAGACGTTAGCTGAGCAGACACTCAGGGATATTACGTGAGGAATGAACAGACATGGCCCTCAGGGAGCAGATAGACGCTCACGGATCCTACGCCAGAATGTATCAATGTGTATTATATTGACCAGATCTCTATTAAGTTCCATTAAGCTTCTCCTATAATTATGAGGGAACTTTAAAGATGAACAATCACATGATTGGGTCACTTCTTTCTCCTTCGGCGTTAAAAGGAAATCCAAGTGCAGTGCAGGATTTGTATCCTACAAACTCCAAACCAGTGATCTAAAACTGCACATTTTCTTCTTTTTTTTCATTTGAAACCTTCTTTAATGTCACACTCTGAACATAATAATTAAATGCAATATTTTCTGAGCAAGAACTTACATTTTCTGGACTGAGAGAGCAGGAGAAGCCCTCTAGTCCAAAACAACATTGTGTTGAAGGTCCGATCCCACATTGTGGCTCCGGGTTTCCAGTCAAAGCATTTTTAACATGCTTTGAGAGAAGCTGAAACACTAGTCATTAAAGTTTGACGTTCAAATCAAAATATCACGTCTACTATTAAGCAGAAGAACTTTTTTCTTTCTTTAGGTTTTTTCTGTGCACCTTTAAGTGGAATTATAGTGAAATTTGTTACCAGTCTAAATATCAATGAGTCACATCAAAGCAGACTAAACTTGCACTTGCCTTGCTCAACATGGAAATATCACCCGCAAGTGTTGAGTCTGATATATTATACTGTAAGCTTAATAAATGACTGGTGATATTGAGGTCATCCTTATTTGTACAGTGACATTTTTTTGCATTCATTTCCCTATTCAGAAGCTAATAGGCTGGGTTTGAGCATGGCTTCAATAAACATGTTGCCTGGAAATGTCATGCTCTAATTTCTTAAAGCGGTTTCTCTCTCTCTTTTTCTCTCTCTCTTTCTCTCTCTCTCTTTTTTGGGCTAAACTCCAGCATTTTCTTAAATCATATCAAAGAAAATTCTGTGATCTTTAATTGAACTCTACTTGTAATTCAGAATGATGGCTATGTTTCCCTATTTTTAAGTTTAGTTTTTTTAGCTTGCCTTTAATTCTCAGTTTTGCATAAGTTAAGCACATGTGCAGAGTGATCTGAGGGCGACCCGTGGATCTCCTCACGTCCACCAGCTCATCTCTGCGTTAGGTCAGCAGCTACTGGGGAGACTGGAGTGGATGAACTGGTTATAGCCAGGGTTCTGCTGAGATCAGACATTTCAGCCCTTATCTTGCGCCCCATGGTAGCTTGTAATTCTTTCCATGGGCCGGGACACAAAGCGTCGCAGCATGGTTTTCTGGCACAGCATGGAGCTCCAGCTCCCTGCTGATCTTTTTTAAAACACTCCAAAGCTTTTCTTCTTCCGAGACAAATTCAATAATCCACACCGAGTTTGACCTCTGCTCAGATTTCCTCATTTTATGTGACATATGCTTCACGAGGATTTTGTTCCTCTCCTGAATCAGGCTTGAGTATGTTTCTGTAAGCTACTATAGGGGTATTTCAAACCTAGATTGCACTAGTAAAGGCAAAGCAACTGATTGCAAAGTCTGTAACCTAAATTTGATGAAAATCTGTGAAACAGCTTTTTCACAGATGCTCTTATGTCCAGTCTGACTCACGAGTTTCTGTATCTATGCATGCAAAAGCAGTAGAGACACACCCAAAAAAAAGAAAAAATACTTGCAGCTGTATTTGCAGCTACAGCAGGTTTTACAAAGTATTTACTCAGGGTGGCTGAATCCAAATGCATACCACACCTAGACCATTATTTGTTAAAATAATTTAATCTTCCACTTTAAAATTAAGCAGTAATTTTGCATCGGTTTGTCACGTAAAATTCAAGAGTTTTACATTGAGGTTTGTGGTTATAATACTCCAAAATGTAACAAATTTATAGGGACTCGAATACCTTCACAGGGTTCTGTAAGACCAGTGGCAGGGAGATGGATTAGCGGGAAAAAACAGTCTTCATGCTTCAGTAGCTTAAACAGCAAAACCATCTTTTGTGTAGATCTGATCTGTTGTGTGCCAAAGCTAAATTACACTGATCCCTGGAGTTTGTTCTGACATGAGTTACACAGCTGCTTCAACCGGTCAGTCTCCTTAATACCAGCAAATATATTGTATAGCTGAATTTTTTGCTTCAGTGGAGCCTTTATTTATCTTTTCTTGATATTATTACAGGCCATCAATCCACTGCAGTTCACACGAAACACATAGCAAATCATCCGAGAACCGTTGTTTTGGTTGGATAGATGGTGGTACTCTGGGTTGGACTGATGGTTCTACTAGCAGAACATTGTTTTACTCTTTAATCAAATGTCTTCTCCTGATGGTAACTGCTGACATTTTGTGTTCATTTTGACCAGTGGTTCCCAAACGTTTTCTCCTGCGCCCCCCAGTGGATTCTAAACATTTTCTGCCTCCCCTATGGATTAGAAATGGTTGTCTGGTTGAACGAGGCGTGTGAGGGCAGGGGGAGTTCTTTGGCGTTTAAAGGTAATATGTTATAAAGTTTTAAAGGTGTCAAGTTTTTTGGGGGGCAAAATGAATGTACATAGCTGAACATAGACAACAACATCGGTAGCCTACAGGCTACTAGTTAACAAGCTTAAGGTGCTGTATTGATATTAGCTAGTCATCTTTTAGCTAACATTACCTGCATCCAATAGCTTTACTCAACAGTCGGTCAGTTTGGGGGAAAAACTGTGAAAAGTTCTTTGCGTTTTGCTGGTTTGCTGCCATGATTCTAACACAGTGGTCCCCAACTCCCGGTCCGTGGACCAATTGGTACCGGGCCGTGCAATAAATAATTATTTTCCGCTTTATTTGTTATTAGTAATTGACAGAAATAACAGATAGTTGGTCATTCTAAGGTAAAAACCTAGCGCATACAGCGTTCATGTTTTCTTGTTTTCATCCACACAGCCGAGGGGGCCTGCCTCACAGTTTGGGAACCTCTGATTTTGACTAAAGTTGATATAAAATTTTCCTTTAAACCGACATTTTTACAAAATGCAGACTCTATACCACCCCGATTCTGACGTTGTCCCCCCCAGAACCAACAGCAAACGCTCCAGAGGCCCAGCTTTTCTCACGACACCACCAGCGAGGTGGACCCGGGTTGAAGAGGAGGTGTCTATAAGCTGACCCCTAACTCCTCCAAATCCCAACGGAACAAAGCCCGGACCTATCCGTCAAGCTCCTGAAGTATGCTGCAGGACGCCCCCCGGTTTGGTTCAGCAGCTCTGCAGCCTGACTTCAATCAGGGGAGGGGACGCGGGCGACGGTGGGAGAGGGGAGAGGTCATACGTCTTATCCACACCTTGAATGGTGTGGCAGACTGATGGTCGCAGGAATGCAGCACGGGACGCTCTGGTTGAGGGGGGAAGTGGGCTGATCCTTAATGAGGATCTCTTAGTGAGCCCCCACTGTCTGTCTCGCTGCGCAGATAACCCCCAAACACACACACACACACACACACACACACACACACACACACACACCACACACACACACACACCTCTGTCTAATTCTATTTCCCGCTCCTTCCTTCAAGCTCCTTTTCTCCCCCTCTGTTTGTCCGCTCATCTCTTCATTGCTCAAAGATCTGTTTGATTCTTTGTCTATTTTGATTCTTTACTCAGAGCTAAAGTAGGAAATCAGTAAAACTGTAAAAGCTCTTTTGAATAAACCGGGCCTGTGACTGCGAAAGAAAACTGAAGGCAACTCTACGGATTAGGATAAAATGTAACGCTTACAGAAACATTTTTTAAACTTATTCATTGATATCTAGAACGTGTTATTGGCAGGCCAATGAATGAATAAAAATGAATTTAATGACCAGTGTTTTGTCTGACTCACCGTAATCCTTCTTGCAGTACTTCTTCATGTTGATTTTCAGTTTGCCTTTTGATGCTTTGCAGTAAGAGTCACAGTCTGTTGGAAGAAAAAAAAAAAAAAGATTATGCATCGAGGACACAAGAAAAATAAAGACATCAATAACACAACTGAATATTTTTTAATAATCTGTGGTTACTAATGCATGACTTCTAAATTAGTCAATGCTGAATTAACACAACCTGATTTCAGCAACATGAACAGAAAGAGCAGGAAAATGAGCAAAAACAAATTATATTTTTACACCAATGACATATTTTTTTTACCATGTTAACCTTTTTATTAATAAATGTCATTTTAAAAAATAACTTATTTGGTTCTGATCAAGTTTCGAAACAATACAAACTGTGTATTGGTTCTATGGTAAAATCTGTGAAGTTGAGAAAAAAAAACCATCCCAGTTACAAGAAAATCTTCACCGTTCAGATTAAATAACAAACAGATTTTTTGGATTATAATGTAAAATATTCAATCAAGATAAAAGTAAAAAATAAATAAATAAAATGAATAGTAATACAAAAGATAAATCTATCATTGTTTTCTTCTTTGGAGTTTATAAAGGTAATATGTTGAAATGTAGAAGTTATAATAATGTGCTGTATTTCTATTTTTGCAATAAGTTTTAAAGGTTAATAATATGCATGTGTGTCTGTGTTTTGTGAAAATTTACAGTAGAGAAATATATAATATATTTGTCACAAAATAAGCACACTATAGTGCATTCATTAACAGCTTGACAAATGATTTCTTTGTGATTGTTTTGTCTGACGTCCTCAGCATTGCTTTATGACATGATGTGTTCAGTAACAATTGTGCCGTTTAACATTTACCCAAAGATGAAACACCACTTGTTCTCACTGTGTCTGAGGGATCAGACTTGCCTCACACGTCTTGTCACCCAAACGGCCCAATAAGAAACATAAAAGTAAAAAACGTCTCCCAAGGAGGACCATGTCAAGCTCTCAGTTTTGCATGTGTGTTGGGGGGGGGGGGGGGGGGGTGCTCGGAGTTGGCAGCTATTCCAGGGAGTGGAAGGTGTTGGGGGGCCGGTGAAGTGGGTCATTGCCACACAAAGGGAGGTCAGGAAGGAAAAATTAGCCATCCATGAAGCGTTAGGCAGGGGAGTCCTTTTCTTTTTCACAAGGTTGTGGGGGGCAGCAGGCGGGGTGTCCATGTTGGAGCCGTGAACAAATAAATACCTCAAGCAGGCTGTGGGCTAACCCACACTGCCTCACAGCTCCACGCTGTAGAAAAGCTGTCAAACACCCAGCGGTGTATGAATGAACACACTCTGAGAGCGCTTGCTGAAAGAGTCCTTGGAGTTTGTCATCTGGTTGCACAAGGCAGCAAATTGTTTTGCCTAGAAATACACAAAGGGCCTTGATTAAACAGTGTATGTTCTTGTTGCAATGATGGTTTGGGCCTGCTGACAAAAAGAATTACCTGTGATACTGTAATCGCAGTGTGTGATGAAAAATAAAGTTAATACTCAAATATGAACCTGGGCAATATCAGTTTTTTTTAAAAAATAGAGCAAAGTTAAAGCACTGCAACAGTGGGGGAAAAAAACGATGTGTTCTCCCTGACACTTTGAAATACAATGTTTTTCCACCAGTTCACTTTGCACCCACAAAACTCTTCAGAGTGGATGTTGCTGCTAAGTAAGGAAGACGCAAAGTTAAACATATTCAAAAATAGCCAAGGAAATTTATTTGAAAGGAAACTGTATAGAGACATGTCTGCACTTTATTCAAGCTGAAGGTTGTCTAAAGGCATCAGGAAGGCTAAACATGGTACTGATAAGTCTCTCTCACTATTTACAGCGTTTAACCTCTGACTGTCTTGGAACATTAAACATCTGCAGATGTTCCCAGTCTTTTGGAAATCTCACTTCTCATACGATGCTTTTTATTTCCCAAGGCTTAAACACCAAAACTAATGTTTGAGTAATGCAGCTGCACTGACCACTCTCATTTTTAATACGTTTTCTAAGGACGGTATAAAATAACAAAAACAAACTAACATTTTCTAAAGCATTACAAAATCTTCAGCAACTTCTCTGTGACACACACTGTGTGACATCGCCTCTGCTCCTCGTGTAAATAAATAATGATCGTTCATTGAAATTCAAATCCAAAAATACTTAATTGGGAAATTCCAAATAAAACGACAGGAAGGCCAGGAAAAAAAAAAGCCGAATGCCTCTTAAGGTACAGTTTGTAATCTCACATCAAACCTCTTTCAAAACTGGAGTTTCAAAATTGGCCAAAGAACCTAATAACTTATAAATGCCAAGCAGGAATCCCTTCATCTCTGCTCCCTTGTTCTATTCTCACCAGCTGATGCAGACATGGTGAAAGAAACCTAAATGGGTTATTTTGACAGAAAGTTGCAGGATGTTGTTTGGCCGATGGAAGAAGGACTTTGAGCTCTAAATATCAACAAACCTCACAGATATGAGCAAATCTTTACTACTCTTTATAGACCATTACAATGAGGTTGCCTGGGGAACGCCATGGCAGAAAGAAATGCCCGAGTAGAGGGAGGAGGGAGGGAGGGAGAATGAATGGTGGAAGACAGGCGGGCAGCAAAACAAGATGAATGTAATTTGGCAGAGGGGGGGAAAGAAAAAGAGGAGAGTAAAAATGAGCAGAGCTGCTGGTTGCGTTACAGTGTGGTTGGGCTCCGGCCGGAGCGGAGAAAGTACAAACCGAACAGAGGAGTCTATAAAAGCTGGAGCTGATTACCATGTAAATGATGGAAGAGGGGGCTGTGGAAGGGCAGCTTTGTTTTCTCATACCCCCAAACCCCCAATGCCATCATGATACTTCCCTTTGATAGCCTTTCGTTCCCCATTAGTGTACCCCTGAGACACAGCTCCGGGGCCCGCTGAGAGCACCCCGAGATGCCTGTTTAGGACCAAGCAGTCCCCTACTGCGAAGACAAATGTCCCCTTTGTGCCTGCGTTACAAGCGGCAGAAGGGGAAGCGGTCTTGTAATGCCGAGCTAAAATGTGCTCTGCGTGTTCTAAGTAGATGTAGTTACTACAGCGCTTTGTTTTCTGGCCTTTCAGTGCACTAAGAAGTTGGTAAGTGAGAGGTGGACCTTTGCCCCCTCTATCAAAGTACCCCGCAGCCCTTTAAAACTAATCGTTTTCACTCAAGCTGCTTCCAGGCTCAATACGGCCTGGAAGCCGTTTTGGCTCCAAGTTATGTCTTGGAGCCAAAACTTTATAGCAGCAAAAGAAAAGCCGCAGTACCTGTCGACTGCCAGTAGTGGGTTGAATGAACCGCAAGGCTATTTTGTGTGTGTTTTTTTTTTATATGTTGAACATGAAAAACTTGGCTCCCTGCAGCTTGCTGAGGTGAAAGCATCTAGTCGTTCAAATCAAGACTAACCATTAGGAGTGGGGAAGTTTCTATTGAAAAGAGATAAGTCAGCTCACCTATCGAAATAAGCACATGGAGGTATTTTCCAAGTGCAGCAAAAGTACTTTTACCTCCCTATCGTCAATCCAGACTGTCAGTCTCCAATTTCAGTGTGTAGGGAATTTTTTTTGCTACAATTAGGCTCAGAAATGATGCACTTGAGGCCTAAATAAGTTGCAGACTGATAGAAAATAAAACTAAACATGCAAAGTCTGTGTTTAAATTCAGAGTTAAAAAAAAAGTTGATTTTGAATCATTTTTACATAGTGAGGAACAGAGTGTTTTTAAATGTTAATACAGTTACAATGATAGCTGAGGTTGCATTAGACTCTTTTTGTTTTCCGTCAACAAAAATTCTGTCAGAATCTATTTTTACACATCACTTCTCAAAATAATAATGATGACATGAGCTATTCAGTTGCACTTCATTATCATTTGGCGTAATTAATATGAACAGAGAACCCAGATCCCATCATGTTTTAAGCAGATGAACACATCTAATTTTTCTCGTCGGTGACAAAAAGAAAACACACTGGGAGTCACAACAATAGCTACATATGAAGAATGAAATTAAATGATGGCAGGTAAATTATGCACGCTTCACCTGCTGTGGTCTGAAGGCACAGCCTCACAACTTCCTCCTATTCCGCATCTGGAGGAGAAATCTGCTCTGGCGTTTAGATCGGGCATGATAAAAGCCGACGGGTGAAGTTAAGTGTTCATTTCTTGCCACATAGGAGAATTGTAGTAAAATGTTTATTTTTGGTCTCGTTTGATAAACACTTTGTCCGCATGTTAAATACTGAGATCAAACCACACACAGGTGGAGATTATTTACTAATTTAGTGACTTTTCAAGATAATTAACTACACTGGATTTTAATGGGGACCTTAAAAAATACTTGCCACACTTTCCAAATTTCTACTTGTTCAGAATTTTAATCTTCTGTAAGTGTCATTTCATAGTTAAGTGCTACTAAGAGGTGTACAGTTTGAGTCTGGGATGTGGGTCGCCCTGCAAAACTCGCCTAGAAAAAGTTGAATCGTTTCTCTACGGTCAAAACATTCAGGTCCGCTGTAGATGATCGAGTGCAACGCAACATCCAACACACAACACACATCAAATGGCTCCACATGCAAAGTGTGAGAAACGCCATACAGAGTTGGAAGAACGGGAGCGGTAGAACGAGGAGGTGTAATGATGGCTCCCAGGAGGAGGACTCTCTCTCTCGCTCTCTTTCTCATTTAACCAGACTGATTGAGAAACAAACTGCAGCAAATAAAGCACGTAATTAGATTAGAGAGCTGCTGTTCTGCTCTGCTCCTCCTCGCTGGGCTGCTCACATTCAAGTTGCGAGCCTGGACACTGTCTCGGAAGGAGACACACAGAGAGAGAAAGGGGAAGAAAAGAGAGAGAAGACGCTCCAACCTCTTTTCTCACTGTATTGCCACTGAGTAACGATGGTTTCTCTATAACAGGAAACCAGCAGAGAGGAAGCTGCTGTACCGTGAAAACGTGTCACCCAAATACGAAAAAAACGAAAGGCTATAACCACTTTAGTTTTGATTAGTACCATTTTAAATCACACTGTCTAATAGTTTGTCAGTCTAATGTACTTCAGCATTAATTAAACGATCTAATTGTTACTCAGACATAAGAAAATTGAACTAAATCTGTGGCATGTTAATGTTTTACACACCTGACGTAATCAAAGCTTCTATATTCCAAATTTGAAAAATAATTAGTTTTTTTTTCCACAGTCTCTGTAAAAAACACAAAGATGTTTTGTTGCAAAACAAAATATACTGCGGGTGACACCGTGCCTAACCTGAAAGGGGGAATAATGACCTTTGACCTTTTTAACTGTATGTATCCAGATGGAGATCTCATGGGATAAAGCAACATAGGATACTCCATAGCTGTGAAGTGGATGGTAATGATTTGTATCATTAAATGTGTTTGTCTTTTCAGGTCATTAAGCTAATTCACAACACAATATTTTCATCAATTATAGGATACAAGTTATCAAAACTACCCTAGCTACATGTGCTAAAAAAAGCTTTGATAATCACGGGGTATTTTATTTTTTTATCTGGAGTCATATTATTGCAAGTCCTTAAGAAGTAGAAAGATAAAATTAAAACTAGCACACAATTTCAGGAAAAGTATCAATACTCAAACATTGCGGGTGGTGATGTGAGAATCTGAGGCTGCTTTGCGTCTTTGACGGAACCATTAATAATCAATAATTTATGATTATCTAAAAATGTAAGTGGTTTACTGCATAGCATTCTAATAAAATACGGTTGCGACTTGACAAATTGTGAAAAAGCTCACTTGGTTTGAATACTATAGCACTACAAACTTCAGCAATACAGGAGGTCATATTGTGACAATTATATGCTGCGTATGTCTACTTTTACCTGGGCTTCCTGCTGATTACTATCATTCTGTGTCCAACCCTTCTCTTTACATTCACTTAACTGAGTGGAGGTATAAGATTCATGACCGAAGCGCCGTGGAGTCTGAGGGAGCCAAAAAAGGGTGTGCGAAGAAAGACTCATGTCCAAAAAATCCGAGGAGGGGTTCGCTACAGATTCTGATCGCTTCCAGCCTCAGACGTGACACACACACACATGCACACACACACACTGGACACGAACGCCATCATCCTCATCAGTCCAATTCTCCATCTCCTCATCATCATTAGTTACTCTAACATCCTGACAGGCCAGCGCGGCCGCAGCTCAGGTCACCAGCGGTTAATCTCCTCCACATTTTGTTGCCATGCAGACGTCTCTGTAGTGACCCGTGGGAGTGGCGATTCACACCATCCGTGACCCTCCAGCACAATGTGTGTTTTGTCTGGGCCACACCATCGGCGCTATTCTCCACGCATTCCAGCCCTCCGTGTGGTCGAGGTGTGTGTGGGGGGGGGGGCGGGGAGGGAAGGGCCTCCTGCAGGACACAAATTAATATCCACTCCATTTTCCCTCCTTTCCATACAGACCCCACGCCCCCATTACTTCACGTAAGCCGCAACGAGACACCTGCCTCGCAGCTGTCGGTGTCACGCTCGTATTTTCCATCGTTTCCTACATCTCGAGCGCTACGGTCGAGCCGCAGATCTTCTGTCATTTGTTCCACGACTCCGCTCGGCTTCAGACTTCACATCCGTGCACCTCATCTTTTACTCAGCTGTCACGGATCTTCCTATAGTTTTACTCCCTGCTTGGTCCTTTCATCTCTTTTGGCCAAAATGTCTTACCGTTGCATAATCAGTAAAATTCAGCAGTTAAATTCACCTCTGGAATTCATTTAGTTGGATTTTCTATAAGTTTAGCAGTCATTTTGATTAAAAAAAGGAGGTTTAAAGTCCTTACAAACATCCTTACACACACAAACGCACGCACACACACGCCACATCTGTAAGTAATCACCAACTAGGTGATATCACAGCCGCTGGAATACCCGAGGTACGTTTGTTGTTCGACCCTCTCTATAGACTCCGTGGGTGATGTTTGCATCCTCTACATGTCGAACCTGGGTGGGCCAAAGGGCCCCCTGGCTTTGCAAGATCTCCATCACGGTGCTACAGCTAACAGCCTGTGTGCCTTCAGTCGATGGGCTCAAGAAAGAACAGCTGAAGAAAAGCATCCCCACTGCATGATACTAGCCGTGTTTTACCATACAGATGATGGGATGTCGGCCTAAAAGTCCAGTCTTGGCCTGACAAGTCCTGAGAACCTTCTTCTGAATGTTTTCTATTACTTCTACTGCAAAAAAGACTTCTTGTGACTTCCTTCTTGCCACTCTTCCATGAAGACCCGATTTTTACAGTGCATGACCAGTATGTCTCCTCCTTCCGTCATTCTTAGATCATGAGATCTTAATCTGAGCATTTCTTCCCATTTTATAAAATAGTCACTTTAAAGCCAAATAAGTTCCTACTGACACACACACCATTAGCAACTTAGTTGCTACTGGCAGCTATTTGCAACATAAAAATCGCTGCAAACAGATGTGCAATTATACAAATGTATATCTTTGAAAAGTAGAAGTGGAGCATCCTGCATAACCATGAAAGGAATGCAGAACAAAACCCTTTTTTTTTTCCAGTAGCCGTTGTGCAGCGCATGCAGCAGTAAAACCAGCTGACCAAACGTGCTGGAGCTTGTTTGGGGTTGCTAAGGTGACGAACTGGGCTTCGAGCTTGAGTTGTTGTGTGAGGGGCAGTGCCTGTTGATTTGTTGTCATTTGGAAGGTTTTTGAAACAGATAATTTTCTAAACATCAACTTACTGACAAAAAATGGCTGAGTGGTTTTATTAAGTGTTTGGGCTGATTTTAGAAGCAATGGTGAGCGACCCAGATACGAAACTGTGCAAAATGTGAATTTTGCATAATAGGTCCCCTTTAAATCTTTCTATAACATTATCCCTAACCTATCAGCTATGATGCCATTTAAATAGTGTTAATCGCTTTTCTCTCATTATGGGACTTCTGAAGCCAGGTGGTTCAGAAGTTATATCAGAGTAAAACAAGTTAAATACACTGTGTGCTGCAGTCAACAGATTTTATTGTGAAACGTTCTCATTTTTCTTCCCTTTCTCAATTACTTTCCACTCTGCGTTGGTCTACTGAATAAAATCATAGTGAAGCAGACTGAATTTTATGGCTGCAAATTTACAAAATGTAAATTTGAAAGGAGTTCTATAGGCGCATGAATGCTTTGCAAAGTACAGTATGTAAACAAATGCAATATTCTACCTACACTTATTTTAGGTGAATACCAAATCCCAGAGGTTTTCCAATTCCTGAGGAGTGAGCCCAAAAAAGCCCCCATATATTCCAGCGCCCCACCACCCACAGTGTTGTCTGAAGACAAAGCGTGAAACAGAGGGAGACGAAGGAGGTGGAAAACGCTGAAAAGAGAGCTGAAGTTGGGGGGTTGAGAGAGCAGCGATATCCTGAGAGTGCACTTGAGGCCTCTGCGGGGAACAGCTGCTGGAGCCTCTCGTGCGCGCTCACACGTGCACAAACAGCCTCTGGTAGCTTCACAAAAGAAGGTAGAGGAACACAGTGCGAGTCAAATGACTCAAATTTTTTCAGCTGCTGCTTAAATTAAAAAAGGGAAAATATTCTGAGGTACCTATTCAGCTGCAAAAACTACGGAATATTCTAATGTTTGACTAATAAATGCTGATATGCTGATTTAGCAAATTTTGATAAGATATATGAAGACAGTGAATGAAGTGTATTCTATTATCAACAGGTCTTAAATTCAACCAAGTAATAGGCTTACAGTTCATTCTAGAGCTACAGAATTCTATGGTATTTTCTTATCACCATTATTGATTATGGATTAGTTGATTAGGATTCTCTGTTGTCTGTTTTAGAGTTGACAGCGTTCATGATGGCAGCATGTTGGAGACATTTTCTTATGATGGTTCTGATTTGCTGTTTTTTTTATTCACAATTGTTTTGATTAACATTTTGCATGTTTCGACAATTACTTCATTTTCATTTTAGAAAATTAGGATTGAGTTCACTGAGTCACCGAGTAACAAAATCACATGACATATTGGCTTTTAACAAAATGACCAGCCACAACAGTATTTGGTAAATCTAACACTCCTTTTAGTCTCCAGGACAACCATTAGACTAGATCCTGGTTTGGGAGGATTTCCAGTAGCAAGCCTTTTCTGTCCTACCTACCATCACAAATGTAAACCTGTGGAGTTTGTTAAAGTCTGATGGAACTGTACATTTTGATCAGGTGAGATGACTTAGGTTGAAGGTTTTGGAAACAAATGCTCCAAAGTTATGAAACAATGAACGAAGAAGTGGTAAAAGAGGCCATCATAAGTACAGTACAGTAGACAATCTGTGGTGCTGTGGGCCTGTTTCTCTTCCAAATAACCTGCAACTCTAGGTAAAGAGTGTCAATGGATCTGAAACAGAAGGAGATTTTCAATAACTGTCTCGTGGATTCAGCCAGTATGGCTTCTCGTTAGGTCTTTCTGCAGTATGCTAATTCAAAATTTGCCAAAAAACACAACAACACAGAATGTTTCATTAGACACAGAACTATCTATTTTGTGGCAATAAATGCCAAAAAGTATGAAGACAAGCGTTACCAACAACTGTGCCACTGGTGGGTTTTATTGGCTGAGTTTTTTTTTCTCCCACTGAGCAAAAACACTCAAATTATAGGTTTGATTTCTTTTATCATTGTGAGATTATGCTGCTGAAATAAAATATGATTTTACTTTAAAGTGTTTTACACATCTTTACTCAGCGGTCCATGTAACTCAAGTCCCAGGCTGTTCTGGTTGTGCTAATATGCAGTCTTGGTGTTACACACACACACTCTAGGGAAATCATCTGCAGCGTGAATGAAATAAAAGTTGTTTGGATTCCTTTTCGTTGCATTGCAAGATCAAAAGTCCCTCCATCTATTTCTCACTACCCTGGAGAAGGAGGCCTGGAAAAGCACTGAAGTTTGGAGCGATAAAGTATCATTTGGTCCAACGAAGTGAAAAATCCCAGTCCCACGCAGGGGGGAAAAAAACACCCCACTGTGCCGCAGTTAGACTGATTAATTGTGAAAGTGTGAGAGATTAAAGGAGGCACATCCCACGGTTGCTGCTAATGGCTTTAATATTCATGAACCCTTCTAGTAATGAGGGAAGAGGCAAGTGGGATCCAATTTATCCTACAGTCACTTTTTACTGGAATCAAGAGAGGAAGTGAAAGAAGGTGAAAAATGTCATTTGCATTCACTTACATTTCCACCAAATTCTGTGCATATTTCACTGCACAGCTGGTGAGTAAACATGCATACGCAAACACACGTGCATGCACACGCACCCGCGTTCGCACTCACACTTATAAATAAATGTCTAGCGCTCAGCTGCACTCACCTGATGGCTCCTCTGTGATGCTGGACGGAGTCGTGGGAGGTGAAACTGGAATCTCTACTCAGAGAAAACGAGAGAAAATAATTGATTTATTCATGTGTACAAAGCACATGTGGTGGATTTTTTTGTTTGTTTATGTAAAGAGGGATAATGTCTAGAACAGTTCAAATATGTACTAAAGTGGTGAGGTGCTAAAACAGATTTCCTTTTACAACAGAGAAGTTTTTGATGGTCACTCATATTTTCTATGATCTAAATTTGCAAAACAACTGCAATGGACAGCTAGGTAAAGTTTTATTATTATTATTATTATTATGAAACTGGATATGTGAAAGATTAAATCCCTATATTACTGAATTCTCTTCACAATTCACAAGTTTTTATTTCTTTGCATGCTTTAAGGAAAAAAGGATAATTTTTTTTGGTAAAATCATTACATGTACTTGAATAAAACTGTAGAAAAATATACAATTTGATCCTTTACTAACTACATTTATTTACAGATATATATATATATATATATAAATGATCAGTATTGCTGCTGTTGTTAAGCTGATTTTAGGCATAACTTTGGCCAATAGATAGCGATGCAGTGTGAACTCATTTTTGTTCTTTTAGTCCTTTCGGTTTAATTTTGACACTTTAATTATATGTCTTTTAAGTTGAAACCTAGAATTTCAAATTAAATTCTTACCTGCATGTGGAGCAAATGGAGTTGTATATATACTGCTAATGCCTGTTGATGCATTTTCAACACATATTGATCAAGTATCATTTTAGAAGTTTGTAGTGGTCTGAGTTATATCCAAGTGCGTCTAATGTTGGTCATTTTCAATACTAATATACAGTGTTTACTGTATGTTCTTTAAAATTAAAATTTTCGTATAATTTGCAAATTTCTTGACATCAAACATTTTATTTTTATTTTACATTCATTCACATAGCAATTGGTTACACATTTAAGTAATATTTAGTTTATTTTTGTTTTTCATGGCATAACACAACAACACTATGAAGACGATGTCACATTTTGTTACAGATTTTTTAGATATCTGTTACTTGGAAAAAAGTTTAAAGACCAAAGGTTTCAGTCTATGCTTCAAAATTACAGTAAATATATGTAGCCTATTGAATAATAATGTTATGCATTTATAGTTGCAGTACAAATTACAGTTGTTTTTCTACATAAAAGGAAAAACAGATCAAGCTGTGTGTTTTTGTGCAAATATCGAGATCCCATAAAAGTGGAATGTTTTAACTTAAGGTTTTCCTACTGTGAGAATCTCATGTCCAACCCAGCGAGTTGAAACATTAGGAAGAGATGAACAACGGGAGAAACCGAGCCTGGTGTCATCAGCGATGGCTTTTCTGGGTTGTTCCACCATGGCTGTATCCAAAGTGTCATTGCTGTTGTCAAGCCACATATTTAACTTCAACTTAATAAAACGAAATCCACCAAACATCTACTTGAGTGTAGCGCTTTGACACAGGTGGATCTGGTTTTTGCTTAGTCTTTCGAGAGTTATCCTCGGATAAACCTGGTTACTGTTTAAATGATCAATTTAATCAATTTACACTCTAAGCTTTGGTCCAGAGGTAAAGACATGTCAACAGAGCTGCTAGATGTCAGGAAAATTTGCTTCACTCAGTCACTTTGTCATGAACTGTCTATTTAAGAGTGGGTACACCGTTTACACACAGGGAAATCATGCATAGGTGAGAGATCTCTTACTAAAAGAAACAAGATGGCTAAAGAAAGACACATGCAAAGGAAGAGGACAGACACACTGCGGGAAAAGGTGTGTGTAACAGTGAGGGGTTTGGATCTCGAGTAGGTACTGCTATGTGATTCTCACAGAATGATGACCTTGAGTAAAAAATACTCACTTTTTAAAAATTTGAAATCAAATGTAAAATGTGGTTTGACTACTTTTATTTAAAGCACATCAACAATTAATTGTAATGCTGCTTAAACACATTGATTCACTTAAATTATTGTTATTTAAGCAATGATTATACTGATTTTTATCCTTCATTTTTAAAGTACATGGTATTTAGAATAAGATACATTCCAACCTTTTGCTCTTTATAGAATAACAGAGTGTATAACAAGCTTATAGTAGGCAGTTAGCTGAGCTATCTGCTCCAGTAGCCATCCTGAACTTTTAACTGAAACCTTTTGAAACTTTAAAAGATAACTTCCCTTAGTGGGACTGATGGATGGTGCTTTAGTTTCCAAATTTGAATTTTTTGGAGGAGAAAATGTGTAGTCGGTTTCTTTGATCCAAGTGACTTTATATCCCTTCACTTTAAGAACCGCCATAAAGATTTTTACATTGCAAGGACTGGAAGACCATAATTTTAACATTTTTAAATAAAAACTTTATAAAACTGGGATATACTTTGATGTTATACCCTGATTTTATTGAGTTTTCTTGTGTTTCCACTGAAAACCATTTGGGACCGATGATACCCGAATCCAACTTTCAGCATTTCTAAATACGACGGTGTGAAATTATCCCACACATCGTTTGTTTGCTCTTATTGACCGTTTGATGAAAACAATCGCTGAGGTACTAGAAGGACAGGAAGCCCAAAAGTGACAATCTTTCATCATTATTCAGGTGATATTCAAACACTGAGCCTATTTTTTTCTTATTGTCTCATGTTGATTTTTTTAAGTGTGCACAATCTCTGAGATACAATCTAAATCTATTTAAAATAAAGTTGATTAATTGGATTAGATCTATTTTTATATTGAGTTTCAACTTCAGGTTCTTTCTTAGATATTATTTGTGTAATTTATTTTGTATTTATAATATATTCGGACTGTGGCTGGAACAGCCAAATTTAGAATATATTAAAGTTGAAAGTTGTGTTTATTACAACCAACCACTAGTTTAGCAAGAATGAAACACAATCTGTACTGTACATGTCCTTTGTTACAAATGCTTGATCGTTTGAGTGGTTTTTGAATAAGAATGTATTTACAGCGACAGAAAGCAGTTTCTTGTGTGCAGCCATCGTCCGTATAGAGTTTAATCTGGATTATTTAAGTGATGCTCTGTTGTAAGGTGTTAACCTCTTACTTTAGTCTTCATTAAGCATAAATCCAGATTAATGAGTCCTAGAGGCTGAAGCTAACAGCTAGTTTGAGTGAGATCAAAACCAAAACTAACATCTACCTTCTTAAAACAACTCTGATCTCAAAATCGCCACAGACGTTTATGTGAACACAAATATGTAACTTTTAAACGATTGACACATTTGGATTGGTTGCTTATTTACATAGAAGCCAACGATCATTTACACCATGAAGTGTCCTGTGTGAAACACTGGGAACACTAAAAGTAAAACCGTGTCTGGTCAGATTAACTATCTGACAAAAATATGGCAATTTAAAATGAATACAACAGCTATGACATTTTTGGTTTTCACTCCACTTTATGTTTTGAGAGCATCAGTTTGACTAATGCATGTTTTCATTCTCAGTGTCACACAGGAAGATTACAAGCTGCCCCCATTTCATTTCAAATTCAAAAATACTTCTGTAACTCATATTATTCAAGATTCTTTAAAGAGTTTTTGAAGAAGCTGATGATTGTGGACAGGAGGGATTTCCATAGCAGATCTGAAGACGCCTCCAGCTGAAGACATGGAAGTCCCATGAAGAACAACCTCAAGGTTGTCTGTAATTTTCTTGGCTTTATTTAAATAATCATCTCATCTAATCTCCAGTGGTTCCACAGTCGTCTCCAGAACAGAATCAGCGATCTTTATCAGGTTGTTGAGCTTTTTTAAGTCAACAGATTTATAGAAAATATGAAGCATCTTGTTGAAGTTTGTTTTCCTTACAGTTTCATGAAATAATCTAATTCATTAGCCAGAACCAAAGAAACTCAGAGAATGGTTGCTACCAGGCCCTGCACACCCCAAACAAAACAACAAAAAAACAATCAATTAAAACAATTAAAAGTAGGAACATGCAAATTTAAGGTGTAAGCCTTCAATGCAAAATCTGGTTATATTCAAATCATTTAATAACTTATGTTGACATTTAAAGATTTATTTTTGAATCAATTAAGGTGGGTGGAAACAAAAGAATGCAAAATAAGACTCATTTGAACTAACTCTAAATTATTTTTTTAAGTTGAGAATTTCTAAAGGCTTTTACTTTTTACGACATAAAAGCAAAACATGTATAATCCAATGGATACTGTAACGGCACTGAAACACTGATGGTTCATCAACAGCATCCAGTAAAAAACCCCTTTCATATTGCTTTTGAGGTCAGAGTTATTTTATGATGGCCTGCGTTAGTTACGATAGCTGCTAGCGTCAACTAGCATAAAGATGCAACATGAGTATCATGAGTGGATGGTGAAATAACAACTGCTTAAATCATTTTAAGAGCTGGATGTAGACTGCTTCCACGTACTTATGCAGGGGGCAATGGGCGAGCGGCTCTGCTGGTAGCCTTTAGCACAGCGGTTGCACATGATACCAGTCACGCCATCTTTACAGGGACATTGTCCTGTGGTTTGGTTACAGGTTTTGCCAGCAGCGCCCACGGGATGGCAATCACATGCTGTGAGGAAACAGAGGAAGAAAGAGAGGAACAGTAAGTGGTCTCACACTCATACGCACACACACGCACACACACCCACACACGCACGCACACACACACACACACACACACGCCACACACACACACACACACACACACACACACACACACACACACACACACACACACACACACACAAGGGAGTGGGGTGGGGAGGGACTAACACTAACTATGCAAAGAGAGTGCAGGTGGGTACACGGCATCGGTGCGGTGGCGACAACAGGGTGGTGAGAGACATAGTGGAGGTGTTCACACACAGGCACATAAAACACAACCAGTGTTACTGCAAGACTACATGAGAATCCAATTCTTAAAGGTTTACAGACTTCTTTCGAGGTGTTTGTTGCAACAGCACCTCATCAGGATCACATTAAGGCAAAAACGTGTTGGTGTGTGACTGGTGTGTGTTGGGTGACGGGGAAGAAACTTGTGCATGTTTACCAAAAATGATCAAATAATGGGGTATAATTCTGATAGCCTGTTTCTGATCAATGTCAGGCTTTGAACGAGAGCCCAAGACATCCTTCAGTCTTCCTCCAGAAACTGGTTGTTGGGTGTGGGTTTGCGGCGAGTTGGTGGGTGTATCTGACACATATGCTCCAGGAATGTAATCATGTCTAAATTCCTCAGCCTAATCCAACCCTCTCTATTCATTTCGCAGCCAGGTTTTAAAGGAGTGTGATACAAAAGTTCTTTCTTTTCCCTTATTCTGGGATATAAATAACTCTTGGTCCTCCTCAAAGTCTGAGCTGACGTATTAATGTCTTACCATTTTCCCCCCGAAAAGAATTCATCACCAAACTTTCACCGCTCCATGCCTCGCACCATAAGTGCTTTATTTTCTGCCGATTTCCCAGAAACCCTGTGATGTTAAAGCATTCAGCCTCATTCGCTAGATGCCCTCCTCCCCCACCGTCTTCCTGCCATAACATTTTCCTCTAAATTGTGTCAGATGTCACTCTGTGAGCCTTCAAGGCTGAAGACGAATTAATACTCTCTGTTTTTTTTTTTTGTATTGTTGCTAATGATCGGACCTTTCCAAAACATCTTTTGCTTTCTGAGAGCCTAACTGTGCAGCTCACACATGCAGACTTACAGTTCCAAAAACAATGAGTTCATTCCTTTGGACTGACTTCAGTCTTTAATATGTATTAACGTCAAAAGGAATTAATACTGAGTCCTGTCCACATGCTTAAAATTCCAGATCTCTACTGTAGTTGGCCTGGAGATTATGAGGGGACTTAATCTGAATCGGAGAATATAATATTATGCAACTGCTTCTGAATGAATTAAATCATTTCAATAAAAGCTGACATGTCCGAATGCAGTGTGCTTTTTAATCTTTGCTTTGACTCGGTGCAATGATCCCGCTGCTATTCAATATGCTGCTTGGGGAAAACAAAACTTGCTGGGTGACGCATTATGTCTTTATATTTCTTTGGCAGGGCTGCACAGTGGTGAAGTTGGTAGAGCTGTTGCCTTGCAGCAAGAAGGTTCTGGGTTTGATTCCCGGCCCCGGTCTTTCTGCATGGAGTTTGCATGTTCTCCCTGTGCATGCGTGGGTTTTCTCCAGGTACTCCGGCTTCCTTCCACCGTCCAAAGACATGACTGTCAGGTTAATTGGACTCTCCAAATTGTCCCTAGGTGTGAGTGTGTGTGTGCATGGTTGTGTGTCCTGTGTGTCTCTGTGTTGCCCTGCAACAGACTGGCGACCTGTCCAGGGTGACAGGTCGCCAGCACTTTGAAACATTGTAGCTCACATAATAACTATTTAAAACTAATTTGAAAAAAATATATATATAATTTTACTTCAATTTCACATCCATGACGTGCTTTGTGTTTGTTTTTCATATAAATCCCAATTAAATATACAGCTATTGGCTGCAGTGTGTATCTGTTTTGATTAAGTTGAGCAGCCTTATAACGCAAAATTAAGGTATGGTTGATGTCCCATAATATTTATTCTATTTTCTGTTTTATGACAGAACACCACTAGCTGAAATAAATGTGACAAGAACATCTGTCATGAAAATGAAGGAGACTTAAAGAATGTTTATGACTGTTGTCATGAAATGTTACTCGGTAATTAATGGCACTTGTAAAGCAAATTTGCATTAAAACGTGTATTAATAAAAATCCATTAAATTGGTCAACTTTGCATTATATGGGTCATTATTTACAAGGCCTGCACAGTAGCACAGTTGGTAGAGCTGTTGCCTTGCAGCAAGAAGGTTCCGGGTTCGATTCCTGGCCCCAGTCTTTCTGCATGGAGTTTGCATGGTCTCCTTGTGAAGGCGTGGGTTTACTCCGGGTACTCCGGTTTCCTCCCACAGTCCAAAAACATGACTGTTAGGTTAATTGGTCTCTCCAAATTGTCCCTAGGTGTGAGTGTGTGTGTGCCTGGTTGTGTGTCCTGTGTGTCTCTATGTTGCCCTGCGACAGACTGGCAACCTGTCCAGGGTGACTCCGCCTCTTGCCCTGAACGTTAGCTGGAGATAGGCACCAGCACCTCCCACCCCACTAAGGGACAAAGGTCTGTCAAAGTGTTATCGAAAAACCCAAGTGGATTGTAGTTGTGCTTTAAAAATGTATAAGTGAAAAATAAATGAATGCTATGACACAACAAAGTGGTCTGTGTCCCAGCAGGCCTCCATCTATCTATAAAATTCTCTCTCTTTTTTATCTCTATTGCCTGTTTCCTGAGCTTCAGCTCCTGTTGCTGCTCTTATCAGTCCTTGGTGTGTGTGTGTGGGCTGTTCGCCCCTCTTATCGCACTCATTCTAGTCCTCCCACAGACTGTGTACCTACTACTACCTACATCAGACCAATCTGTCACCGCCTTCATTGAGCGCGGCTGGGCAAACCGAGCAACCACACACCTGCGCTCCCGGGGAGCTCGCTAAGCGGCGTTTGGACCAACACATCCTCAGGCCAGTAAATCCAGGGGGAGCTTGTTGGGAGGCGAGGCTTTGAGGATAGAGAGATTTTGCAGTGGGTTATGTTTTTAGGAGCATGTGATCGGAACCATAAAGCCCAGCATCGAGCCTGCTTGTAAATCAGGAAGCACATGGCAAGCAGGTGGAGATCTCCTCTCCTCTTCTGTCGTCACCTTTGGTCTGCCTCACTGAACAGCCCTCCTCTCTGTCCTGTCAGAGGCTCTCCGACTGGATGACACAGCTGCTGTGTCAATGACCGGCTCACTCCAGGGGTGTGAGTGAGAGTATGAAGTGTGTGTCCACTTCAGGGGCTAAGTGGCTGATTCATGGCTACCACTCCAGATGGCTTGGAGAGATATGGGGAACCAGAGAGGAAAGGTTCCCTTTCTGTCTAAGGATAAGGGACAAGGACAAGAAAAGCTGATGCAGAGGTTACATCTTACTGTGACTACAAAAAGAGTCTCTTCCTACCAGGAGTTGCACAAAAAAAAATGAAACATGGGGTATGGAGACCTTTCCAAAAGCAGGCAATGTGTGATTTCACAATATGCCTATCATTCACCATGAAGTCGATGTTTGAAGTCTGAACTGCATTCCCCGTTTTGGTTTGAGCTCAGTGTGCCAGTAAGAGGACCTGGAATAAAGCCAATCGAGCCAAGTCTGTGTTAGATTATAATTAGATTTCAGCTCCTCCCTAAAGTGTCTGTAAGGAGCAAAAACAAAGAAAAAAAATATCGCATGGACCTCAAGGACGGCTCCCTTTCTTTCTGCAACTACTTCAGGATTTTATTGACGACAGTAAATGGCCACAAGACAGATTTCTTTTGGCCACTGAGAGCGACGGATGTTTGCTTTGTGAGCAACGTTGATATTGCACAGCACTTCTCTGTTATTTTAAGTGGAAACATCTCAATATCCACCAAAAGGTAATAAGTAGCAAGGTAAAAAAGAAACTTAATCAAATTGAAGACCTATAGAGAGGATTTTACTCTGATTAAGACATGAACCATACCTTAATTTTGCGTTAAGACCGATAAACTTAATAAAATAGCCTACAAGTTACACGCTACAGCCAAAAACGATGTATTTAACTGAGGTTTTACATGAAAAACAAACACAAAACAGATCATGGATGTGAAGTGGAATGGAAAATGATACATGGTATTCAAATGAGTTTTAAGTAAAAACCTGAAATGTTAAAAATGCAGAATTATTTGGCTCTCTGGGGTCAGTATTTTGTAGACTTGCCCTTTACGTTATAGTTTCTTTTAGTTAGGTCATTTTACCCCTATTCTTCTTTACAAATTATCTCCAGCTCAATCAGATCAGAAAGAGAACATTTGTAAATATCGATTATCAACTCTTGCTGAAGATGCTCAGTTGGATATGAACCTGGAAATTGGCCTAATTTGAAATTAGGCCAATTTCAAATGACGACACTCCACACTGTATTGTTAGGGTCGTCGTCTTGTCACAAGGCGAATCATCATTGCAGTCTGACTTAGCTCCATCTATCACCTCCAACCAGCTTCTCTGTCTCTGCTGAATGAAATGTTTCCCACAGCATGATGCTGCCACTACCATTTTATCATGATGACTATGGACTTTAGAAGTTGGTTTGCAGCATTGAGTTTTCTATTTGCATGTGGACTAAAAAGGTTTTGCATCTAATGTGACCAGGACGCTCTGCTCCACATGTTTGTTTGTGAAAAACTTTAAGTAGGTTTAGTCTATGAAAGTTAAATTTGTGAAGTAAATGACTAAGAGCTTCCCCATGAACAAATTCCTAACCCTGCTTTAACTTCTTCAGAACTTTTTCATCTGCTTTGCTCATTGGTCTTCATGACGTTTTCAGTTCACTAATACGCTTTTTAATAAAACTCTGTTCATAGAGCAGATTTATAATGATGTCAAACTACAGAAATAACTGACTGGCTTCATTAGTTGCAATTAGTTGCAGCAAATTTTAATTCGAAGCATCGGATTAAATGGGGCTGAAAAGCAAAGTGCTCTTATCAGATGAGACCAAATTGAGTTGTGTATGTGTAAAATAAACGATAATAAAATCCCACATCATTCATTGAATTTTGTGTTTGTGATGTAAAAATATTGCTGGAGTAGCAGACATCAGATTTTAAATAATTTTTAATTAAAATCCTTAGCTGTCACGTTTTTGATTCCGCATCATTTTGCTTTTACGATCAGATAAAAGCACTTAAAACTCGAAACTGTGGAGTCTCCGCTTTAAAGGCGAAGACAGCATAATTGCAGTTCAGGTTTTGCTTATCTTCCTTTTTTCCAACCAGACTTTATGTATCTGTAAAATTCAATCGGTGTGTTTAAATCCGAGCCTTTCAGACAGTCATAAACGCGAGTAAAAGACGACTGAAAACTCATTGGAGTCTACGCTCTCGCTCAAGGAGGGGTGAATCTCTGACTCCTGGCAGGCTTCGCTCTCCGCTCACTGCGGCCTCCGTTGGAAACGAGCCACTTTTCTGTGGGGATTATATTACCGCTGTGCTCCCTCGCTTTCTTGCGGGTCCCACAGTACAAGGTTTTCTCTTTTTGATTTCAGTAAATCCCCAAAACCTCTTAATCGATGTAGCTTTGTTCCAGCTTCCACACTGTTTGAGAAGTGGGCATGAAAGTAGTTTTGCGGCTTGGGGTTTCATCAAATTATCTTGAGTTACAGTGTGGTTTAAACTGAGGCGGGAGTTTGCCAGAGCATGAAAGTGTCCAACGCAGGGGAGAAAGGCAGTGTGTGGTAACTTTGTTCACCAGCAAACAGACCATGTCAAACTGTGATCTCTGAATTTGTTAGCAGTAATGCTCCAGATTTAGCTAACAAAAAATGTTTTGTTAGCCCGTCTATGTTTCGTGTCATTTGTCAGTTTGGGGTAATTGCAGCAGATTCTTTATTATAAGTCTATTTTGATGTAACTGAATCCCCGGGTTGAATGTGGACAGTGTTTGCTTATAATCACACAGGGCCGGGGAAAGGTGGGAGGTGCATGCACTCTGGCAAGTTTCATAGATTAAATTGAACAAAACCGTTTTGGGTGAGCCGATGATTTCTTAAACAATGATGAAATCTGTTTATGCTTCGCTACGGCGAAGGGCGGCAGCAAACGTGAACGAGTCGAGGGGAAATAAATCCCAAGTGTGGGTGAGAGGATTTAGATTTTTTTTTTTTTTACATTGCTTGTAATGAGAGTATGCCGTGACCGCGCTCTGGCTGCGGGCCTATGGGACTATCATTATCCCAAAGCAATAACATTATTTTAAATCATATCCAAGAACAGTGCCGATGTTCTGCAATGGTTCTGGATAAAAGGTGTCTTTCTCTCTTTTAAATATTCATTTTGTTCAGATTTAGATCATGTAAAAAAGAAAGAAGAGGTAAACATATTCAGAAACTTTAATATTTTTGATATATTTAGAAATCCTCAGAAGCCAACAGATTAATCCAGAAGCTCATCCTCCACATCTTCCTCACTCCAGATGTCAGGTGTGCATACCGGGCCCATTTTTCACCGCTTTCGACTCGCTGTTTTGACTTTCCCGTCAGGACTCATTTCTCCGTTTTCCCTAACATCATGTTAGTAATCGGACTTGTGTGAAAACAAATTTCCATGTTGGACACTGGTGGTTCTTTTCTCATTGCTGCTGACACGCTGGGGGCAGTTTTATTTTACTCCTGTCTGAACTTTCACTCCCGTTTTGCTGCGAGAATTTGGTCCGTCTGCAAGGCGGTTGGTTAGGTTCAAAATCTGAAGGGATCGCTGGGAAAAGCAACCACATCATAAATCAAACGCAGCGCGTTTAAATGGAGGAACATCTAGAATAAACTCAGTTGATTATACTGAATTATAAAAAAAACTAACCTGACACCACGGACTTCGTCTTGTTTCATAAACAAATTTGGCGAATTGATGATCTAAAAAAATGCTGATGATTAATTTATTTACAGTCCATTTGGTATATTTGAGCTGGGAAACAATTAAAAAGCTATCCATTTAGATAATTTGGTGAAATTACTGTCTAAATTGTGTAAGACAGAAAAAGGCAAATAACTTCTCACTTTTTCTGACAAATCTTTTTTTTTTTTAAATCATGTCTGGTATGAATTAAACATGGTAAACTTTGCCTAAAAAGTTTACTATGTAGGCAAAGAAATGACTGAAAATAAATTAAATTAAATTATTTGGCAATAGAAATCTTCAAAATTATCTAAGGGGTGAAATTTCCTTCACCCAAAAAATATCCTCATTTATGATGACCACTTGTTTTGTCATCTAAATTGGAAAATGGCCTCACTTTTGTTGATGTCTGCCTCAACTCACCTCTTAATAAACCACCGAATACAACCAAAAACTAAAACGTAAACATTTTACCATTTGGCAGAACATTTCTCAAGGCTTTGCAAATTCTTAAGTGACAAAGCAATTTATTTTCACTGCTTTTTTCCCCATTCTCTTTGGTAATACTATATACAGTGAATTTGGCCTCCAATCCCAACTTGAAAACAAAATAAATGAAAAGGAGAAAAATCAGATCATTTATCAGGTTAATCAACTAGATGATGTAATTCCTCAAACATCAAAAACAGGAAAAAGAAACCACAGAAAAATCACTCATGTCTGCTTTGCTTACTTTGTATATGATATTTAGTTAATGCAGTAAATGAATAAAGAAAATCTAATTACGTCATTTGGCAGATTAATCACCTAAATTAGGTAAGAACCCTTACTTATGCTAATGACTAGATAATCTACATTCTGTCTGCTGTGTGCTAAATACAACAATTTTTCACCAAAACCACAACTTGACCACACAAAAAACCAATAAAGTAACAAAGTGAGGTAATTTAGCTGCTGTATCAGAAAGTAAAGCTATTCACATAAGCTGACGACTATTTATATTCTTTCTGCTATGCAGTAAAGACAGATTAAATACAGTCAGCGATTTGGCAGACCTTGCTTCATTTTACTATAGTGATGAAAAGCACAGAAAGAGCACAAAGCTGTAATTTTTATTTAATTTTTATAGGAGCAAAACTGAACGTGAATCTCGAGAGGTGAACACATGAGACGTGACTTTAACATGCAACGCAGCAAAACTCCGACACGCAGCAGAGGACGGGGTTAACAGTACGCTGTCCTGTCGTGATGAATGGTGTCTTTGCATTCCTGGCCGGCCAGAATAGGCCCAAAGCCACGGAAGGTGCTAAAAATCACCTCAGGAATATTGCTCATGAGTGACTGAGCTGAGGGTGGATAAATCTAAAGAATTGTGTCGTGCAAAAAAAAAGAAAATGTGTTTGATATGCTTGCAGGAAGCAAGGAATCCGGTGGGGGTCGAGTGCAGAGCAGGTGATGCTCCCTTGCGTTAGTTTGATTAATGTTCTGTCACCGAGGCATGAAGCGTGTCAGACAGCCGTGAAAAACAATTTTAATTTCTAGCAGAGAAAGGCTGAAAAGGAGGAACGTCTCCTCCGAGGACGTATCATTTTCTCCAGAGCTGGATTAGCCTTTGAGTTCAGCCGAATGAAAAGCCCTGCCTCATCTAAACTAACATCACATTCTTCAGCCCATTTCATTGATGTTCCGCTGTTCGTACATGATGTCTTTCAAACTGACTGATGGCTCCGTTTATTTATTTACTTCCTGCTGAGTGACAAAAGAAAACCGGGGCTTAAATTGTCAGCAGGCAGCTAATATTTCTTGGTGGGCTGCCTTCAGAGGCGGCGGCTCTGAAACCCTCCAGCAGGTATCCGTTTCTTGTGTGTGTGTGCACGAGTTCTGCTGTGTCCCTCGGCTTGTTTGTGCAGGGATTGGACTCCTGTTATCTTTCCCCGCAGCTATAGAAGCGGTGAGAAAACACATTCTCACCCCCCATCCTCCACCTCTTCCTCTTCTACCACCTCTCTGTCTTTGACCCTTATTAGCCACGGTGAGGGTTTGTGGCAGGCGATTCATTCAGCGGTGAGTTGTGAGCACACCTGTGTAGGGGCGTGTCCCCCTCACCCATCGTCCTTCCTCCTGCCATCTTTCATTCCCTCTCTGCCTCTCCAGTCCTGACTTCTGCTTTGTTGCTGCCTTTTCCCACCGCTGTTCCAGTCGCCTCTCGTTCATCTTCGGTCCTCACCGGGATCACTTTGCGCCCTGCTCTGTTTGTTCTCCGCTGCTTGCCCTCTCTGTCAATGAGGAGCCTGGCTGACCCCCATGACCTGACCTCCTCGATCCCCAAAAGACCCCTCCAGCTCCACACCCACTAGTTCATCGCAACTGCTGATGGAAGAGGTGAAACTGGTGCAGCAATTAAAATGCGTCTTCTAAATAGTCTAACTCATCGGGGGAAAGGAAATCAAGTCATACTGCTTTGATATAGTTTTGATTAAAGCTGCTTTTTGTTCCTTTAGTCTCTGGAAAACCACTCACACACACACACACACACACACACACACCCACACACACACACACACACACACACACACACTATGAAGCTTTACCGAATGGGCCAACTGCGCTCCTGTAAAGAAGGAAACAGGCCCTGTACCTTTGCAGGCCTTCCTGTGTGTGATGGGCTTGGACAGGTCTCGGTAGTAGCCCTCCTTGCAGTAGTGGCAGTGGCGACCTGCTGTGTTGTGCCGACAGTTGAGGCAGACTCCTCCGCTCTTCCTCCCCGACAGTTTGTACAGCTCCATGTTGAATCGGCATCGTCTGGCATGGAGGTTGCAGTGGCAGGCTGTGTAAGGAAAGCAGCAAGGTTCAAATCTTTTAGTTTTTGAGACTCTCTGATCACAGTGCGATGGTTTTTCTAAATTAACTCGTGCACTTGTTTGTTGCTGTCGTGTGTTTTAAGTAAGAGTGAGAAGATTAAAAAACATATTTTCTTTTAAAGTATCATCCCTGTACGCTGAAAGTAGCTCTAGTATTATCAAGCTTTTTATTGTTCTTTTAAAAAAAATGGTTTTCGGCTATCAGTGAAGCCCAATCCTGAAAAACATGCAACAAAAAAAACCAATGATAAGTTAACAATAACTGTAACATATATACGTTTTTGCATCCTAGGGTGTTTATTTAACTTTAAGACATTAATGTCTAAGAACTTGGCTTAAAAAAAAGAACCAACAACACTAAAAAGCCATAAAACTCTGGTCAGATGAATAATTTGGATCAAAGTTTCCTCATCTGTTAGCCAAATTTTAATACGGTGTTGAAGTATTAGATAAGAATGGGCTGAATTCAAACTCGCAAAAAACTGTACCAAGTTTTATTGGTAAAAAAAAAAAGAAGAAAAGAATTTTTCATCTGTTTCACAATTATGTTCTAGTCACATAAAATCCCAACAAAACACAGAAATTATGAAAACTCAGCACTCGTACTAAATCTGAAATTGATGTCAATAAAAGGTTAATTCTTCATGATTTTCTCTAAGTTTAAACCACCAGGATGAAAAGCTGTGATTCAGAAACACCGCAGCAGATTCCCAGCAAGTTTAAACTTGGGGACTAATGAGGTGAAGGATTTCATCTTCCTTCCTAACTCTTTATCTCCCTCTTTCCTTTTATCAGTGTCCTCTGCTCCTCTCCAGAGTGCAGGCTGTACTGTACTAAACAGAAGACGGAGGCCTGGAAATACCATTCCTACATTCCCACTGAATCCCTGTGAGCGTGTGCGAGAGCTCCCTCTCTGCCGCTTGTTTACTGGCGAGTAAAGTTGCCAGAGCCGAGTTTAATTAGCCAGCTAATGTTTATTCATGACTTTTTGGCAGAGGAGAGACGCAGACATGCCCAGCTTCATTAGGGCCCGGCCGTCCGAGACTCCGGTCTTCCTCCACTGGCACCACAGACAGATTCATGCATTATTAACAGCTGTACTTCTAATACAGCTTGTGGCTCAGCTGTGTGTGTTCATGCACGTTACCTCACAGGGGTATAAAGTAGGGATATATTGATCCCAAGTTGTAGAAGTTGATTGGTTCATCTGTCCATAATTTTTCTCTTTATGTGGGAAACCTGAAGGATTCCAGACCAACGCATCCTTGAAGCGTTCCTCTTCCTGATGCATTTACTCTGCTTACTTTTTTTCTTTCTTGAATATTTGTGTCTGTTTGAGACCTACGAGATATTTTCACCCCAAGGACCCAATTACTGTATCTAAATATCTCATACAGTAAACAAACAGACTGGCTCTGTGTATTGTCAGTAGCGCTTTCTGTATGACTGCAGAAGTTTTATCAGTGAGACTTATGGACTTTTCCTACTTAACTTACAACAGCTAAGATTTATAACACACAAAAAATGTTTTTTTTCCCTAGGTGACAGCTTGAGATCACGGGTAAACAATATTTTAACCCTCCTGTGGTCTTAGAGAGAAGCGGGGAGGCAGCTGGGTTGTCCCATCAGACCATCAGTTCCCAAAACTATACAAAATACCTCAGAGTAAATAGCTCAGACCTTGGGAGGGTTAAGGGCACATCAGCTGTATTTGATATCTCTTCCCTGTGTGCTCTCACCTGGAGGGATTAGAACAGGGATCCCCAAACTTTTTCCTGTGAGGGCCACATAACTTTTCCCTTCTCTGGTGGGGGGCCGGAGTCAGTTTGTAACAGAAAAAGTGTGACGATTGTAGGAGTGCCTAAATGTAAAAATATATTGTTTTCCAGAAAGCACAACCAAATAACCCTCTCTGAAAAAACTGAAAAAACCCGGGAAGGATTATAGTCCGTATTTTCCAAACTATGAGCCGCACCGGACTATAAACCACAACTCCAAAGTTTTTTTTTAACTTAAAACCAGTAAACATATAAGCCGCAGATATTTTTGCCGCTCCAGGTTTTCCACAACGATGCAGCAGCAGCAGAGGGGGGCGGACTCCCAAAATTTGAGTAATAACAGGTCAATTGAATATCACATTTATTACGGTTGAAAAAGAAAAGGTTGCCAAGTTTATATTTAACTGACCTGAAGCGTAACAGTAAAAATGCTGATCCTTCATGTCTGCTACTAGCATGTGCTAAATAAAAAATAGGTGCTTTCTTCCCAGCAATCCCTGGCTTACCAAAATTATTCCAAGAGCGCAACAATGAATCATGCAGTAGGTCACAGAAGAACATAAAAAACACTGCAAGTTGAGTTGCTTCATTGACTCCAGTGTTTGTGATTAAAATATGGAAAAAGCCTGTTCAGACCGGATGACATGTCCTATTGATGCCATGAATAATCTAGCAGAAAACACTGCAGGAAGATGACCCGTCTACGTCTACGACATTCATGAACTCTTTGTTAATGGAGCAGGAGTATAATCTGAACCTCACCAGCAGGCCTGCCTCCAAACAACATGAAGAAGTTCCTGTGTGCGTCAGATTTATGGGCGAACCAGAAACATGTGAATACAAAGGTTCTGGCAGGAACCTTTGAATGTAAAAAAACAACAAAGTGATTAATTGGGTTTACATTTTTAACACCTTATAATCTTTGTAATTAAGTAACCATTGTTATTTAATTACCTTTGTATTCCCGCCAGAATGCAAAGGTTCTGGCAGGAAGCTTTGTATGTAAAAAGCGATTGTTTACATTTTTAACACATTATAATCTACGTAATTAATTAATCGAAATTAGCGTGTGAAATTCCCAGTCCTAACTGGAAACAGTTTTCACAAATTGTGGCTGTTATTTAGTTTAGGAGGAGGCTAGCTTTTTACATGCTGATTTTACTTTTGTTTTGACTTTTATGTATTTATCCACATAGTTTATCAGACTGAACATCTGAGAAATAAAACAGACAGACTGTTTTATTTGAACATGAAATGTTTTGTTAGCAGACACAAAATGTAGATAATTTGGGACAAATTGGCAATATTGTGTTATCAAACCGGGAAGGGCAAAGTGGATCCAGCATGTTATTTAATAATTCATATTTTTTGTGTTCGTTCCAGGCATGTAGTGAAACAAATTCCCTACTTTTTTTTTTTTACAGAAACATTTCCTGTGTTCAGTGGAATCCCCCCTCAAGCCCACCAACAGCCACAACCTGATACATCCAACCTCACAGACGCTGATGAATAAAAAAATGCACCCGAGATTTACTCATAGATATTGTGTGACCACGCTGCCTTTTACTTCACAATGGGTTCAATTCTTTCCTGTTTGGACAGCGCTCAAGTGATCTGTCTCATTGTGCTGGAAACATCAAGCTCAACGCCAATGTGGCCTGGGAACGCCACGAAGCGGGCTCCGTGTTTCTCAGACTCCAGCTGCAGGGCGCAGTTAGTCAGCATTGCTCTGTGCATACCTGCAGGTAACAGGGATCCCCGCAGAAGGTGTAGAGCTGGTGGAGGATCAGAGTAAAGCCTCAGACCAGCAGACAGGTTTCTGTTACACCTCAAGGATTGTTTCACACCCTCACTCAACAAGGCTCCAGAGAGAATAAAGCCGTTGTGCTGGAGGGCACGGTGGTTAAATAGTGGAGCTGCTATTAAAATTGCTTGAGAAGGTGTGAAACCGAAGTTCACATTGTGTTTCAGCCTATTATGACTCCAAGCATGAACAATTGAGAACCACTTTATCTTGGCAATAAGCGTCACACAAGCTCTTTTTTAAACGTGACGTTCGTCTAAAACCCGTCAGAAAAAGACTTTAGGTTCAACTTTCTTCTTCACTTTCATGTCTGTCACAGTGCAGACTATCTTAAAAGACAATCGTGGTTTTACGTTTTTATTTTTACATTAGATTCTTTCTTAACTCTCTATGGAACAAATGGAAAAAAAAAATTAGACCTTCTTATTAACAAAATGTATTGACCTTAGTAATCCTCTTTTGTGCATTTGTACTGAAAGGAAACAGCAGGATTTTATCAATTTAACCACTGAAAGAAGACGGTAAACTCTCTAAACATCTGTTGAATGATGGTTCTCAAGAGGATAAGGGGTTGGCTTGCTCCAGAATAAATAGTCGAGATTCATACCCACTATCCACCCGGATCAGAGAACAATCGACTTCAGTTGTCAACACACCCAGATGGACCCATGTCGCTACACCTGCACAAATTCACCTCGCATGTAATTGCTACTCTTAAAGCAGCTGAAAATACAGCGTTGCCTTCTGTTTGAACTTTGGAAATGTGACTAAAAGTGAGACGTTCACATGAAGATATCTACTGATGACTAAAGCTGGTTAAAAAGCTGCTTAGGGTTGATAAAAATCAGTCAGCAACAAGTAAATCAAAACTGCACATTTTGTTAGTAAAGTTGTCCTTTGACAAGCCAGAGCTGTTTCGTTTGCTACACTCTATAATTCAACATTGCCAAATTTCTTTCTTTGAAAAGAGTTTATAAAAGATTTTAGTAAAAGTTATGTTTGTTGTTTAATCAAGTATTATCAGTAGTGAGAGAGTCTATGCTGCTAAAATGAGACATACACAAACAACTTTAAAAGTAAGTAGAAGAAGAAATATGCACAGTTTTTTTTACCCCTTGGTGTTAAAGGTAAAATCTACAGCTGTTCTGTATGCGGGAAAAAAAAAAAAATTTTAAACATGTAGCCATTTAATATTTTAACCCCGAGTAGCTAAATGTTACAGGAAATGAATTCTTAGTTATGAATAGTTAATGATGTCTTTTCCTGTGCATGCTCAGAAACCTGGGGCCTCTTCACAGTGTCCGAATGTGTTTTGGAAAGCCGGTTAATTAGTCCCTTTGAGTGGTTTCCAAAAACCATCAACTGACCTCAGTCATGTAGCCTCTGCTAATTAGAGGGAAAATTCAAGCCACAGAGCTGGAGGTTGAGGTTAAGCTCATCGTATTTACGATAAGCCGGGTAATTGAGGGATGCTGGCCAGCGCCTTGATGTGTTGTAAAGAGACACTCGAGCAAGTGATCTCTGCCACTCATGGCCTAAATCGACATGCTGGGCCGATTCTGGCTGCTGGTTGTGAACCAAGCAGCAGCAGCAACCTAAAAAAAGAAAACATTCATTGCTTCTTCTTCACGCCTAAATAGCTACTTATAAAGTTACTTCTCTATTGTGTTGTGCATTTTTAACTCAACCAAACAGAACAGATAACTAAAACAGCTTACTTTTAATTATGTTAATGGTCTAAAAAACTACTCAGTCTAATTTACTTTAGCATAATACAGAAGATTAGGTTAGTGAAGGAAAAAAAATCTGACTTTTGATCTGAGAATATTAAATTCAGACTGCTGATAAAAAGTCAGAACACTGAGGAAAAACCCTGAAAGCCGAGATGTACCACATGTTTATCAGTCTGGGTAACTTCCTTTTGTTCTTCAAAATAAGAGCCTCATACATAGTTACTGTGTTATTGTTCTTCCTTAGAAAAATAAATGGCCTCTATGAATGTTCCTGCAGCTATCAGCAAAAAGCTAAATGTTACCTTACAGTTATGATCCAAAAATGACTCTTGAATATAAAACATACGTAAAGTTTTAACCCTGCGACACAATAGTCCATCTAGTTTCTTTTGAACTAATAAACCATAAGCAGCAAGAATTTACTATTATGACAGCAACTTTCTTAATTTATATATATATATTATCTTTTTTGTAACTGTTGTAGGAAAGTTTTAGAAAATACATGAGGAGCTTATGCTTTATATTGTAACTGAGGTGAAATAATGGCACACTTTAAAAAAGGCTTTATGCAAAAAAGACGTACAGAGGAGGTTAAAAAAATTGTAAACATGTTTGGAGTGTGAGAGCAAACATCGACAGCCGATGGCAAATTACTCTTTGTTGATATTTTCACAGAAAATAAAGGATTTAAAAACAGTAACAGTCACTCTGAATGCTTTGTGTTTTGGTAATTCACTAAAAAATGTCCCCCAAAACACAGGAGGAGTTTTTTTTTAATTACCATATATTAATTGCTGAAGCTCAAAGAGTGATGTAAAAATTACAATATTTATGCTCATCCTGTAACCAGGATGTCTGTTATAATTAATTTAATTATAAATCACTTTTGTGACTGCAATTAATAGTTCAGTTCGCCATTTGCACAAGACAGATTAATTACGGTTTCATTTTTATTTTCAACACATTTTATTATTATAATTATTATTATTATTATTATTTTGTGTTGGTTGATTTAGACACTGAGGTGATGAAGGCAGACATATAGGAAAACCCAGGGATCATGTCATATTAAACTAGTTTCTTCTTGATGTGATTACTGTCTTACATTTAAAAAATTAATTCCTCCACAAGTGTCATCGTAAATAAATTACCAACTGTCCCATTTTGAAAATACTACTACATGTTTAAGTCTTAATTAAAATCTGTGAACCAGAACAGAACCAAAGAAAGGCAAAAATAAAACGTCTCTGTTTTAGGTCGCACTAGCTGTTTTTCACATCAGTTCATCTTTCCGGGGAAGAGTGAAGCGCTTCCTGAGGAGATTATATCCAGCTAACGTACTTCATTTATTGCAGCCAATTAGCCGTAACGCTTCAGCTCTCCATGAGCCCTTTGGCCTTCGTCTTTGTCTCTAATGACCCTGACTAAATTCTGGATCTCCATCAGGCCCGAAGGAGGTCCTGTTCTGTTTCAGGGTTTCCAATAAAGCAGTTTGTCTTTTGTACAAAAGGTGACTGAGAGGAGAAAGGAAAGGAGATCAGCGATAGGGACAGAGATCCATCCACTGTTTGTGCTTCGGAGAGCCGTGGCTCGACGAGACTTGGCCAAGTGAGATCAAGCCATACAGAATATTCATCACTCCATCGGGAGTTTCAAAGACAAATTAAATATGCTCACAGTACCGATTTCCAGTGGACACATTCCACTTGCTGTCAAGGAGCCTTTACTCGTTTCCTCAACATCCCAAAACACACAATTTTTTTTTTTTACTTCTTCTGGTAAATCTGAAAAGCTTCATTTATTTCTCCCTGCTCTGTTTCATTATTCAGCACCCAGATGTTTTCTCAGATTTGGACAAATTATGCAATTCCCCGAGCGAGCAGGCAGAGACTTCAGTGCGTGTTCTGTCAGCGGATGATAAAATGCAGCTTGATTAATAAAGAGCTGTGAGAACTGATCCGCTGCGGAGAAACCAGGGATCCCTGGTGAAGCTCCGAGCAGCAGGAGTGAAGGTTAACGCTAAGCTGAGGATTTATAGCAGGAGCCAGCAGAGGAGGTCCACCACCAGAAAGCTTGGGAAAAGTCTCTTAAGAGTCCATCAACATTAAAAATGAAATTCGAAAGCCATCAGAAATAAAATTTAATGCTACAACTGCGCTTCTGAAATACCTATAATAATTAACTAACTTTTTATTTTGACAACTTTTAATTTCTGGAGCTCTTTGCACGTTGTCAGTTTGCATCTTTCTTCACCGGGTTATTCAGAATATTACACATTTCTGATGTGTCTTTTTGCATAATTTTCAATTTTAACATTTTATGACACTTGCTGCATATATAATTTCACAAATAAATGAAATAAGATGAAATAAAAAGAAAGAAAATGCTGTCAACTAACTTTTATCTGAATTTTCCTTCAATCTACAACAGGTGCAAAGAAGTAAGTTTAGGTAATAGATCCACTTCAACAGGGGAGATGATGTATAGTGTTCGGTTTCACAGGACAACATTTTAGTCTCTTATTTCTGGAAAATTAAAAATTTTTTGACAAATTATTTTTGTGTTTTTGATAAGATATAGTGACAACAATAAATTCTAATTAATGAAGTTTGAAAACCCAAAATCTGGCTGAATTGTTATTTTTACTATTTCTTCCACTGTTTCTTTAATGAGAGGATCGATAAATGTCAATAAACTCCAAAAATATGATTAAAAGCAGTTACTTTGTGCAATTTAGTTATAATAATGACACTTTTTTATGTCACTGCTGTCCCGAGGAAGCATAATTAGAAATATGTGGGATTTTTAAGAGCTGTATTTATGATTGTGAGAAAAAAGCGCAAATTTTTTTTCCACTTTTTTTACTCTCCACCATTATAAATTTTCAGCCTTTTTGACGATTCTAAAAATAAAACTATAAGTGGCCATTCACACTGCGGCAGCCCCCGACTGCAGCCCACATTGAGCTAAATGGTCTGTCTGCATGTGGGGGCTAATAAGGCCTTTCCCTTTTCCAAAAGTCTAACCGGCCACACTGAGCCATGCCGACTAAGAAAGGCCTAATGGCCTCCAATTTCCCGCATTAGTGCCCATTTAATGGCTGACCTGCCCTCTCGTTAGGCAGCGCAGCATGGGAGCACTTCGCTGCATTCACGGATGCGCATACACACACACACACACATGAATGGACATTTGGCTCTTCGAAGCCACACCGCCTCAGGCCTCCGAAACACTTCCACCCCACGCTGGGACCACATAATAGGCCAGTTAGTAAAAAGGGGCCGCCCTGTGATCAGCAGTGCATCCAGTTCGCTGAGTAATCAACAAGCTTTTGTCTGAGTCGTGTGTGTGGAGCTAGAAGGTGTGTGTGTGTGTGTGTCTCTGTGTGTGTGTGTGTGTGTGTGTGTGTGTGTGTGTGTGTGTGTGTGTGTGTGAGCGAAAGCGAGTGCGCGGCAGAGATTCCCTGCAGTTTGTCTCTATTTAAGCATCCGTCTCATTAAAGTGCGTGTCTCCTTGCGGGTGTTTTGGGCGAGTAATTCAAGTGATGTTCCCTGGAGAAGAGAAGAGTTCCCTGTGCTTCATGTTGATGGGAAAAGAAAGAAAAAAAATCTCCAGCTGACATACAGTGAGGGGATAAAGGGAGCCTGCCTGAGCTACGGCGGGGCTGACGGGAGCGCGTTGTGCGTATGTCAGCTATGCCATTAAAATGCCATGGCTGGAGGATGACGCTGGCAGGTCCTATTCAGCACAACGGCAATGAAAGGCCCTTTTTAGGGTGAATAAAGATTCTTTGGCCTGTCAGGTCCCCCATCACTCCCTGCTGAACAATAACCTCTACAGGCGCTTGTCTTAATAGGCAGAGGGACTGACAGCTTTAGGAGTGATCCGATGCTCAGCCGCATCCACACATGCTGGGTTCAGACAACGACCTGCTGTGTGGTAACAATCACGTCCCGCGCCACAGAGCTGGAGGCGTGAACGCATCCTGTACATTGAGTCTTTAGGGAACCTGAGCTGACAGTGTTGGCGAAACCGCATCACCTCAATGTGAACGGATGCTGTGGCACGGCGGGAAAAGATTTTCTTGCCAAGCGTGAAGATGATTGGAACTAAACGAGATTTAAGAAACACCAGAAATCTTTGCGCTCGCTTAAGAGAGCTGTTGAGTTTGTTGGTGAAGTGGGAAGGCCGTATGAATGCGTAGGAGAAGAGTTTTCTTCTCTGAAGCAGGGTGGAGATAATTGCAACAAGTGCATGCTGCTTTCTTTCTGCCATCAATCTCTAATTGAACAATCTGAGACTTTACTGGGATTCAGACCCGGACGGTTAATCGCTTGTGCAAGAAGTTTGGATCCATGCAACATGCCTGTCGAAGCTTAATACCGTCTTTCCTGCTTCACGGACTCGGTTGTTTTGCACTCCACCATTAACTAAACCCATCTCCTCAGCTTTAAGCATCACAGTCCATGCACAGTCTCTTCTAATGCAGAGGACATATACGGATCGCAGGTGATAAAACCGAGGATCTCCTGCTCCTCGTTTCCAACATCATCCCCAGTCTGTTTGTTTCTGGTTTCTATGGGACTGCCAGATCCATCATGTTCTGGGTTCACGTAACTCCCGGCACGGCGTCATGTGCGTTGTTGGCCCGGAGGCTGACAGGGATGGGTTGGCGCTGTCAAAGCGAGACAATGAGACACAGCTCAGGAGAGGCTAACTCCCGCTCTCTCCTCTGTGTCTGTGAATCACGCTGATCCCACAGCCTCTGCAATTAAAGCCATCACTCCTCTCCGCCAGCGTAAAACGAAAGGGCTTAAATCCAAGGTATTATAACAGAACGCAGTTTGCCAACACTAACTGGCGGGCTGTGAGCTGAGAACATAAACAGTGTTTGAAGATCTGATGTTTAGAAGATTAGAAGGTAATTTGGCCCTCAAGGCAGATAAAGACAGAGTGTTTTTTTTTTCGTTCTGATTGTCCTGAGAAGTCGAAGAGAAAACTGTGAATCTCTCTTCCAGCACCTAGAAGATTGTTGTTCTAGCTTAGCTCTTGCTCAACTTGTTCCTTCAAACAGACTTTAGAAGACAGTTTTCCCAACCTCTTCGTCTGACGCAGAAACCTTGTTGAAATATCAGTGGGTTGTTTTTGGTTGTTTTAAGAAGTGTAATGAAATTTATGAAATAACATGGTGAAACGACTAAAAACTTATGCAACATTTTTCAGATGAGTAAGTAACGATTTTTAAGCCTTTACGGTAAAATTGTAATTTGGATTTTCACTGTGGGTCGATGTAAAAACTGCAAACCTTGACCCTTCTCACATCATTTGTATTAGCATTGCATGGATATAAAAAGGGAGTTTAGGCTCTTAAGTTAAACTTACATCAGTTTGAAGTATAATTCAGCCACATGGTATAAAATGAGAAGTAAAACATACACAATGATGACCTGAACTACCAGAACCTACCGAGCAAAAGCTGGTCTAAAGGACATAAATCAGACAACTTTGCCTTCCATAAAAACTATTTTAAAATCACCCAGAAGTGCTTTAACAGGTGATAGAGTTGATCAAAGAAGTCAGCCAAGCTCAACGTTTTTGTTTAGGTTAAATGTGGACATGACATTTAGACCACAGAAGTCCAAATCTCGACATTATCCTCTGGAACAATGTCTGGTTGAGCGGAAGCAGCTGTGAAGACTAATTTTTTTGGACATTGGGTGTTTTAATTCAAACTAAATTTTAAGTTTGCTGGGATTTTATGTAGCCATTTGTGTCACACCTCTGCAGTGACGCAGAGGTGATCACAGAGACTGTGATCTCTTCATACTGGGCAGTAAATGTTTCCTCCAGCCTCTGCAGATAGCTGCTTTATTGCTCAATGGAAACCGCAACGCCATGGCCGCGTTAAGTAGGTGTGAAACCTTTGACCCCCCCACCACACCCACACACACACACATCCTGCATTCCTTTGACTTCCCATCACACAGCCACCTCTCCTCCAAACCTCTCTGTGACTCTCCTCCTCATCCTGCCTCCTCTTTCCCCTTCTGCAGGGGAAAACAGGCATTCCCCGCTGCAGATGTCATTAGTGAGCAGCACTCTAACAAGTGTCTCCATAAAATTTATTATCCATGAAGGTGCCTTCAGCTAAGCAGTCAAATAGAAGCAGGAGGGCAGAGGAAATCGAAGTTGATGTAGTGACAAATTGGAGTGGAGGTGCGGAGAGATGGAGTGCAAAAGAAATAAATCCTTTAGTTTCCTCCTGTTTTCCAATCCATCTCCCTTGCTGACGCTCAAGCTCTTCACCAAGGGAGCAACTACAAATATGTTTTGTGGTTTTGCCAGACATCCTAAATGTGATTTTGTTCTGGTCTTGAACTGGACCATTTTAGAGCTCATGCTCACCCTTTAAAGTTCTACTACTTGGCGGCTTGACCTCCTTTACAACCAGTCAGTTATTAACACTTAGCTTTAACAGGAAGGGGGAGGGTTGCCACATGGCCAACCTCTAAAAATCATTCCAGGTCCGTTCGTCCTGCGTACAACTAAAGATATTTGTCCCCACTTCAACAGCATCCAGACTCAGGTAGAACCTAAAGAAACGAGCTCTCTGTGCTCCACATGAAACCCTGAAAGTCCCACACTCCCTCGGCCAAATTCGCACATGTCCATCACGATTCGTCTTGTGAAAAAAATAGTTACAACTGCTTGATATCTTTTTTTCAGTCAGTAAAAAAAAAATCAAAGATGCTAACCTGGGAAGGTTTAAAAGAGTGTAAGCAAAGTGTTTTACAAATGCTTGGCATCAAAGTTCTTACCTAAACTCTTGGCACCTTTTGTTGGTGTGTGAGGTGACGTCATGTTAGGTGCACCAAAGCAACGAAATCAGCTTCTAAAAATGTTTTAAAAAATGTAATTATAAACTGTGTGCACTAGTTTGCTGAATTGATAAATAAGACTACTTTCCCAAGCTATTTTTTCCCCCCAAACATTTCTCACCCTTTGTAAAGATAACAGCTGGTTGTAACGGCTTTGGAGGCAAAAGAAAACAAGAGAAGTGTTACCTAAGATGTGCAAGCTTAACCACATGTTCACACCGTACAACGTTCAAGTGTTTATTTTATTAAGTTTTCTTAAATCCGACCGTTTTGTTTATTTAACGCTTGGCGGCCCACTGAGCTCATAGTACTCTGGAGGAAACGCTGATACTGTAGTTTTATCAGCGTGCCATCTTAAAACACAGAGTGAACATGCCAGAATTGGCCTTGCGCTTCAGAAAACTGGCTCACGTTAAATCTTTTAGCAGGAGGAAGTGAATTCATAAAGGATTTTTGCCGTCCTGCAGAAACGCCTGTTGGGATAAGATGTGTGTCAAGAAGGACAGATTGTGGAGAATCTGGAAGGAGTTAAGTGGCAAACTAAAGAGTGCCATGTAATACCGGTGACATGTGCTGCAGTTTAAATCCACTGCATTTTCAAGTATTCACAAGCCGCGTGTTTTAATAAAGGAACCTGTAATTGACTATCTGCCAATCTGTAATCCTCCCAATGCATAATGTGACACACTTACTGTCTCTTTCTGTCCTTTAAGTCACACTTTCAGCAGACAGAACAACCTTGAGCAAACTGAGGAGCCTTTTGAATTGCATATTGTGCATTCCAACATGCTGGAGCAGGAAGCCGCTGAAAGCCCCATTCCTTCTTTCCCTGTGACACATTTACTGTCGTCAGCTCACATCCATCTCCACAACAGCGGTTTCCTAAACTTGAGCCTGAATTCCCCCCATGTCCTGAACTCTTCATTTAATCCCCCTGCCCCCACCCTCACACTGTATATTAAGAGCCCAGGGAAAAATAAAGCCCGGCTGTTGCAGACGGTGTGTTTTTCTTTTTTACCCGTAATCTGGAATTGGTCTGCAACGGGTCACAAATCGAACGTGACGCCAAAAGGCTAGCGTTGCTTTTGCCACAGCTCATGTATTTTTCTTGGACGATGCAGTGGAGAGTGGGGCTGAATATCAAACAATCTCAAGAAGAAGAAAAAGGAAAAAAAAAGCATTTTGATTTTGGAAGCCTGCAGCAAATAGCTGGATAAAGAATAGAGACCAATCAACCACATTGGGTCAGAAGAAGCAATACATGACAGACATGACAAGAAGGACAGGATCTACTTTAATCTTGTGCTTAGGTATGATTTTCTTAGGAAACTATGTGAGGGAGAGAAAATCCAAACGACCACAATCTGGTAAAAGTGTGTCTATGCATATGGATCTTTTTTATGTCACGTATTATCTTTGGACTTTGAAATTAGACTCAATCTATGCATGAAATGCAGCTATCATCACAATAACGCCAGATCACGTGGAATGTGAGGATACAAATGCAAATCGATATTCTTTTCCTGGGCTATTTGATCTGATACAAAATGTGTTTAACAGAAATTCAAACTGCAAAGCAAAACGAAGCACAACTGACCACATAATAAAAACAACAACAAGATTATGTCATGAATCAACTGCAATGACAGGGTAAAACATTAGTAAAAGTAACACAAAGTAAGACAAAGCGTAAGGTTGAATCCCGTTATACTCCCATATTTCCTTCAAACACAGATATTTTCTGGCTCCCACTTGGAGTTGCATTGACAGTTGTTGCAGCAGAACGTGTTTCAATTCATGTCGCTCAGTAACGAACCTGGGTTGTAAATCCCATCCTCTATCAGCTCCCTGGGGTGTTGCGGCAGCCGCTTTGCTCCATATTGTTCTTGACACTAATGGACCTGATATATTTTTACAGCATTGGCTTCAGAACCACAACCACCACCACACTCTTCTGCTGCAGCACTGCAGAGCGTGAAGCATGTTGCAACCACGCGCTCTGGTGCCCGCAAATATTTACTTACACCCCCCCTCCTCCCGCTCTCTTGCATCAAAGACTATAGTATTTCCAAACTTACATTACATTTAAAATTTAACTCCGACGAGACGAGAAATAAGATAAGAAGAAATGAGGCACGAAAACCTGAAACATTGTCGTAATTTAACAATTAGTAGGAAACAATTAGTGATAGACTCACGGAAAGAGCAAAGTGATCTTACAAACTCTTAACCACATGCTTGGCTTTACTTTTCATAACCAACCTTTATTCCCCAAACCAAATTTAACCCATTTAACCACTCGCAGTAATGACATACAAGCAACTTATCTGTGTCACTTCATTCGCTGCCACCACACAAACAATGTGTTCAAACCCATTTGGTTGCAAACAGAAAAGACGTAAAAGGCTCTCAGAAATGAGCCATATGTCATTCTGTGCTGAGTCTCCATTAAAGGAAATAAAATACAAACACTGATCAACAATTCAAGACTGGCATAATGAGGTAAGGGCAAGGTATTGATTTTATGTTGTGGGGAAATTGCAATTAATCATCTGTCCATTAAAGTGAACACTGGTCGTATTTTACTTGAAAATTTCATTGTAATGTAATTCATACATGCAACTTAAAGCATTTCATATAAGAACAGATGTTTTTTTTTATGTTGATTTCCTTTGCAAGTTGGGAGTAATAAAATGTAGATCCAGAAAGTTGCCCCTTCTTTGTGTTAAGCTCCATTGTGCTTTTGTTCAGACTTTAGATCTGGACCACAATTATAAAGCTGCAGAGTAACAGGACTCATACTTCTTTTTTTTTCTAGCCAAATTGATCATTATGACAAAATGTGGGTACCTCAGTATTGATTTAGTCTGGTATGAAATTGCTGAGTGGGCAAAGGACTTAAAAGTGATTGGATTAATGTCAAGATGAAATACTGAAAAGATTTTCTTGACACACACTGTAATTAAAAAAAAAAAACAGCGACAAACCAACTAAAAAAATCAGAAAACAGAACATTTATTATTGTTTATTATTACTGTATAATAAAAGGTATTTTATTATAGTAATACAAGAAAAGACTTGTATTACTAGTTCAGCAAACCCTATGACTTTAGAGGTTACTACAGTTTGGACATGCCAGGTTTTACATTATTAAATGCTCAGCTGCAGACGGCCAATTGAAAAAATAAAAAAAATAAAAAGGTTAACAACTTGTCAGTATGATTATTTTGAGGAAAATCATTTTCTTTCCCCACAGATTTCACTCTAAAGGGACCCATAATGAGACTCACACTGAAATACACTGAGTTGTGAAATCTGTGTCAGGAATATTACCCCCACAGTGCGATCTGTCCATTGTGTGGATATTTCTTTCATACTTTCTCTGGCAGCAGGTTGAATCCCGGCTACAAGATGATTGTAGCGCAGCGGGAAAATTGATGGTAATTATCAAATAGACCACTTAAAGCAAGTCGAATGAAAATGGCTTAAGAAAACAGGCTGGTATGTAAGTGCAGGTGTGTGACGAAACGTCGGGAAGGTCGTTAACGAAGAGACGAAAACCCGAAAAGAGGACAGTTTAAATCCTTCTAAGCTCGACACAAACACGCTTTGGCGTTCGCGCCGTGCGTATGGTGAAGTGATGAAGAACATGTAGAATAAAGCGCTGTGTTTTGCTGGGGTTGCTGTCATTTCCTGTGAGGTCACAGGTCAAGGACCTAAACACTAACCAGTTATTCTTTTTCTTTATATTATTTTTCTTAAGTTAAGCCAATCAGTTTCTATCTTTCTCGTTGTATTTGTTTGTCATCGCCTCTCGCTTTATTTTTTCGCAGACCTTGTTTATTATAGGTTCATTTAATTTCCCGACCACTCACATGGGCCCTCTGCGTCACCCAACACTGTCCTTCCATTTACTGACGGTTCATGAATAATTTTATGAGTTTTGTATCGGGGTCATCCTGTCGTTTCTCTATCTAGAACCAAAAATATGAATTTGCCGGGGTCTGTGCTTCTTAGGATGTTTATCTCTACTGCTGTGTTTCCTGAATCTCTCAAGGTAACGTAAGTTGTTGTTTCTCTTTGCTCACTCTTATTTAAACCCCACAACATTTCAGTTTTTACTAAATTATCAATTTTGACATGTCAGCTTTTTGTGTAAGAACACATTTTTGATGACCTTACCTGTTTCTATTATAGTTCTAAAATCATCAGAGCTCATTTGGATCATTTGTTTGAGATCACTGAGTAACATTATGCTCTTTGTTTGTCCATTTATGGTGCTTCACTTACGGTCCATGATACTTCATCTTGTCCCGCGATGACAGGTGGAAAGACAAATATGCAAAACAAGTCCAAAGCTACATGACCTGAATATATAGACACGCAGAACGGAAGAGAAACAGACAGGAAAGAACTTTTCAATTTACAATTCTCATGAACTTATTCTAAAAGCATGTTTGTCACGTTGAATATGCAACCGCGATCGCTCAAAGAGAGGAACTGATTAACGCATATGGTTAAAGCATTTTAGGTCTGCTATGGGGGCTTTCACATACGCATGCAATGAGTCTGCTGTGGCCTTTTTAAATGAGCACAGAGAGCATTTATTTAGGAGTAATCAGCTGAATAAGCTGTTCTATATGTGATGGATGGAATTCAGTGGAACAGAAAGCTACTTAAGAGCATTCTGGGAGTGTACAGCTCAGCCTTATTCAGCCACTTACTGACGTTTCGCCTTTGGACCAGTCTGCTGTGCTGAACCCAAACCAAACTGTGACATTCAAACCGAGACACCTTTTAAGCCAGAAGCGTTCCCTGCTGTTACAGGATTACTGTGATATGGACACTGTGTACTAATGTTGAATACATCAGTACACTGTGATACCACTGAACTTTGTCACATTTAGTTTCGCATTTCATTGGGATTTTATGTGATTGAGCAAAACAAAGTTATCAGTGATTTCTAAGTGTGAAAAGTAGATGGTGTTTCACGTTTTAAAAAATCTGTATTCAATACTCTACAAAACCGCCCTTTGAAGCAATGACAGCTGCAGTCTTGTGGGGTATGTGTGGCTACCAGATTGGCAACATTGGAGACCAAACTTTCCCCCCCTGCTACTTTGCCAAATACCTCAAGCTCAATCGAATGAGACGGAGAACAACTACAAATATAATGTTTTGTGGTTTTGCCAGAGATCCTAAACATGATTTTGTTCTGGTCTTTAACTGGACCATTTTAACATATGAATAAGCTTTGACTGTACCCTCAACATGGTAGTTCTAGCTGCATTATTAAATTTGATGTCCTGCTATAACGTGAACTTCTGCCCCAGTTTGGCACTTTTGTAGCTTTTGCATTTGTCCAGGATCGTCCTGTATTGGACTCCATCAGGTAACCTGCATGCATGATGCTCCTTTCTGTCTTTTTGGTGTGTTTAGGGTGATATGGAAGTCTTGCCACTACACATACATGCTTAGGTGCTGAATTTTGGCCTCATGTGACCTGAACAGCTTCTGCCTCATGATCCCTACATGACTTATGACAAACTCCAAATGGTACACTTTATGGATCCCACATTACCTTTAAAACCGGTTTTCCACACAGGTCATTGTTCTGACATTCACATAAACACAACTGGACTCTATTGACTAAACAGGTGACTTCTGAAGGTCATTGGTTGCAATGGATTTTATTTAGGAGGGGGTTCACTGCAAATGAATACCACCCTTTACATTTTTTTTAACATTTAGAAAACCACAAATCCTTTTTGTTATATTTCATAATGCATCATTTCCTTTTGTTTTATTTCTAACGCATTGAAATGTGAAAAGGTTCAAGAGGTTAAAGATGATGTTATAAATTGTGCCTATTTTTAATGCAGAAAGAAATTAATATTATTAGATTTTACAAACGGTCCAGAAAGCAATTGTTTGTTGGAGTTAATTCTCACAGATGGCTAAATATTGCAAATATATTTTTTAAACATTAGCTTCTATTTAAGCTAGATGCATGAGGAGAATATTTTTGGGATATTTCTTGAACATTGAATTTGTAATTTGTTTATTTCTGCAGACAGTGCAGTCAGTTTCACCAATACCCTGCCAAATCATCACAACAAAGCACTTCCAATGTCTCAACCATTTACACTCGAGACATTTTTCAGTTTAATTTAAACCAAGGCTGTAAACCTTCAAAACATAATGATAGCCCAAACACACATCTGTGGCTTCCTGCATAAGGGCGAAAGGGAACTAGATCTGAGCTACGGATAAAGTCCCAAAAGCTCCAGGAGACTGGAAAATATGAATAAGAAGACCTTTTCCCTATCCAGCCCTCCATCCATCTGCCTTCTTCTTTTTCAGTTCAGGTTTTATCTCTCCTGGGAGACGAGACAATCAGCTCCCAAAAGCTGTTCCTCATGTTCCACCTCGACTTTCATCTGCAGCCAGTAACCTGTCGAGGCTATGCAAAGCAATCCATCAAATGAAAATAAAGACAAGTAAAAATATGAAAAGCATTTGTCAGTTTTTCCTTCCTCTTCAAACATCTGATTATTTTTTTGCTAAAGGATCAACAAAATATCTGAATTTGTCTCTGTCACAATCAGCCTGATTGAGACAGAGGGTCGACTTTTCCTTCATGTGTCACACAAAAAAAACACTCAGGGGCCCCTTGTGAGCCACATACGCTCATCTCATAACAAAAATATTAGCATTAATGACTCAATTTCCTTATCAACCTCCATAAATGGGCCCATTTGTTTTCTTTGTCATTCTCTGGTGATACAGACTTTTTGTTATGAGAACCAGAGAAGGTAGTCACATGGGAACCTGATTATTCAGTCAGCGGTAAAGGGGCTCCGGGGGATCCCCACTGAGCTGCAGCAAGCTTGCATCCCAACATCCAACTCTGCAGCTCTTCAGCAGCGGAAGATGTTTAAACATCAGCTGCTTGGACTGTCAGGATTCTCTGTTTGTCTTGACGTCTTCTTCGCTCTGTTCTTCTTCAGCTCACACAAGATCAGTCCAAAACTAAAGTCCCTCCTTTCCTGAGTCGACTCTATAATGGGGCACACGGAGGAGTTAAATCAGCTGAGGCAGCTGCTTTTGGGCTGATTTGGGCTCTCAGTTTGGACAAGAACTATTTGGTTGGATTGTTCAAGAAGAAGAAAGAAAAATAGAAAGGGAAGAAAATGTATAGGTCAGAAGGAATGTCACTGTTCTGCTTTGTGCCCTGAAAGGCCTTGGGACCATTATTCAACACAAACAAGTTTTATTGGGATTTTAAATAACAGCTCAGCACAGAGTTGTGCATTATTGTGAAGTGGACAAAAAAAGCAAAACATTATTGTGAAAAATGTTTCAGAAATAATTTCAAAAAGCTTTAAAACTGAAAATAGAAAAAGTGTACAAATATAAGTTTTTTCATTTTTGTCAAATGTGAATGAGAATGAAAAATATGCTATTTCATTTAGTAAAGGGATACATTACATTTTTGTTAGCTGAGGTAATCTTGGAGGTACACATGTGGATGTATTTTAAGGCTACACCAGGAACGCGTTGTTTTGTTGTTTAACACGACGGGAAAGTCAAACAGAATCTGCCAAAAAATATCAGAAAGAGAAACGTGGAGCTGGCAAAGTCTGGGTCATCCTTGAGAACAGTGTCCAGAAAAAAAGGTGCCTGTGTCTTTTTACTTAGAATATGTTTGGTTTTGTAAAGTCAGGAGACTTTTTATTGGCATACATCATTTTCTTTGCTTATGTGGATCTTTATCTGTAGCCAGTGACTATAATGTGAGTCCCTGGGTCGTAAGGAGGAGATAGAGAGAGAACGGATCCTCTGCCCCTCACCCCACTTCGTGCCTTATCTGTGGGAGCTAATGAGTGATGGATTAACCTGGGATCACCCCCTGGCAAATTGAGATGACCCTGCAAACTTTCCCCTCACAAAAAGCCCCCCTCCTCCCTCACACAGCAAAGACTGCGTTCTAGTAATAGTCAGACAATGCTGGGTGACGTTTTCGCCATTAAACCCATCTGGTAAGACTTTTCTGTAGAATAAATCAAAGCTGCTGTAGATTTACTGTCACTTTAAACGACAAATCACTTCTTCTGGATTAAAAAGTCTCACCTGACCTAATTTTGCAGTAAATAGTTTTGACAAAGATCAAATCTACCTTCTCGAAAATAAGATACAGCTCAGATTGAAACGATCGAACAACTACGAGCTGGATAATGAGTTCTGTTTTAATCCTAACGTTTCGCGCATTATTCCTTATTTCTGCTAATAATTATGGTTTCCCCTTCCAGCACTGGGCCCCACCATACTGTCACCTGTACACACAAAACATCAGCAGTATTCCAGTCAACACCCCAGCAAGACAAACTAATGCTCAGCAGCCAGAAAGAAAGAAGTTGTTTGCTAATGGATTATGAATTTGGCAGTAATTCTCTCACCGTCCTGGTAGAATGCCAGTGAGAGTTCAGGAGACGTCTCGGCTCTGTCAACCACAGTTGCATAGTTATATGTTTTAACACGTCAGGCTAAACCTCTTGCAGCTCAGGAGCATTCCTAATGCTTCAGAATAAGTCATAAAGTGAACAGAACAAAATAGATTTGCCGCATTTAACCACTTCCACAAAGTCCCTGCTAAATATCCCTGCTGGGCCTTTCAGGGTTAGGCACAACAAACTTCTGTCCCATGCAGAAAACATCTTGATTCTTCAAAATGTGAATGTTTTTATGGACCTTTAAGTTTGTTGTCTGGATATCTGTTAAAACATTCAAGGTGTTGTTTATATAAATGATCTCACTTTTTTTTTTAATTTGAACAATCAGAAAAGTCCAAAAACATTAATCTATGAACACTTTTAAGTGTTTATAAACCTTTAAGCCATTAAGAGACAGCATTATCCAAAAGGATAAACATCCAAGTTTCTTATCCTGGCGAAAGTGTGAAAAAATGATATAACTCATTGTTCTGGCCACGTTTTTATTTATGTGGCCGTCAAAACGTTCCTTCACCACTGTAGTGTTGCTTTGCCTCTTGTGATGTCATCAACCTTAATTTAAAATTTTTCTAGTTAATCTTTTATTGAACCAGGACAAACTCCTTTTTTATTATTATTGTTAAAAACCCTGTTTCCAAACTAGATCTTTTTGTTTATGAATTCACTGCCCTTTTAATTTTTTTATTTTTATTTTTCGGAAAAACTGTGTAAATCCAAGTGTATCTTTATTTTTTTTTTGTCATTGTACATTTGTTAGTATTAAAAAAAATACACCAACCGATAGCATCACTGTTGGAAATGAATGTAGCTATAAGACTGGGAAAGAGTTTGACTTTTGGAGAAAAAAAACCATAAAATGTGATCTCTGAAAATAAAAACCATGACATCTTTCCTATTAAAAAAAGAGTAGAACAAATCTCATATTTGATCTTAAACATCTGATCCTAAGCTTGAAGCAACGCTCTAATCTTTCTACTTTGTGCTGACCTCTGCTGACTGTGGTCTCTTTGTGCAGTTTCACTAACCAGCCGCGTTCACCAGCCTTCAGGATAAAACACACACAAGTTATTGTGCGACTGTTCGCTGCATCTGATGGCAGTGAACTGGCTAGACGGCAACAGGCAAACTCACTCTGACACACACACACAAGCACAAGTGTGATTTACAGGCCTCCGTGACAACCGAGTGCTGCAGACCTTAAAGTGCACACACACTCCCCCATGCGCACACAAGCGCCCTGCTCCATGACTTATATGGAAAAGACAAAACATTGCTGATAAATCACTGTCAGCTATTCACACACACGCACACAACACACACACACACGTTGGAGGAGCTGGAGACAGGGTCTTTGTTTCTGGCAGCATGTGAGTGTGTTTGACGCACAATGAAATTGTTTAACTCAGCTTGATCTGTCACAGGTGCTTTCTCCCACTGTTTCAGATTGTGTGTGTATGCGTGCGTGTGTGTGTGTGTGTGAGAGACATGAAGGTTGGAGAACAATCACTCTTAAACCACATGCATGCGCAGCTCCACTACGTGCTATATTTGACTGGTTACCAAGCTCTCCAAACTTTATCCACGTCCAAGTGTTTGAGAGTTTACAGCATAATTAAGTCCCACTGACACATTAGTCCTCGGCAGCAGGCTCCAGCTGTTTGCAGTTGCCTTGGATGATGACAGATACAGGCGGCAGGAACAGTGGGGGGGGGGGGCGCTCTGATCTGCCCAGTGGGCCGCCGTACGGAGGTGTAACTGCATCCAGGCATTAATCATTTCTTGCTGTGAGTCTTAAGGACCTGCGCTTTGAGCTCAGAGCGCTCGCACTCGTGCTTGGTGGTCCTGTCGGCGAACACGGCGGCTGTTGCCAGAGGAGGTTTTTGCCAGGGCTTTCACCTTGAACCAAGCACTGAGCTGCTGCATGGACAAAAGCCTCCTTCTCTGTTGTTGTGCTCGCTCTTGCACACACATGTGCAGCATGGAGGGCATCATTGTTTGCTTTTGCTTCATTGTTCTTCTTGGTGGTGCTGGAACGGCCCTATCAGCTATTAGATTTGGACCAGTCGAAACAAACCGTGCCAGGGCTTTCGCTTTTAACTGAGAACAGATTTGGGCGTTTACAGGAAACCGTTAACAACACATGAAGCTGCAGATGCAAGACACATACCGATGTCTGTCTTTAAACCTGGAAGTGCAAGTAAACACGTTGTAGATAACAATTTTGACATGTCTACTGTAAGATTTTTTTTTTTGTAAGTTTGCATCAAAGTGAGATTTGATTTCGAGAGCCAGCAGAACGCAGCATGTATCGGTAACGTGGAAGCACGCGTGGTTTTCAATATTCCAGTGCTAATGTGTGCAGCTTAATCTCAGCATAAATGAAGCTTATGCTGAACATTAGTGCACAAACAGCATCATCATGGGGATCAGGAATACAGCAGAGAGATCAGGGAGAACGTTGTGGAGACGTTTAGAGGTTCTGCTTTCTGAGGAAACACTGGAGCTCTGACAGAGATCATCTGGTTTCTGGGTACGTCTCTAACTACAGCTCTTTTCCCCTGATCGCTCAGTACCAGGAAGAGCTCATCAATTTACCATCAATTTGACTGATCCAAATCCAGTCCAATCAACTGCATTTACCACAGGCGGACTCCGGTCAAGCTGCAGAAACATCTCAAGCACGATCGACTCAGTAATGAATTGTGAATACCAACATAAAGGTGATTTCTTGGTTTTCTATTCTTGATGAAAAATCTCCAAAATAGTTTTACACATTGCCACACTGGGGTATGCAGAGTATTGAGGAAAGAGATTAATTTAGTACAATTTGGAATAAGACTGCAAAACAGCAGAATGTAGAGAAAGTGAAGTGCAGTGAACACTTGAAATGCCTTGCTGTTGAAATGTGCTATACAAATAAAATGTGATTGATTGACTTTCTAGACATTTTATGTACTCTACAGCTTTTCTGAAATACAACCAAGAATAAGGATGTTCTGAAACAATGCCGTCAAAGGAATGTTTGTCCTGTAGGGAACTCAGCAACATGGAGAAGAAGAAGAAGAAGAAGTTTAGGAAGCAATGAGATGAAAACTGAAACTTTTGATCTTCCTGCAAATTACTATAACTGGTGGAAGTCTAAGACCCTGAACACACCATCCTCACATTGTGCTGTGGGGTGGGGTTTCTTCAGCAAGGACAGGGAAGCCGGTCAAAGTTAATGGGAAGCTGGAGGAAAGTACTATAAAATGGTTTAGATCAAAGAACATTTGTATGGTCTAATCAAAGATCAGACCAAAATCTGAGATAGATTCTGCAGGAATATTCAAAAAAGAATGTTAAAGACACTTTCCACTAATTGTGAGTTTGAGCTGTTTTATACAGTTTTGAAAAATGTGCAAAAAAGTCCATCTCTACATGTGAAAAGCTGGCAGAGAATTAGCCAAAAGGACATGCATTTGTAATTGAAGTAAAAGATGGTCCTACAAAGCCTTAACTAAAAGATACAAATACAGAAAAATATAAAAACCGCGTTTATAAATCTGGGTTGCTTTTTTTACGTTTATCAGGTAAAATCCCAATAAAATGAGGCTCAGATGAAGCAAGACGTAGAAAGGTTCAAAGTTTTCTCTTGAAGTCCCTTCCTTTCTTACTTGTCCAGTTTTTGTCATATTCCAGTCCACACATTTTATTTGTTCTGGCTACAAAAAATTGACCCTCTATTGGTAGCCTGCTGCCACATGGAGATGCTGAGGTCATCTGCCTTGATCCTCCAGCAGCACCGCTTGGCCTCAGCCCCAGGATCAGATCTCATATAAATAGTCGCTTATAGAGTTTTAACTCAGACTCGCTGCCAAATGCACAAACTCTATATTCGTCTATTATATACACTCCGTTGGCAGCATTTTCCTGTGCTGTTTACATCTTTCCTTATTATAAATGCTTTGTGACACTTTTCTGCCCAGGATTTAGTGGTAGTGACCAAAATTGTGTGCCTGAAATGGTCTGACGACAGCAAAGTGATAGGATCTAATATGGGAAAGAAAATCTCTATAAAAATCTCTATAAATAATGCCGATAGTGACAAAAAACAATCAATCTCTAATTGTTTTGCTTGGTGGCTGGGCTAGCTGTTGGTAGCAATTACAAAAAAACAAAACAAGGTATAACTAAAGATACAAATTGAAATTTTGAATAATTTCACATTGGCTGACAGAGCTTGTGAGGTACTTTGTGTTTATTGCTCTTATTACTGCAAAACTCACCACACATTATATCCAGTGTAGCCATTTTTTATTTTGAAGACAAGATGGTAAAACATTTTTTAAAAAATCTCTCATGCTCAAAGTCTGAATTCCTGTAATACTATATTTTTTAATTGTTGACCCACTGGGTAGGTATAACCAGTTCATAGGTTCCTCAAGCAAACAAACAAGAAAAACAACATACATGCACATAATTAATAATAATTCTTATTTTGTTTTTAAAGTAATTTATATATATATATATATATATATATATATATATATATATATATATATATATATATATATACATATATATATATATATATATACATATATATATATATACTAATATATATATATATATAATATATATATATATATATATATATATAATATATAAATTACTTTAAAAACAAAATAAGAATTATACATATATATATATATATAATATACTGTATATATATATATATATATATATATATATATATATATATAATATATATATATATATATATATATATATATAAGGAGCATGAGAAACTGGAGAAATACCAGGGCCTCAGGGAGGAACTGGAAAAGAACTGGAAGGTGAAGACCACAGTGGTGCCTGTGGTCATCGGGGCCCTCGGGCAGTCACCCCCAAACTGGAGCAGTGGCTAAAACAGATCCCAGGAACAACATCAGACATCTCAGTCCAGAAATGTGCAGTACTAGGCACAGCCAAGATACTGCGCAGAACCCTCAAGCTCCCAGGCCTCTGGTAGAGGACCCGAGTTCAGAGGATGAAAAGAGACCACCCGCATAGGGTGAGAAGGGAATTTTTTTATATATATATATGTATATATATATATATATATATATATATATACATATATATATATAAATAAATGCATCATTTTCCAAAACTCAGTGAGGTATTATTTTTTTATTCGTCACGTTTCCAGTATCGGACAAAATTATCACACTTATATATTTTTTCCCATATTCCTGCAGATCTATGCAAAGCATCTGAGATTCCTCCAAGTCAGAAAACCAGGCTAGCTGTTATTAGCAACACAATAATTAGATACAGTCCTAAATTAAAAGCTAACAGAAGTGTTAAACTGTTTATCACAGTTTAATTCAAATTAAGGAGGTAAAAATAGATTTAGCCAAGCACGTTCATTGGAGAAATTAGAGTCAAATACAAAATTTTTCAAAATCAGTTCCTCCAGGAAAAAGTTGGTAGAGGTTATTTTTGCATTTATAGAAGTTTTGAGCAGAGTTCTATGGGAATATTTCTATAAAAATAAAAATAAAAAATAGATGTCCTGTCTGGTCAACCTCTGTCTCCTTCCACATTAGAGCATCTAGTCGTTGACGTAGCTCAAGACACAATAAAAAGACAGGCATGGTGTGATTCATGCGACTTATGAGCCATGCGCTGGGGCATTTTGTGTTTATTGTGTGAACACAAGATGATTTTGTCTGCTGTGGGTTTTAATTACCCCTAATCATTTGGTTTCCTTGAACTAAACCCTTTCCATTGCACACAAACACCTCCCCCTTACTCACTCTCCTTCTGAAACACACACACCCGCACAAACACTTAGACGCATTCGGTGCCAAACCCACAACACACAGAGATCCTCTCTCTGCTTAAGATGAGCTTTCACTGCGGCAACAAGTCACCAATTAATTCATTAACAGACGCCTCCGCGGGCGCTGAAAAGCTGCATAAACAGACACTGGCACATTATGTGGACTAAGAGAGACACACACGGGAACAAACAAGCTGTGTAATTTCAACTTCAACTGGTAGAGAAAGAGAGAGTAAAAAAAATACTAAGGATAAACGGTGGTAAACACAGGTAATGGCAGAAAAAGGGGCTTCTCATTGCCGTCGGAGGAGAATATCAAAAACAATATGTTGAGAAATTGACCAATAGTTTTTAACTTTTTTTGTCTAAAACAGTAACCTGAGCAACACACATGAGCCGACATCAACACTCTTTGGTGTGAAGGTGTTACTTGGAGAAGATTAAGTTTGCTATTTTCAGTACAAATGAGCTATTTCAGAGGGAAATCGGAGGACATGCAGACAGAAAAAACTATTTGAAACACATCTTTAATTTCTACAACATGTCCAGACATGAGTGAGGGGGTCATTCAGGCTGCGAGAGAGCAGATAGCAGGAAGACTGAGCAGAGTACGGCAAAGATGCTCAGTCTGAGCCTTTTCAATATCAACCTGTCAGTCATGGAGTATGCTGGCTTTGAAAATGCCTTTTGGAAATCCCACAGTTAAGGTAAAGACCAAGATTCTCCTCGGGGAATTCAGAGACTCATGTCTTTAGGATGTCAGCTCGACAAACCATGATCACATTAATGGCTAATTGAAGACGTAATTAATGTTTTAGTTCAGTAAAAAAAAATCTGTTTCACAACTGTTTTCACACACACTGTGACATACTTTCTACGACACTCTAGGCTTTTGAAAATTTTTGCATTTTTGACCCTTGTGCTCATAAGCGATGCCAACTTGCACCTTTACGCAGCCAAAACTACCTGCCATGACGAGGCTCACAGCCCTGCTGAGCCTCGTTATTCTGAATGAAAGATGGCTTCTGGCCATCTTTCATTCAGAATAACAAAGTCATTCTGTAATATTACTGCCCCAGCTTTTCACAAACCATTCACTGGATGGGCAAACCTCCTCAGGATGCAAGTAGATTGTTCACATTTCTCTCTAGAGAATACAATTGACGTTATTAGAAACCCGGTTCTGACATGCATGCGTGCGCCAAGTCCTAATAGCTCAGGTCAAGTTGAGTAAAGGCAGTGATGTGTTCTTCCACAGCTTTAGAGCACTAATAATTGTGCTCATAACAAATAATCTGATATCAATAAAAACGAATAAGCTTGAGGCATGTTTGGATGTTGTAATAAGGCAGCAGAGTCCACGGTGAAGCCAGGGTGACAAGAGGAAGTGAGTCCGGGCCAGAAGCCAGCAGAGTAACGCTATATGGCTTTCTTTCACAGGCAATATGGCTTCGTACCAAACTGCTTCTCAAAAACAAAACCGAGGCCACATTTCTGGTGCGAGCAGAGACACAGGCCTAAAATGCGGGCTCACGCTGCAAGCAGGATCTGGCTTTAATTACGTGTCGTAGCCAAAGCAATGAAACAAAACCACAGCCCAGAACCGCTCGCTCTGCCCAGAGGACGCTGAAGTGAACAACAGATACACGGCCTGTGAAACTTCACAATGAGTTCTTGCTTTCGCTGACATCTGAACGCATTCCATCACCTCAAGCAGTGCAGCCTGAGCTTCGTCAGAAAGCAGGTTGAAAACAAAAATGGAAGTAATGAAAAGAGATCTTTCGGCCCCTGAGACCAACACCGGACGATTCGCCGAAAATTCAGGAAGAACTCGCGGCAGAAACGCCTCGTCGTGTCTCACTTTCAGCGCAAAGACAGACATGCACACTTTCTGTCAAATTCGTTTTTGTAAAAAACTCATCTCCAGTCTTCAAAAGGAGCTGTCAGAATTTATTATCAGTGCAAAACTAAATTCCATCCAAACTGAGTGGCTTCTTGAACAGACTGCAAGACAGGCAATAACAAGCTCCAAAATTCCTTCTCAATAAGAGGTTGGCTGCCAAGCCCTGACTTTAATAGCTTCAAGATTTGCCATGATTTGACATATTCAACAGTATCTACATTAGCTGTCATATTGAAATCATTTTGCTATTTGTGGCTAATTCATTTCAAAAAGAAAGGACCTCGCTCTTGGTGACTATGTTGCTTCTGGATGGAGAGATTCAACTCGGATAGTTTCCTGTTGTTTTTCTTTCTTTTTCTTTTTTACTTTGTAAAATGTAAGAAATATAAGAAAAACAATAAAATGTCCACTTTGTTCTCCATCTGCCTTGTGATATTTTTATTGAAACGCCCAAGAGCGAGGCACAGGACTGTACTCACTGAAAGGAGACAAACAAACTGAGAACACAAAAAGTCAGTGACAAAGCTTTGTATCTTTCAGTAGATCTAATCAGAGATGCTACTGGGCCACTGCTGCCACTAACTCTGAATTATGCTTCTCTTTCCTATAGAAAGTCCCATCAGCTCATTGCTTCTCTGCGTTTTTGCAGTAATAATGCGATTGTTTCCCTCCGCTGTTGCCAAATGGTTGCCAAGGATGAGTGACCCCTGCAAAGTCTTCTTAGTAAAATCTTTTGTAAGGAAAGTAGCTTCCAGGTACAGGTGAAATCCGAGGGCCATACCTCAACACCATCTCCTTCCTTTCTATCTCCTTCATCTTCTCATTTTCCTTCATACACTTGACTCAGTTTTCTTCTCAAGGTTGCAGGTTTCATTGGTGTCTGGGTGTTGCTGGTGTTTCGGCCCAAGGCCTTTTTTCTGGGTCTCTCTAACGTCTCTGTTTCAGAGCTCCTAATTGGTGCTGATTGGAAATGGAGGCAGCTGGCCAGTGTCCCCACAACAACTTGAGATCCAGCTTATGATGCACCACTGTCTCTCACTCACCCTGCTCATTTTCTCTCTTTTTATCACTCTCTCCCCTTTCTCCCTCGTGCTGCCCTAGCTTCTCCAGCCAGGCATGATTTTTGTTAAGTAAACCTAACTTTAAGTTATCCCATGCGTTACTTCCCTTTATTTGTTGTGGTTTGAGAGCCAGACCATAACAAATTGGGGGCTCATCCGGGATAACTTAGAATTAGATTGAACAAAAATCATGGACCCTTAATCAGTGGGAGGATTGGTACTAGGTCAGGTCAAGAACTCCAACCCTGAAACCATCTTCTCATCCCAACTGTCCAGGAGAAAGACTCCCTAGCTAATCGTGATTCTGGTCCAGTGAATTAGGAAGGTTCAAACGCTTCGACAACCTCAACAAGGAACATTTACACATCAAAGTCTTACTTGTACATACTCTGCATGGAGCTGCTAGAAAAGCCAAGTCAACATCTGCAGGGTTGTGCTACAGAAAGATTTCCAGCATTGCTGCCCTTCGCGCTCTGCATGTGAGTGTGTTTCTCCATACACATCTTCTGGCTGCCTTTTTTAGAGTTTAGCTCCAGCAGTTGATATGCCATAGGCCCAGGTTTGCTTACAGTATGTGCTCGAATGGTGACTGGTGTTTGTCTGTTTGGGAGATACAGCAGGTCTCAGGATCTAAAACAGAAGGCTGAGCCAGTTGTCTGGACTGTGCTCAGTTTATTTCTATGCTGGTTTACAAAACCAGTCATAAACACTGATAAGAACTCACAGAAACAGGTTCTTGAAGTGAGAGAGGGCCAAACCCCCCTTGTTCTGTTTGAACCTGCGACCTGAAGACCTGAAGAAAAGTGTGAGTAGAGTAATATGGTGCAAAGTGCATGGCTTCTCTATCAGTTTATTCCCAGCTTTGTTTGCCATCGCCGAGTCTGACCATGGATGTGGTCTCCACCTTTGAAGATGAAGGAGAGCGATTTTATAAAGGTGCACAACGAGTTGTTTAAACATCAACCAGACCTTTCCAAAAAAAAAAAAAAACAGAAACAAATCATCCGACAACAAGAAGTGGTCAGAAATATTTAGCATTCAGGTTCATCTACCTCACAATATGCAAATTAATGTTGATCTCTGCTGGGTTTTGTCTAGTCTATCACCAGTAAAAGTATTCACATCTTTTAACATGTTTCACAATATTATAAATCAAACTTGCATTTTATTGAGATTTATGCGATATAAATGTCAAGTGCAAGTTGCATTCCTTCAAAAATAAAAATCTGAACTGTTGGATGGACAACTGCAGTGTCAGCACTGAAAAAATTATCAACGTTAATAGAAAACCAGGTCAAGGTTGCTACAAACCATCTATAGAAAACATGACAGAGGCTGCAAAAGACTCGAGACTCAGGTGGAGGTTCACCTTCGAGCAGGTAGAGCTATGACAGAATTATCAAAATGGCCTAGTCGAAGTCCAGATCTAAATCCAACGTTTCAGTCTTCAAATGTGCAAAGCAGGTACAGAAATGGCCAAAATAACTACAGCTGTAACTACACAAAAGGATTTTTATTGAGATAATAAACATGCGTGCCACATTTTTTAGAATTTTAGAACTCCAACTTGTAAAGAAAAACAGGACAAGAAAAGCACATATCGTTTTCGTCTCACTTATAAAATCACTAAAAAATATAGTTTGCAGTTGTGACAAAATGTGAAAAAGGTCGAGGAGTATGAACAGTTCTGCCAAGAACTGCAATATTTATGAAAAGCTAGAGTAACTTGGGAAATTGCCCATTTCAATTCAGCTTTTGAAAAACCCAGAACTCGACGACTGTTTGCAAAAGGTCTGGTGAACGCTTCAGCTTTCGCACTTTCTCACTGCTGCTCTGGAAATGATCTGAATCCTCATTAAAATTTGGGCAGAAATACATGAAATCCTAAAAACGTTGAGTGCCTCACACAAAGAACTAAAGCAGCTGCCTTTAACCGTTAACACATGCGAACACCAACGTTTAGCACAACACAACAGTTTCCTATCTTTTATAAGACACCCATAGAATATCACAGGGCGTAAAAAAAACAAGCGAAAATGTTTTGCTCTGTCCCCGTGGCTGTGTCTTTAAAACAAGTTTTAATGCGTACTACTAACCACTCTGCAGAGAATGTTTTTGAGCTTCTGTCAGGACACCACCTGGGAGCAATATTGCAAACAACACTGTGTGCTTTCCATAAAGTAGAATGATAAAAGTGGAAAATGCAGCTTTACATCTGCTAGAATCGTGTACATTAGCAAATGCTTTGGTGAATGCATTGATTCATGCGCTACATAATGTAAGACTGTGTAGAAAAATATATGTCTTAGTTTCAATGTGTTTTCAGATAAAAATCAGGCAGCATTTCAACAAGTGTGTGATAAGAATTTGTAGTAAAAATGAAAGGGAGATTTGCATATTACTCTCCCCACATTGAGACGTTGAACACTTAGGATACTTTCAAACTAATCTGTCTGATATCGTATCTCTCATGCATCATTATAATATGCACAGCGCCTTAATAAGGTATTAACACACATTTTGGAATAATCTTGCAAAAAAAGCAAGATTTACTGAAATGGCTCTCTTCTACATTTAGGTGTGTGCAAGAAAGAGAAAACATTTTATGACCTGTAATTTCTCTTGTAAAGGAGTAAAAAAATTTATAAGTTGTAACTCTGTGACTGCAATATGTTTGATTTAACCCTTGTTCCATTTTAATTTACACCTTTTTCTTTAGATGCAGAACAGTTTCCAGCAAATGCAGGAAGCAGAAATATGCTGCTGTTATTTATGATGCTAAATCAGTACAGCTTCTGAGCTTTGCAAAATCAGTCATCATAAAACCTGATTAGTGAATCTCTGCTAAAAAAAAAATGGAGATTTTATTGTAGCTCTTACCAATAAAAGCTAATGATACCAATAAAAGCTAATGATGAACAGGATGGACGAAAAAGTCATCTACTACAATGTTTTGTCTTTGCATGCCCCCTTTTATTTGAATCAAATTCCTCTCCTCCTGTCTTTTTAGCAGCCTTTTAAGCCACCTTTCTGTTGACAGCCTCTCCACTGAACCCCACCGCTGTGTGGAGAGCAAGTCCCTTCATTCAACATGCCTCTAAGCCATCGTTTGATTACTCTGGATCATTCAACAAACGGTACTCTCCAAAATCCCTTTTACCTCATAACTGGCATCCAGTGCGACGCAGCCATACTTTGCCTTATCCTGCCTTTACTGCAGCTCCTCAGACCTCCTACGGTCTCTGATGTGCCAAACTGGCTGAACTCATTGCATTACAAACCGTTGGTTCGCCGCAGCGAGTCAATAAGCCAAATGGATTAAGATGCACACCAAAGAACACTTGGGCAACCTTAAAGGTCCAGGTGGTTGCAATCAGCAAAGTGCTTTAAAAACAGGGGCAGAAATGCAGTTGTTTAACAGTTCTCTGCGGATTCATTTTCCCCGTTTCTTGATGTTTGGTGGAAGGAATTAAGCAGAATATAAACACCTTCACACATCAACAGACGCTGCAGCACTTTCTCGTGAAAAAGAACGGCGGCAGACTGATTTCCTAACACTCTCCTCAAAAAGTGTAACTTTTTTCCGCAAACTATGAGTAAGAGCATATCTCGTTATTAGATGTTTCATTTATTTATACTGGTGTAGAGAAAACATAGGCATTTCATTTAGATTAGTGTAAAAAAACAGTGAAATTTGAACTTGTTTTAGAGAATTCAAAAGGTGTATAAACTCCAAAATATCTTACAATCACCTACAGATATACAGCCCTGCAGTCCTTAAAGATCAGCGCTGAGTATTCTGTTGCTGGCAACTATAAATTTAACTAATATTTTCTGATTTTAACAGAGCTGTTGAGGTGATTGGAGCAGACTTTCTCAAGGGTTTAAGTAAGACCCCTTCTGGCAGGAGAAGCAGGCTGCAACTTTAAAGTACAGTAAAACCTTGATGTTTGGTTTTATCTTTGTCTTGTTTGAGGAGTAATTGTTACAGTAAAGGCACATTTGGCCAAAAATGCTCTTTGTTCACGTTTCACCATGTCAACGTCAGAAATCAGTAAACAAATCCCTCCTAGGCAGCTGCTGTGTGTTCATGGAGCTGCAGCTAAAAGGAAAATTGAAGATTTCCAATTGGCTGAATTTGTCTTTCATTTTGCTCATTCTGCGCTCATCTCATCAAGACGTTGAATCACCGTGGTGATTCATCTTCATTTTAATGTTGTTTTTTTTTTACTTAGAAGTTAAAACAGAATTAGACTGGAAATATGTTTGCTAATAAAAACTATCAGACTGTGATTAGAGATGCACTGATTTCCAGTATCTAAACTTGGCAGGGGTTTAATAAGTTAAAGTTTTAAAACCACCCAAAATGTCCATTGTACAGTTTAACATCGTTTCTATTAGGGGTCAGAGAAATTTCCAGATTGATCTGAGTTTTTTCAGCCACAGGGAGCCCAATGTAGCGCAGGATTGCTCCTCCCCCACCTGTTTCTCACCACTGCTGGCTGAAAGAAGGCTATCACACTTATTGCTCTTTTACAAAAAAGATACATTCTGCTATTTGGAAATATCTCTAGACAAAGATAAAAAGGACAGTCCTCCATCACTCTTATTAAGTTAGCACTACTAACTTCACAATAATAAGCCAATATCAGAATCATCTTTTCCCTTTTACCTAAAGCAAGAATAATTGCTGCTATTCTCTTAAAAACATAAATTAAGATGACTACATTATATACATATCAAATTTATGTTTAAATGAAACGATTGGTTTTTTACTCAAGATCTATAAAAACACAAAAGCTGACGTTTAAATGAGATTAAAGGACAGAAAAGGCTGAAAAGAATCATCTAAGAACCTCCATAAAATGTTTTGCTTCATTTTTTGGTGAAATGTGTTGTTTAGTTTTTGCGTGGTTTCAGAAGGTTTTCTCGTCCTAAATCTGAAACCCAGAAGCTAAAAGAGCCAGAATTATCAGTATTCTACTGCTCACTCTCTGTGTTCAGTTTATAGGATAAAACACAGTAACTCTGTTCACACTGGCCAGCCAGAGCGGTGTGAAACAGTTTGGATTTCTGATTAAGAGAGCTGTTTAGATGCTACAATTTTATGGCTTTAATTTGGTCCCTCTAATAAATAAAATTAATCTTTAACAATGTAGAAATACAGGAAATACTCTCTGTTTGAGCAGTTTTGTGTTAAAGCAAACGCTGACTAAAGATGAACCAATTAAGCAGAGATTGGATTAGGCCAATTCTTGTTTGATTTGCTTTACTTAATGATTGGCAGGTCAGAAAGCTAACTGATAATAAAAAAAGAACTTAGGGGTTTTTCTACTTCATTTTAATGGGTCAAACTGAAGAACTCCATCCAATTTTTATTTCAAGCATATAAAGCAACAACATGGACTGTGTTGCACTTTTTCTTAGCTGAAAAAACCCCCTGAAGTATCACTGACTATAATTGCCTTGTTTCAAAAATATGCCAGATTCCCTAATTCTTTAGTTTTCTGCTGCTAGTACTTTGTCCTTTTTGCATGTTTTAGTTCTTTAAAAAATAGAATGGTCAAAATTAGAATTGGAAAGTAAAACCTCAAAGAAAATCAGAAATTGGTATTGCCATGAAAATACTGATTTGTTGCATCACTAGATTATATTTTATGACTTTTTTGCCAGTGTGTGTTTGCATAAAATTACGCTGAATCCCTTAAGTCAAACAAATATTGTCAAATTACAACCTTATTAATACTGACATTATTGATAAATAATATGATAAATATCATGATAAATATCTTAATAGTGAAAGGTTGTCTGCACATGTCACAGTAATCAGATTAGGGCATTATTTAATTATTTTTTTTCAATAGATCAAATTAAAATGGAAAAAAAGTGGTTTTCTGGTTGGTGGTGGAAGATCTTGATGAGGTAACAACTACTGTGGTCCGTCCCGCTTCAAAACCCTGAAGCTTTCAAAATGCGCTTTTTTGTTTAAATAAGCGAGGGTTTGATGCCTTTTCTCCCTCAAAAGCTTATTTATTTCCCTGCACTTTTATAAGATTTCAACCCCTGTTATGATTATTTTATAGATTATAAGTTAAGAGAAACGGGAAAAATCGCTCCTCATCTTCCAAGTCGCTCCAGGACGGAGGGCCGCGGACGGACTCACCGACACACTCGTTGGCCTCCCGGGCTGTGGCTCTCTGCCACGGCCTGTCGTAGTGGAACGGCTTGCACCTGTCGCACTCGGGCCCCGCGGTGTTGTGCTTGCACTCGCACACCAGGCTCCCGTCCCGGTCCTTGACGCAGCGGGATGCGTGCCCGTTGCACTTGCACCGCCCGCCGACCTGCAGGTCCGACACGGCGTAGAAGTAGGAGTCGCGCGCCAGCTCCGAGTCGTCCTCGTTCTCGTCGCCGAACGTGTGCAGGCGGCTGAAGGTGACCTTGATGTCCGTGGCCGTGACCCAGTCCTGCAGCACCGGGGAGCTGTCGAAGTCGTGTGCGGACGGGCGGCCGTCCAGCGTACTGAAGGCGATAAGGCCGCCGGTCAGCGGGTACATGTCGGTGTGGGAGTCCGTACAGACGGCCTCCTGCTCGTTCTGCTTGGTTATCGCGGCCCGGTTGGGCTTATTGTACATCTTCCTGCATTGCGCGGAGTAAAACTGAAAGGGCACCCAGGTTTTCCCGTAGTCCATGGATTTGTAGATAACCATGGATTCGGGACGCGGGGAGCAGAACTGCAGGCTCACGTAAGTCACCTCAAACTTCTTCCCGAGGGACAGGCTCAGGGTGACGTTTTGTGGGAACTGGACGAAGTTCTCCGACTGCCAGCAGGTGAGATTGTGCGGGTTGTTCAGGTCGGTCAGGTACGCCGGCGGGTGGTACTTCTTGGGGTCGGAGGCGTCGCAGGTGTGACAGTTCCGGGTCTTCTCGTCCCCCTTCTCTGCGGAGGTCACCACGCAGTAGCGGCTCGGCGTCCTGCCGCAGGTGCTGGACACCCTCACCTCCTTCCCGAAGGCGGCGTTGACAAAGTCCGGGATGCAGCGCCGCGGGTTGCCGTGTTCGTCGTAGCAGGGGTCCGGAGGGGAGGTCTGCGCCGCGAACAGGCTCATCCCGTAGCCGCCCACGGCGCTCCGGCACAGCAGGGAGGCGGCGAGCAGCGCAGGCAGGACGGCATCCAGAACCCTTATCATGGTCGTGTCTGCTGGTCCCCAAAGTGTCTGTGGCTGGAGGAGAGAAGAGAGCCAGAAAATTAATGGAAGGGAATAAAACGCTTTTTAAATAATAAGTTGCACCATGTTGGGGTAAATTTCGAAGAAAACATATAAATTCAAACCTCACCTCACCTGGAAAGATTTGAAAAGATATCAGCTACTTTTCTTAATTCTCGCAAGCCTCCTCCTCCTGTGTTGTTTGTTTCTTCCAGCTTAAATTAAGAGCCGCTTGTGTCCTTATAGCGAGTCCCGCTCCTTCTGCCGGTCTTTTCAAAACTCCTTTCTCTCTCCCTGCCTGCCGCTCTTTCACTCCGAGATTCCAGCTCGGGATCCATGCATGAGGTCAGCGCATCCTGATGGAGTGAGGAGCTGAGGAGGGGGGTGAGGAGGCACCGGGCGGAACAACGACGTCCACTGGTGGCGCATCATCAGAAGACATCGGGGACGCGCTTCGCCTCTGGAGGAAAACAGCTGGAGCAAAACCAAAACGTTTTCTCACGAAAAGAAAAACCTCATTTTTGAATATTCGCTCTGATCAGTTTTGTATGATAGAATAAAACTTTGTGTTTTGTTCTAAACTACATGGATCAGCAATTGAGATCACTAAATGAGGGAATTAATAAAATAGTATTTTAGATATTTATTTATTTTTAAAAAACCTTGAAAAGTGCCTTTAAATAGCCAACCAAAAGTCTCTTTAGTTACTACGTGTCCCTAATGTTTTATTTCTCTTATACAAAATAAAAGCGCAGACTTTAGACACGCTTTGCACATTTCATTTCTGGAGTGGCAGAACTATAAAGTTCTTCGGCGGCTCCGCTAAACCTGTTGCATGCCGACTCCAGACGTAACACCGCCATCTGGTGGCAGCCGGAGAAAACGCCACCTTCGAACTACAAGTAGGCGTGTTTTAGAGCCGAATCCTGGCGGGGCGACACAGCACAGTTTATCAAAGAACATTCAGACATCGGATGGCACTGAAAGGAGATGCTTTAGCATGTTTGAGGAGATAAGTTTATGCACTACTGCATAAAAAGTCCGATAAATTTCTCCTTATTGACTGACATTAAATCAGTCTAAATCTATTCAATCTTTTAGGTCAATTAGGATTACCAAAGATAACTTCTCTCTGGAAAAGTTGCAGAATAATGAGAAGAAATTTAATTTATGCCCTTTAGATGATGTTTATGTACAGTTCCTTTGTGCTAAACTTGCCTTAAATTCAAATTCTTCAATCAAATGTTTGTGTAACATTTCTTAATAACTTGTTGGAGTTTGGTCCAATCAGCCAGGCAGAACTAGCATGACTGAGTCAAGTTTATAGACGCACCTTTTCAGTCTGACCACACATGTTTTACAGTACAGAATGATGGACTCTCTAAAACGCTGACCTTAATGTTCTTAAGCCATTTTGTAACGTATTGCCTATAATCGTCTTTTCATGAGACAGTATTTCAAGAAGTGCATCAACCCCTACAGTAGCAAAACATCCCCACAGCATGATGCTGCTGCCTTGGTACTTTATGTTCTCTGGGTTACAAGTTTACCTCTTTTCTTCCCAATCTAATGCTAGTATTCTGGCCAAACACTTCATTAGATAACAGAAAGCTTCCAGGTCTTGTAATATTAATGATTGTGGACAATGACATTGAAGTTTTGGATATTTCATCAAAAGCCTTTATGTCTGAGACCTTTTAATCTGACAGTTTTTTCTGAGACCTTTTGGTATGATGTTGTTTTTGCTGAGACATTTTAATGGCAAATTCTGCTGCCATTTGGTCAGATGCTGAGAAGAAATTTTCTCCCATGCAAAAGACTTTGTCTGGTTCTAAAAAAGTATTTGCTTATCATGTTCTCACTTTTTCTTTAGCACTGAAAATATAAAGTCAGTGAACTACTCTGACATGTTTTTGAACTGTCATGTCAGGTTCTCAACAGATAAATTAGCTTGAATCAACCAATAGGAAATGTTTAGGATCCAACTGGTCTTAACATCAAACGCATCATCATTATGCGTTTTTTAAAGCCACGTGAGTGAAGTCTTCATGTCCTTGACTTCTACTTCTGAACTTCTCTGTTTCAGAGGAAACTTCTCTTTTCTATTCTTTTTTTATGGTAAACCCTTCACAAAAATGAGAACAATATAAAAATTGACAATAAATTTATTTTTAATGATTACAAGTTCTGCTAGATTGATCTTTAAGGACAGCTCCACTGATGAGACAATTTATGATTTATTTTATTTTACAACCTTGAAGTGCACGTTTTGTTCAGTATCAGATTATTGTTTTTAACTTCCTTTTTGCTTTTTGCAGTCACTGTTGGTGCACTGCTTCAGAATCTTTACAGGAACTTTGCTTTCTTTGGCTTTTACCTTTAGTTATGTTTTGACTTTTAAGATTCCTTCTTACTGATTTATTTTGTGCTAACACAACCACAATGTACATGTACATGTTCACTAGTATTTCACATTATTTATTCAGCTGATTACTTAGCAATAATTATTTAAAGAATATATCTCAAAAGACAGATTTTATGGCTTCCTGGAAGTCTTTTTCTCTGAAAAGTAATATATTAGGCCAACTGTACAAAGTATATGTATAGACATAAATGCATATAAGTATACAATTTAGTTTCAATTTGAAAAAGAACTACAGCTTTATTTTCAGCAAGACAATGACCCAAAGCTAAAACTCTACAGAAACATTATGAAGACATGATGGATGTAATTCAGTTTAATAAAAACAAAACTTCATTAATCCCAAAAGGAAATTAATGAAAGCAATAAAAAGAGAATAAAATACCCAAGGGAGTGGACACTTTGTATATGCAGTGAATGCAAATGAGTTTGAAGCCAAAATAAGGCATTTGCAATACTAACAATGGATAAGACAAAAATTTTCCAGCTAAAATGTTTTTCTTTTTAATTATGTCTCAGTAGAAGGTCATTTGAAGCATAGTCTTATGGAACAATGCTGGTTTTATAACAGTGGGTAATATTTGGAATAACAACATTAAACACCAAATGGAACAATGCTGGTTTTATAACAGTGGGTAATATTTGGAATAACAACATTAAACACCAAAAGGTCATATAAGAAAAACATGCTGGTAAGTCACATGATAAGGACAAGAGGCTAAGATCACTGTGTAGGACCAATACAAAACAAAAGGAATAGACAGAAAGAAGCGGGAGACAAACCAAGTTTAACCATAGACAGACGCTGAAATTCGGCCTCCATTACCACACTTTTGGGTTTCAGGTTCAGCCCTAATAATCATTCAATGACATTAGACATCATTATGTAGTCATCTTTTCTACAAATGAGAGGTTTCTTTGGCATTATAAGCAACAAGGATTTTTCCATTTGAATAAAAGACGGCTTATTCCTTTTTCTATTTAAAGGTAAAGGTAATTTTATTTAAATAGCACATTTTCAGCAACAAGGCAATACAAAGTTCTTTACAGGAATTAAAAGGAAATACAAACAAAATAACAAACCAAAGGAAAGAAAAGAAGAAAAAGAATCTAACGTTGATCTAAAATAAATAAACACTCCTATTCAGGGTTGGTAGATGAGTACAAGTACATATCCTCTGGTCTGATTTCTTTTCTGGTTTGGAACAATAGGAGTCTAAAATGTAGTTGCTTAGGGTCGTTTTTCTGGATTCTACGTTTGTTCTAATCTCTGTTCTTGCTAAATAAGTGTAAGTAAGTATCTTCTGGACTTATGGGATGCTAGATAAGTATAAGTAAGCATTCTTTGGACTTCCTAAGTGTGCTCTAAATTGGTAAAAGTAATGAGTACTCCACAGTATATAAGTAATAATAAAAAATAAACAATCCTGTTCTGGAAGAATTGTTTTCTGGATTTTCTATTGAAACACATTTACTGTTTGTTTAAGACCAGAGGCTGTCAGAGGCTTTATGGGGCCAAGAGCATCATTTGATTTGGGGCCATTCCAACTACAATAAATCACCTTAACTCAGCGAATACATTCTTTAAAAAACATCCTGAAAAGCAGATAATTGTGGTGTTTTGAATCAAAAACAGAGTTGATACAATATTAGATTTCAGCATAAGTACAAATTCATATTTTCTATGTATTTTCAGCAAAATTTTGCTTATTGTGAAGGACTGTTTTTCAACTAAAGAAACAGGTGAGATGACATCAATATCAGTATTATACAATGATGTTTGAATGTGTCATTTCCCCAACAATCTGTGCCAAAAAGTCCTGGAAAGACGTCAGCTTACTGGTATGACCGCCAAACCGTTCAGCATGACATTGCCGTGAAAATGAAATGGACTCTTTCTTCCATATTCTGAAAAGCAATTAGAATTCAGATTAAATTATAATTTAATCTGAATCAGATGTATTGGATGTTAATGAATTCAGAGCCCAGGAAAGTTGAACCTCAGTTGTGCTTACTCGTGTTTGCCTGGGTTACTGTAACTGTATTTAGAGCCCTTTTAGAGAAGGGGAATTCACAGAAGCCCTATTAGAATAATATGTAAACAATAAGCAAAGCATCTAAGGAGGAAGTAGAGTTTTCCTGACATAGGTGAACGCAGACAGAAAATGGTGTCAAATAGTTGAATTATGAATTATTATTGCAGGGTTACAGGAAGGATAAAGCTGATAATCAAGTGACATTACAGAAATTCAATTTTGCAGCTGGTGAAAGGATCAGTCAATATAAGATAACTTCCAATCAGCATCAGTTCAGTGTGAGGATTTGCTTTCACAGGTTTTCCATCAGTGCGACTGTGATACTCCTTAACAAATTACTGGAACCAAAAATCAAAATGGCATGAATTAAACTTCATGTTGTGTAATGTTCATGGTCAAAATCAGAAAAACAAGGTATTCCCTTATTTGTTTCCCCCTTTTGCCTCCTTGTAACCGCAAACTTTAATGTGTTTTTCTGGAATTTTATGTGATTGAACAACACACAAAGAATCACACATTATGAAGTGGAAGGGAAATTATGCATGTTTTCTTTCTTTTTAATACTTTTTTGTTTCAAATATTGATCTAAAAAGTGTGATGTGCATATTTATACAGCCCTCTTTACTCTGATACCTCTAAATATTACAGTGCATTTACCAATTGAAATCTAAATGGAGTCTATGTAGTCAGACAGTAAATATGTTATGTGGAGGTCACAGAGAACCAGTCATAAGACAGCAGTCATGCAAAACTAGAGTGTAAATCCCCACAGCATGATGCTGCCATGACCGTGTTTTACTCTGGGTTTTACATGTAGACTAAAAAGTTCAACACTTGCCTCATCTGAGCATCTTTTTCCATATATTTGCATCCCTTGATTGACTTATAGCTAATCTCAAGCAAAACTCGTTACTGATTTCTTCTAATGATGACATTCTTCTTGCCCTGTTTCCATGAAGCCCAGATTTATGCATACAAATCCTTTTATTCCCCGCCTGAGTTATGAATCTGCAGTTCTTCATGTCCTAATGGAAACAACAATATTCATATTGAGAATAAACTGCATGCAGATTGGCAGTATTTACCAACTGGATGACTTGTGAAACCAAACTAAGTGGATTTAGGTCAAACAGCAGGCTTATCACATTCGTTCTTTTTTAAATACAATTAACAGTTTTGTACAACTTTTTATTGGTTTATCATACAAAACCCTAGCAAACTTATGATGATAGAAAAACATGAAAAAGTTCAAGGTAGTGGAATACTTCTGGAAAGCACTGCATGATCAGAAAACTATGAACAAAGGAGTTCAAAGACTTAAATGAAAATCACACAAAACAAATGACTTCCTTTCAGTGGGGTTGTTCAACATCCCTGCAAAAATTCACATGCAACCTTATGGAGACACAATTCCCACGCACGCGCACGCGCGCACACACAGACACACACACACACACACACCAGCAGCAGCAGCAGCAGCCTCTGTCATTGTGCTCACATGCACCTCGGCGGTACACTTCCTGTTTGCCTTGAGCCGCAAGTGCTTGTGAAGCGCAGAGCAGTCAGAAAAGCGGCGGATTGAGAGCATAACGGGCTGATCCCTCTCTGGTTTGACCTGAAACTGCTCGGCTCGGCTCGGCCCAGGATGTGGCTCTTTGAGGCTGTTGAGTAGTGCAGCGGGCGGGTGAGTGAATGAATGGAAGCGACGCCGATAAGGACACACTTTTATCCGCGGACTTATTTGATTTTCCAACTGCACGCGATGGAGGCTGGACAGTGAACCTGCTGTCGCACAGTGAATTTGTGTCGCGACGCTTGAATGAAAAATGACAGCTTGTGTTTAATAGTGAACAGGATTCAAGTTTGACTTCTGAATGCAAAAAAAATATATACTTAATTGTTGGCTGCTGTCATCTTATTGTCTCATTAAGAAGTTTTTTTTTAAAAGCCAGCGCTCCTCTGTTGTTTACTGTCAAAACATTAAGTGCCGCTAAAAGCCGTGTTGTTATGGGGAAACGCAGAACCCCCCCTAAGTGCTACAACAATTTTAGAGACTTCTGCTTTTCTCCATTTATGATTCATACTTATCAAAGAGAGGAAGTTGAGATGATGTAGGAAAAAAAAGAAGCACGTGTAAGTTCGTTGCCCGGAAGTTGTTGCGTGGCTTACCTGCAACAGGAAAGAGGAGCTGATGGGTGTCACAAGTGGGCATTTCTGAAAAAAAAAAAAGTGACGATTGTCTTGTACCTTCCTCTTGCTGGGTGGCGTCAACTATGTGATATGTTTCTGCTTGGGACATCAGTTAGACTTGCACTGACTGGCCACTTCAGGAGGTTACACCTGTTTTATTTGCCTTGTTGCCACAAATGGTGAGTCAGAAGATATTGTGGCAGGAATCAAAGCATCTAGTTTTGGTGAAGGCCACTTGCTGACAGTAAATGCGAGCGCTGGGAATGAAGAAGAATGGATATTTCTTCCATCCAAGGAGGATTCTTTGAGATTGCGATAGTCCATGCATCAATTACTGGGATGACTTTGGTGAAAATATAAACAGCGCTACGGTAATTAGGACTGACTGCTTATTCTTTATATGCCTAAGCCTTCCAGGAGGACTTGTTATTTTTCAATACAAGGGTATTCTAAAGGGAAGGAACTCTATAACTCTGGTCCTCAAGAGTCTGATGTCATCTATGTGTTTGGATGTATAGTTCCAGAAAAAGTGATTGCTTCATCTGAGTCGGCCTGCAAGTGGAAGAGAGGAAGATCTGTGGGTAGGTTGTTCATGAGTGATGACATGATAGAGCAGAAGATGAATGCATGAATTTTGATTGTTTTGGGATGAGGGAAGTGCTAAAAATCCCCACATATGTATCCCTTCCGACCTACAGTTCCTCTCTTGAAAAGTCACTGTTGAAAATTTCGACAGACCACAGAATCAGGCAAAGAACATGAGGTACCAATAAGAACGGTTTTTATTTGTTGTTGTTTGTGACAGAAAAGACAACCAACTAGGAAAATTTACTGCCATTGGACTTCAGTTTTAAAATGTCTGGCACCATGGAAGTGCTTGTAAAGCTTATAAGTCTACCGAGGTGGTTAAACATGTGAGAACCAGAGTTTTAGATGTTTTCCTTCTTTAACAAATGGGAGGCTCTTGACAGGCCTCTGTAGAACTTGATACAATTGCCTAGGAGTTAATTAAACTGAATATAACATATACTAGAGTTTGAAGCCACTAGTATAGACCTGTTTTTCATTGAGCTGGCCATTTTTCATGTGTTTGGAATGAAGACACTGTTAGATTGAGGAGAGCTTTCTTGGATAAAACACTTTGAAATCTAGCTATAATTAATACTTTGTTGTTGAATACTCATTTGTTTCAAAATCCACATAACTAAGCTCTTTCATCTTCCCAAGATGGTTCACAATGTGGCACTGCAGCAGCATTGCTGACACATAAAGACTTGGCCTGATGACCTATTTGATTTAGATGTACTGAAGCAGAGGCACATCTAATAGCTGCAGGTCACTGGTCATTGGATAGCCCTGCTCTAATGTCTATACGAAATCTAAAAAGGTCAGTAAAGCTCATGTATGTGCAATAGTAAAGAATTAAACATGCAAAATAGCATAAATCAACATTATCCATTTAAATCTCCTCTACTGGCTCTTCTACCCTTTGTCACCGCTGAACCGATGCGTGGTGGGTGGTACCAACAACCTCTACTCCAGTAATACATCTCTTTTGGTTAATAAAGCTAGAGGTCACTATGACTCAGAATGAATTGAGTACCATTTGACCACAATTAACTGAGATAATTTACAGAGTGAAGAATTTTGTGTCTTATTTTAGTATGATCCAGAGTGAACTGGACACAGCCCGTGGTAACTTACCTTGTTGACTGCAGTTGATCAACAAAGAAATCATGATTCAAAATGACCTGGAATGGATCCAGGCTGCTTTGTATACATTTGCATGAGGCAGATCTCTGTTTACTCTTACAAAACCATTAAGGTATTTTTTTAAACAAAGTTCCCCCCAACATGTTGGCTATAATTGCTCTAGCCTTAATGTCAATAGATACTGTTGATATAGAAACAATCCTGCGCAGAAGGGTATTCTTGTTACCAGCATAAAAGGTTGATAACGTGACAACCCTCATTCTGACACATGACTTTATTGTTTTTCTGCTGCCGAAATCTGATGAAATTCATGCAGCTAATCAAGCCAATGAGGAAAGTAGACTCACATTAATAGATTTTGTAACTGTCCTCTACCATTCCTTTAGACCTCTGTTGAAGGACCTTGTTACCTGTTATGGATTGAGCTCTGAATAATGTGTTTGACATTGATGTTGGTGAAAGGCCAGCTGGCTTTGATCGAGTGTCACGAAAGTTGTTCAAAAGAGGTCGTCAAAGACATACAGTACGACCTTCCAAATAAATGTCAGAATGTGGTAAGCTGTTTGAGAGAACATGTTGGTCAACCATGCTACATTTCTGTGTCCAAGTTTAGCCGCAGTTTTGACAAACAACTTTCTCATCATTGTGGTTAAATACGTAACGAGTCTCAGTTCAAGACTTTACCATAATGCCCTCAAAAGTGCAAAGCTGCAAGTTAAAGGAAGGGATTCTAAGAATTTTCTGAATTACACAATAAGCTTGGGTACAACCATCTCCCCCTGTTGAGAAATAAAAACCGTAGGAGTCCCCTTGAGGCAGGACAGACAATGTTGCCTTAAATCCTGTTTGCATGAAGGAGATTTTGACACAGTTTGCGCGCTTCTTTTCTTTTTGTTTTCCCCACAGATATCAGATTAGACGAGGGAAGGAGGTTGCCACACCGATCCGACTGAGGTGAAGGCAGCATCCAAGTGCGGCTCCGTGTTATTCACATAAATGCTTCCTGTTTGTCACTACAACTGTGGTATCGGTGAAATCTTTCACGCTCACCTTTACGACACATACTGCTGTGGTCGGCGCCTCAGTCTGTGTGAACATGTGCATCTGTGCACATGCACTATGTACATCAGTTGCTATTAAAGAACAGAATAAGCGGTGATGGAAGCGTACTACATTTTTCTCCCGCATGACACCGAAACCACAATCATCTGTCTATCTGACATGATTGTGTTTCTGCCATTTGTTTCATTTGTAAAGCTTATGTATATGAAGAGGACAAGTTGTCAATCCTGTTTTTCCCTCTGTTCTGTTTGGGATGAGGCAGCATTACTCATTTTTCCTGGACATAATATTTGCATTTAAATTTTCATGTGTTTTTCAGTGATTATAGAGGAAGTAAAGACATGTTATACAGAGTAGCTTTCTGTTCTCAGTGAAACAAGCACTCTTTATCGTCTGAGCTGTAAGTAGAGAAGTGCTTTCACTGTAAAAGGAGAGACCTCTGCACACTTTCACATCCTTTGTTATAAAATAAGCTTGACTCAAAGAAATATGGTAAGTTTATTTAAAAAAAACAACCTGCTTAAAAAAGTTTCAGCATTTTTTTAACGTTTAGCCTAAATAAAAATACCTTTCAAAAGCTTTTTTTAAGCTCTCGAGGAAAAAACATAGATTACAGACGAGATAAAAGATTATGGCTTGACCTTGGGTTGAGTTCAATGGTCTGTCCACTACTATTAACACTGGCTACTGTCTTAAATAAATAATTCTTCCTGTAGAATAATACACTTTAAAAAGTGTGGCAATCAATCTTGATGGATTGATATCCCATGATATTTGCTTCTCTAAACTTCATTGTTGATGTCTTCTCATCTTCACATCGTCTTAACTCTGTATATTGCATATCCTGGTTGATTGTATTGATTCCAGGAATCAAAGCACTTGGTTATGTATTATGTGCTTAATTATACAGTCAGTTCATAAGACAAAACTGTTTATAAAATTGTTCTTAATGAGAACAAGTTGAAATTTCAGCAATATTTTGAGAAAAATATATAGTATGTTTGTCTTCATAAATACAGTGAAGGTTACACCAGTGAAGGTTTACATACAGTAAAGTCACCATGAGTTCATATCCGTGGGAATTAATTCAGCCCAGATTTGATGAATACATATACATTGGATTACTCTAAGGTAATGTTGGTATGAATAAAAATGCTTTCACTTTTTTGTTGTATTTTCACAAACTGAGGACATAATTTAAAATTTAATCCTGCGTTTTAAAGGAGAACTATTCATTGTGGAATAGACTTGCACAATAAATTAAACTGTAATTAATATACATGCATTGTGAGTATACGCAATATTATAATCACGAAGGAGTGCTTGAATGCAATGTTTGGAAAGATACTACATTATTTTATTAGTGTCATTCATTAAAGATCTGGGTATATGTACAAGTTTCAGACATTGGAGGCTGAGTTCAGTTCTCTCACCTTCATTTTCAGGGTAAATAATAACCAGAAGAGGTGATGGCAGTGGAACAGCTCTTTATTAGACATACCTCACCAGGATGCAAAATGTTGTGTGTTTTAATTTTGTTGTATCTCATTGCAGTTTTCCAGTGTATTTGTTTGTAGCATCAAAATGCCACTTTCCCTTTAAGACGCCGTTCACGCAGAGACGAGACTAGGTTTATCTGCGGAAACAAGCACCAGAGTGTAAAAATTTAAATTGTCAGTTTCTTTTTTCATTGTGTACATGCAAGGCACGTCTTTTTTGAAGTTATGACATCTGGACTCCATCTCTCTCTGTTTACTATGTGGTTCATTCTCACAAATAGCAAAAATGGCGCTGTTTGCTGTTTTTTTTTTTTTTTCTTTTGCATTGTTTTGTAGCAGTGTTACAGTCCCACCTGTTGGCCCGGAATACCTACTACATTTTTATTATTTTTTACGAAAATTTACCTTGTTGATCTCTGTCTTTCAGTCCCTTTACTCCATTCTAGTTAATAAAAATTCCCACAGTTAGCAGTTGTTATACAGAAGGGAAGCCTTTAATTACAGACAGGCTTTGGAGGTGGACTGGGTTTGTTTCCTAAAGCTGTAGGAAGCCAGTTCACATCCAGCAGAGTGAGAAAGGGGGTTTAAGAGCTCTGTGGGCCGACAGCGGAAAAAAAAAAAAGGCAGCGACACTTACTGTATAAAGATCTTGTCCTTCTAGGTCTGTGGGAGCATATCTAAGAGTGCGATCACACTGCAACAATAGAGAAGCACCTGCTTCCCCAGCAAAGGGGGGAAGTCGTCTTCCTGTTGGGAAGCAGTTGGTAATGGCATCAGTGGGAGATGTGGGAAGTCGCTTGTGAGGAGATGCAAGAAGATTCAATAGAAAGATAGAATGAAAACGAGAGAATCACAACGGCTGGAAAAGTTCAGTTAGTCTGGAAAATACATTTCCTAATTATTATAGAGCATGAGAGAGTCATTTAGAGACTTTACACCCATGCTCTGCTATTTGATGTGGGACTGTGTAACAGAGGATACAGAAAGGATCTCACTTTTGCATTACCGCCTTTTATTCCTTTGTTGCGTTTTTATTCATGGCTGTAAGAGTGCGGTCTCACAGCATTGCCGTTAGCATTTTTGGCTGTATGGCAGACAAATTGTGATCTCCAACAATTAAATGCTGCTACAGATTTGTTGGTCACATGGTTCAGTTACACATTGTGAACTCACCATGTTTGTAACACCATTAATAGATCTAATAACATAAAGGAATAATGTCAAGCAATCCCTTGCAAAAACTCCATCGTCTTAATGTAAGTTGTAATTACATTACATTACATATTTTGCAAATACGCATAGTATTTAGTAGTACAACATTAACTGGACACATTGGACCTAATTGCAGCTGGACCAGATGTTTCAATTTGGTTTGGACCCATGTCAACATACTTCTATAAATATCAACATAACACAGGAAAATAAGAAGCAGTGTGAAAGGAGCTCAGAGAAATCCCAGTCATTTGAAAAGAAAATCTCAGTCTCTAATCTATGTTAAATTTAAGGGGTTTGTGCTGCCTTGGATTTGCATTGAACTTTAGTAATTTTGCTTCATCTCTATTCAGCTCAGCTCGAATAGAGATGAAGCAAAACGGTGGATTTAAATCTGCTACTATTAAATTCTCTCTTCTTTCAACACTCAACCAAATACGTTGTCTTGTTTATGTAATGCAATGTCGAAACGGATGGCTTTGATTAATTTTCAGATGTTTGCATCTGTGAGGTGGGAAAAAAAGTGGATAACAAGGCCAAGCATCTCATGTTTACCCAATGCCAAGAGCAATATTAAGAAATTAATTTCAAAATCACAGTCCGTTCCACAGTTTTGCAATGCCCCTGGTAAACCTTAGTGAAATCTGTCACATCACAGGCAGCTACATGTTTTTGTCTGACTTCTGCAGAGTGTAGCTTGTAAAAAAGTGGAAGTGAGCTTGTTGACTGTCAGGGACGTACATCGTACATCCTCTTATGAAACGCCACAGACTCCTACATTTGTAGCACCAAACTCTGTAAACAACCTTGTGATGACGGTGCTTTTTAGTCACCGATCCAGGTCATGTTCAGTAGGGTGGGTGTTTTTGCTTTGAAAGTGACTAACAAGGACTTTGACTACTAATATGTCGATTATGTTGTTTTTTTAAAAAATCTGTGTAAGAAGGCTTTCAAAGAAGTTGCAAAAAAAAAAAAATCTAGTTTACCCAGAATCATTCTTTGGTGACTGTACTTTCACTACCCCATTCAAAAGCTTGTCATCTTCATTATTTTTCACATGTCCTCATTGAACCCCATCCTGAATGCAGGAGTCAGTAGAGCTGTAACTTATTAGTTCCTTCCACTCTCACTGGGCTCGTGTCCAGCTCCGACCTGCCCTGACAATGACCGGAGCCCACAGCAGAAGTGTCTGCCACGCTCGGCCCGTAGGCGCTGCTCAGAGCCATCCGGGACGAATCTCAGACACAATACAACTCGGGGAAGAGGGACAGCCCAGAAAAAGTGCTGCTTTTCCGTGCTGTTTGCATACACCGTTGATGGTATTGTTGCCGAACAGTTTTACTGTAGAAAGAAAAAACAAAGAAATAAAGAGTGCAGAGGGTGGGATAGTGTTTTTTTCGGTTCTTGCGGCCTCTTGAACTTGAATTAGCAGACGCTTCCTGTCCTGCTTCTGCATTGAGGCCTGTGGCTTGGATGTTTTTACAGTACAGCAATAATCATCGTGTGAGAAACTAAAGACAGTTTCTGTGGAACCTCAGGCGTTATAATTAGGAATTACAGAGAATTTCAAACACGGCCCATTGTATACATTACAATTTTAGATTCATTATCAAAATGGGGAAGAATGTTTAAAACAGGATCATCGCTCCATCTGAGCAATTATGAATTCGACAAGGTTGTAAGAGGTTGATAAGCAAAGACAGTTTCACTGTTGTCTGATTCAGCTTTGTGGTCTTCAGCTGTTTGATATCTGTTAATAGTTCACAATAGCTACACAGTGAGTGTAAAGCTCTTCATTTTATTCTAGATCAGTGGTTCTTAACCTGGGTTCGATGAGTCGGTCTCAGGGGTTCGGCGGAGCCTCTGCTGCTGAGGTAAAGACACACTTGTGTAAAGTCGTGATGACTTTGCCATCACTTGCTGCAGAGGATCACGTTACATTGCTTAGCCAATCAGAGCTACAGAGGAGCACTGATTGAAGGAGTTTCACTCTCAGCATGGATTTGAACTTGTGCCTTTATTTACTTCAGCAAAGCTCACAGTTTTTACCTAATTCTATAGCCTAAATCTGCTCCTTAGTCTCATCTTTTTGGGGTTGCTTCTTCCTCTAGTGGCGTAGGGGTGGTAACACAACTAACATAATTACATTACTAAATCAGAAATACCGCAAAGTAGGGGGAGGAGGTGGGTTCGGTGAATGCCATATGCAACTGGGGGGTTCGGTACCTCAAAAAAGCTTAAGAACCACTGTTCTAGATGAACCGATTTAAACTTCATAGTTTAATTTAGATCTTTGGTTTAGTTGCACTTTGCCCCATAAAAACTGTTAGAATGTTAGGATTTCTATTTAAGAAATATAATAGTGCAACAGGATACAAAATATTTTTTCTACCCTTAATAATTGTCCATGTCAGGAGATTTAGGTTAAAAAAAAGTCCAAATAATGACAGAGTTCACATTTCAAACAGTCTTTTTCTTATTATTTTAGCAGTTAGCATGGGTAAGGTATTTAGCAATTCAAAACAAAGTTGTTAGGGAATGCAGAACCTTGCTTGATACCAAAAGGTTGCTAAAAAAATCCATTCTACAAACATTTACAAATCTAATTATTCCAGAACAAAACACTTGAGATAAAACAGAGCACATTCTCCTTTCTAGTGAGAAAGTCTCACTGTCTGACTGTCTTACAGTCTGAATGAATGATGCAGAAAAGAAAGTTTGGTTTTTGATTGGCTCTTGCATCTCTCTGATTTTGCTGACTTTATTTTAACATCTGACTAAAACTGGAAATGACTTGCATAAATCCCCATGCTGTGGAAATAAACATCTCACTGAAAATTGTTCTTGTTAGCGTTAGTGGTCCTTTCACTGTTACCTAATATTTTTTATTTGGAGTTTGGGGTATAGTAATTGAAGTATGAACATTTAATAATACACTCCTGATCAAAATCTTAAGACCAGTTAAAAAACAGCAAGAATTTGCATTTTGCACTATTGGATCTTAAGAAGGTTCTAAGTTCACAATGTTAAAAGAAGAAATCAGCGTAAGAGACAAAAACCTTTGAGCGGAGAATTAATTGAAAACTGCATTTACACTCAAACATGATTTTTGCAGCTGATCAAAAGTTTAAAACCGTAGCTCAAAAAAACCCCCCAAACCCCCAAAACAGAAATCAGTGTCAAAAAAAAGGACTCAGTAATGAGTAGCTCCACCATCTTGTTGATGACTTCAAACAGTCATTTAGGCTTGATGCCAGTGTTTCTGGGAGGCTAGTGGGAACGTTGCTCCAAGTGTTGAAGATGGCTTCATGAAGGGCATCCACTGTCTGGAACTGATGTCCATTTTCATAAACTTCCCTTGTCATCCATCCCCAAATGTTCTCAATTGGGTTTAGATCCGGGGAACATGCAGGATGGTCCAAAAGAGTGATGTTATTCTCTTGGAAGAACTCCTTTGTCAGGCGGGCATTTTGAACTGCAGCATTGTCCTGTTGAAAAACCCAATCATTACCAAACAAATAAGGACCCTCAGTCATGAGGGATGCCCGCTGCAACATCTCCACATAGCCAGCTGCTGTTTGACGTCCAACGTCAAATTACGTTTAATTACGTTATTCCATTGAAGGAAAACCCAAATCATGATGGCGCCCCCACCACTGTGCCGTGTAGAAAACATCTCAGGTGGATCTCCTTGTCATGCCAGTAACATTGGAAGCCATCAGGACCATCAAGGTTACATTTTTTTCTCATCAGAGAAAACGACTTTCTTTCACTTTTCAATGTCCCATGTTTGGTGCACCCTTGCAAAGTCCAAACGGGCAATTTTGTGGCATTGAAGAAGACGTGGCCTTTGAAGACGTTTTTTGTTTCTGAAGCCCTTCTCTTGCAGACGCCGTCTGATGGTTATTGAGCTGCAGTCAGTACCAGTAAAGGCCTTAATTTGGGTAGAGGATCGTTCCGTGTCTTGACAGACAGCAAATCGGATCCTTTAAAAAATGCAAAATGACTGTCTTACTGCGTCCAACCTCAGCAGCGATGGCACATTGTGAGAGACCTTTCTTATGCAGCTCAACAATCCTACCATGTTCAAAGTCAGTGAGCTTTTTTGCTTTTGCCATCAGGAGATCTTGACAGTGTAAAGACTTGACAGAAAATGACATGGAATCCATATTTTTGCACAGCTTTTGGCTTTTAAAGACTATGGTCTTAAACTTTTGATCGCCTGAAAAAATCATGTTTAAGTGTAAATGCAGTTTTCAGAAAATTCCCTGCTCAAAAGTTCTTGTCTCTTGCACTGATTATTTCCTTTAACATTGTGAAGCTCTACTTAAAACCTTCTTTGCATCCAATAGTGCAAAATGCAAATTGTTGCAATTTTTTGACTGGTCTTAAGATTTTGATCAGGAGTGTATGTGCATGGCAACTTGTGCATAATAGTGCCCTACAAAGGAGAAGAATGTGTTAAAAAATGAATCTGTTTCAATCTTACAAAACTAGAAGAAGGAGAATCAGAAGATCGCAGGGAACAAAATAACATGACAAGTACGGGATAGAACGATAGAAGATATTATTAGAAGTGGTAATGTCCTCCATGATCCAACACAGGAGCAGTTAGCAACAGTCAGCATCAGGTGACTGTTGTTCAAAGACGTGACACGGAACCACATCTGAATCCTGTCGTTACCTTCAAATGACTTTTTAATGTCCCTTCTTTGTTGACTTGAAAGTCCAAGCTTAAATATTAAACACAAAGTTTGCCATTTGGACCCAACAGGCAAATACTACCAACCCACAATTTTTGCACCTCTAATATAAGCCACCAATCTCTTTTGGCTATGTCAACACATTCACCTGGTGGAAGTTTTCTAGTGAGACAGGGTTGTGCTTTATCTCTAGGTTTTGTTTGTATCAAGGTTTTGAAAGTAATACTTAATATATGTTGAATTACTGGAGTCTTTATTTCGACATGTATACATGAAACATGGAATTGCTGAGGTGATTTTGGGATTTTAAAGTGGAACCAGTTCGTTTCCTGATGGTGCACACCATTTGGACATCAATGTTGAAATTTCTGTATTCAGAAAAATACAAGGGGGAGAAAAGTCATGCACTGCTAATTGTAGTTAATATGGTTGTTTTTTGGGGGTGTGGGTGGGTCGCCAAAAAAACTCAGCTTTTCTGATTTGTAACAAAAACATATTTTCACTTTTTTATGTTAAGGTTGTTAGTCAAGATAGGTTTTAGTGTTTTGTGGATGAAAGCAAGACGCAATATTACAATTTATTTTATCTTTTGTTTTTTTTTTAGAATTTGTGCAAATGGGTTTTAATGGCACTAGTGGCCTTTTGTTAAAAGTAACTGGACAGGAAAAAGGGCAGAAAGATAAAAGGGAAGATGTGCAACAATTGGTCCTTGGGCGGGAATTGAACCGTGTTCAATTGCATTAAGGACTGACTGTAGCTTCTCCATACGGTGCTCCTGCTCTACACTAAGCCATTGGACATATTACAGTTGTTGTTTTTTTCTTATTTGCTTGGACTTGTAAGGTGTTTGTGTGCAGATGATGAGAACCTGGCCGATCTCTTTCTGTTTTCAGTTGATTGATCTTTTTTTCTCATATGATGATGTGCAGCGTTTCACCAAGAGCCAACCTGCTTCGGCATAACACACATGTGTATGTAAAGGTTTTATCTGGCCGAGTGGGAGTGTGTAGCTCGTGTGAGTAATTCATTAACAGTTTTCATTTTCCAGTCACGCTTTATGTCCTTTTCATGTAGTGTGGGGAATTTGTCAGTGTCAGGGGAAATTTTGAGAGCGCAGCTTGCCACAGTTGTTTTTGAAGTGATCACTCATCTCTGAATCTGTCTCTGTGTATTTTAACTCTGGCAACTGGTGCTACAAGTGTGATTTCTAACTTAGATTAAGAAAGAAAAATTAGACAGTCATTCTCAGAATGACTCCTTTTTTTATTTGTCAAAATAAAACAATAAAAACAGATGAGTTGTTTCACTTCTATAATCCATTGCTTTTAAAAGACTTTCTTCTGGCTTAAGGAAGTTTTTGTTCTGCTTCTTAGTTCTGTGCATTTTTAGAGTATTTATATAGAATGAATTGCTTTGGGAAAGTTTCTATGAGTCACCAGAAGAGTTAAAAATATACTTAAAAGTCACCAAATGCATCATTGGGTCTCTTACTCTTCAACTTACTTACTTATTCAACTTCAACTTATTGTGTATACTTTTCTGACCTCTGTATCATTCTATAAATGTTTTTCCTAATCCAAAACATACCTGGAATGTTACTTTGATTCTTTCATGCATGTTTGAAAAATCCTTTAATCTCAGCTGTGCAAAACGCTTCGGGGAGCGAGCGACGCTTTTAGGGAAAACGCTCCTCCTCAGACCTGAAGTTTCCAAGCTTCACAGACCAGCTTGTGACTCAGTAAGCTCCTTCAGACTAGCCAGCAGCAATTGGCAAACACCTGGTGGAACTGCTCAGCTGCTGAGCTCTTTAAACAACAATAGATTGGCACCATGTCCTCTTAGACTTTCTGTCAGGCTTTAATTTCTAAAATCCAGAAATTCTCTGACTTTGTTCAGACTTTGCACTGCTGGTTCAGTAACAAGAGGCCAAGAGGAAGTCTCAAGTAGGCGTGGATTTTAGCTATTTGTAGGCAGTTGTGGTCGATAAACCCCATAAATAATATGGGTTAATAACTACTATGTTTATTGCAGACATAGAGAAGCCTAACGAGGGCTTTTAGTAACGCTATAATTAAAGACCTTTAAATACAGACCTGAAAAAATTATTTCCTTTATTTGCTTGTGACTCAAATATTTACTGACAGTCATTTTCTTTTGTATTGCTGTTAAGCCACTGCTTTATTGTGACTTTGTACAAACACTGGTTCAGTGACGTGAGCTATGATCTTAAGAATACAATAGGAAGTCCTAAAAGATCTTGTATTTTGTAATCTGTAATTTCAACATACCACACTGTACTTGCCATAGATTTCTGGTAAAAATTAGAATCTAACAAATATTTAATACATTTTTGTGCCTGATCTGGCTAAAGGTCAACGTGAAGGGAATTCATGCAAAACGAAAGCCCTGCCGTTGCCACGAAATAAGTGGGCACTCGCGGTCTTCTAGCAAACGTCTGTTTTTACCCAACCTCTGTTCTCCCCTGAGATATATGGGTTGGTGTTTTTGGTTTGGATTTGGAAAGGCTGCAGCAGTCGAGCTGCCGCATTAAAGCCTCATCTTATGGTTTCAGAGAGATGAGCAAGATTGAGAAATCACTGTTTCGTATATAATGAGACGTGTTCATAACAGAACTGAAACAAGTTGCCACACCTGGGTTTTCCTCTGTTGGCACATAGAAAAACAGACAGATGTAGTGATGGAAAAGAAAGCAGACAAAAAAGTGAAGTTCATCGCATATGTGAGCCTTTGACGCTCTGGAAGTATATGCAGTTTCTCCAATATTTGGCAATGATTCGCTTCTTTATTTTTTTTTAATGTACAACACACTTTCATTTTAATGTTTTTAAAAGGTATAAAATAAGTTGCAGTAAGTTCAGCTACTACACTTGTAAAGCTCAAATAAGTCAACTTAAAGCTATTTGGATTGCGTTAGGACGATGTGGCCTTGGTAACTATAGCAACGAAGCTTTTGAATTAAAAAAAAAATGTTTTCTCTTCCTCTCCCTGATAAATGACACTTTATGGTTTGTGTATCAACACGGCCTCATTTTCATCTTTACCGGGTGCTGTGCCTTTATGCAAAGCGCTGACGATAGCACAGGACCGTGTCCATGAAAAGAGAGAGGCTGTTTTTTGAAGGTGACACGATCGATGACTGCGGCGACATTTACCAGATAATATTCCACTGAAAACATGAGTGGGCTTGGTGCTATTTATTTTGTTGGTTAATAAACGGCACTTCTTCTCATGCTTCTCCGCAGTACCTGAGTGGTGAAGATGCAGCACACCACATGCACAGAGGACCGAATCCAGCATGCCCTGGACCGCTGTCTGGACGGGCTGAGACAGAGTCCCACCGCGGAGCACCACTGGAACGGTAAGAATCCAGACACTAATAAATGTTTGTCGAGTGAGCTTTGGTTCAAGTGGATTCGACAAGAACGTTTTGCACCGTTCCTGTAATGTAAACCACATTGTGACTCTCAAGATTTCATTTTTTTTCTGGGAGATTGTTGAAATATGTAAAGCTATGGGTGAAGGTTTGTGCTGTTGCACATGGGCAATGCATGGGCTTGAAACCGGAGAACAAAGTGGCAAATTGACCTGTAACCAAGATGCATCTCCACCCACGCATAACTTTGTTTTGCTATCTATAAAACTTGTGTCCTTACATTTAAATTTAAAGGCAAAATAGGGAAATTTAAGTCTTAATATCATATTTTGGGAATTGAGTATGATTTCTCTTGAAAAAAAATCCCAGATAGGCAAATATTATGTGAATAATTTTATAGAAAAATCCATAAATCAGTGAATCTGCGATATTGAACTATTAAAAAGCAAGATCCACTGTATTGAAAAGATAACCTATTACAAAATATTGACATTTGTTTTTGCCTGCCACCTTTCACTTTCATATCATAGAGGAAGAAATATTCATCACATTGTAAACTGAGCTGCCCATAGAAAACGATCAGAATACTTGTGGATTTAAATTTTTATAAAACTAAAATACTAACAAGACCTTATTTATGTCCCAAGATCTGATAAAAGTAGGACAGTATGATTTTTCTTGTCAAATGATGCCTTATGTGAAGGCCTATGTAGCTGCTGTCTGCCTGACATTTTTTAGTACAGTGTTGTCTATTTCTATGGGCCCCAGAAATGAGGGCAAGGTAGTTTAAGCTTGACTGTGTATTTATGTTTGGGCGTCTTCTTTTTAAACATGCAAAAATATTGTTCCTAATTCTAGAGCAATATTCTATGAGCGGATATGTTAATTGAAAATCAACAATTTTTAGCCGTTTGTGTGGTGGAGTGTGTGATTCTCAGCAGAAAAAGCAACAGTGACATTGTATGTAATGTGAGTAAATAAAGCAGCTTTTATCTGCTTTCAGTGGTAAAGTTGGCATCTTCTTCTTCGCTTACAGCCGACAGGTTGTATAAAACGATGCTTCTCAGATAGCTGAAGTACCGCAATGGATATTTGGAGTGCCAAGTAATTAATATTCAGTTGAAATATTCATAATACTATATATGAGCAAGTTTTCTAGAATGTAGAGCCAAAAGCTTAAAGAGCCAAAATGGATGACCTGTCAAGCACTTTGAACTTAGCTTAGCTGGAAACGCAAAAGACGAGTGATGAGGAGAAAATTATGAAAATTTGCCACATGAATTGAAGGAACTGACGACCGTCAGCTGCTTCTGCTGTGTTTCACTTGCCTCTGAGGTTGGGACTTTGATCTAGGAGTAAATTAAAAACCATGCTGTTTTAACCCCAGTTTAAACTTTAAAAACTAGTTTGGTTTTAGAACTGATATCTTTAGTGAACAGGCCAACTATAGTTGGCAAACAGTCTTTCAGTTTTGCACTTTGAAACTTTGAAACATCCATATTGGATTTTGAGTTTGTGGTTGGTCAGAAACCACAGACATTTCTCCCATTTGTTGGACTTTTTTTGGCGTTTCCTTTTTAAATTTAAACTTGGCCATGTTAACTTCTAAGTGAAAATAAGATGCATAATTACACTACATAGTCCTACCAATCAGGGAGTACATGCGCTAAGTAATGTTTGATTATGTGACACAACACAGCAAGAGTACAAAGTCAAATTCCCAGTGTGTTTTTGAAATGTGTGTCAAGATTGCAGTAAAGAGGAAACTTGGTATATACGCCTACACAGCCTAATGCCGGTGTTCGGGCATTAGGCTGTTCTTAAAAGCGTTGTAGCAAATTTGTGGGACTGCGCTTCCGTTTCTCAGAAATTAAAAATCTGTCCATTTTCTGAGTAATATTTACACCAGAACCTCAAGATTGACTTGTGCAAAAGGCAGCGGTTTGCTCCTTTTTAGCGCCCTACGCTATCGCCACAGGCATCCCAAGCAACAGCTCTCACTGCACATAAACACATAGATGTTTGCTTGTTGTTGTTGGCGGCGACACTGTTGCTTTCAGATCTACCGAGCTGCGTATTATTGGGGGTTGGAGGAAGTAGCGTGAAATAGACAGCTGGGAGGAAGTGGTTGGCACACACCGCACTGAGTGAGGCGGCATGAGGTGGGAGATACAGCGGTGCACAGTATAAAAAGAAAAAACAAAGGCGGAGGATCACATCAACATTTTGTCGCACGTACGTCAACCAGTGACACAGAACGATACACTGCAGAAGTACATAGCAGGGTTTTTACCTTGATCGACCCAAATCTGATTGAAACTCGAGCTGAAGCTTAAGGTTTTTTCAGGGCATCTTTCTAAGGATAATGTAAGCCTGCAACTGTGATTGCTTACATGTTTGTACTGTTCATGTAAAGTGCAAAATTGATCAGATTTAAAGCGTACCAGTATACTGTGAAGGCAGAAGTTTAATTTTTAAATTAGGCGCCTAAAGAGCTGCCAGTAAATCGGGTGATTACAAAACTAATTCTTCAATGTTTTTTTTTTTTTTGGAGATGTCAGATAACCATCTTAGGTATTTAAAGCAGAAAGTTCCTGATGTGTCATCTACAAATATTTCTGCGTAACATCGGTAAACTAAGTTTTGTTGTTACCTTGGAGTCTGAGGTCTAAAGATACATGCACACTCGGGGAGTTGTTGTTGCAGAGGTACTTTCACCTTTCAGCTGGCTTTGTAAGTGTGAAACATATCAAGTGAGTGTGGTTTTAAACGGGGTAATCTTGATTCTCTGTTGTTGTTTTTGACTTTCTGTTTCAAACTGTTGAAACACTTCAATTGCTCTGCCAAACAGAACATTTACTTGTTCGTTTATCAAGCACACGGTATAAAAATTTTGTAAATCTTTGCTGAGAGGGTCTATTCTAAAAGTTTTAACTGTCTTCTAGTCACTCCACAGATTTTATTGTAGCGTTTCTTTATTTGTGCAATTTGTTGTTGTAAATCTCTATGTTTAGACGATAAACTTATTTACAATTTTTTGCAACAGGAAACACATCTTATATCGCAAATATAATACAAAGTATTCTGAACATGGTTTATTTGTCATGCAAGCTTTTCATTAGTCTCACAATTTATTACTCTGTTAAAAAACTTTTTAATTATTGTTTTTATTTCCTTTTACATCTTGCATTGCTCCTCTTTCTATTTCTATTAAGTCGTTTAAAATCAAGCACCCTATTTATGCCTACTGTTGTTTTTTAAAAAAAAACGATCAATCTATTAACTCTGCCCCATCATATCACACATGTGTGTTAAGTGTTTGCTGCTCTCCATCACATTTCAGTGCTGATGTGCTCTGCGGGTCAGTCGATGAATCGCTGGAGCTTGGAGGAGCTCGTCAAAAGAGATCCTGAGAACTTCCTCATCCTTCTGCAGCAAATCATCAGGAAGACTAAAGAGGTGACCAGAGATCATTCATGGTGCAGAATGATTTTAATCCAGTGGTCACTAAGCTTCTCATTTTCCCTGTGTGTGAGTCCAGGCTCAGGAGCAGTGTCAGTATGAACTGGTGGCTCCCCTCGCCATCATGTTCACTTCTACTCTGCTGCAGGTACGACCTCTCCAAACGCAAACGTCATCGACGCAGCTAACCTTTACCGTTCGAAGCACATGTAGGAAAACTCTGTTTGTTAGGTCACCTTTTGTAGTTCCTCTGTTGAAACCATCATGAGGTTAGCTTGAAGTGTCACACGCAAGCTAGAGAAAAAGTGTTCAAAGTGATGCACCTAAAGTCACTAATTACAAAAAGCAGTGGAAATATAAGAAGGGAAAAATATGAAATTGCACTTTTACATGCTAGTAATGTAGCTAATATGTTCATTCAGCTTATCCCAGAGCAATAATTTTGTTTAGCTAAATTTCTCTTTTATGTTTTGGTTGCAGACTCCATATTGTCCCCCAGACACTGAGCTCCTGGAGGAAGCCTTGGAGGTGTTTTACAGCTTCCTCACTTGGCCGGAGCCGTACTGCAGTGTGTGCAGAGAGCTCCTCTCCATGCTGCAGATGGAGATCAAGGCACCTGGTAAGTACAAAGTCACACCAGTTTCAGATTCTTTTCCTTTCTAATGTTTGCAGTTATTAGGAGAGCCCTCCCCCTAGTGGCAAGTTTAGGCTTTGCATTTAGGATGATGATTTTTTTTGTGAACTGCAGCATCAGGGCGGGGACAGAATGATGTCCCAGCTTCGGGATTTGTAGGCACTTCTTCTTCTTCTTCTTCTTCTTTTTCTTCTTCTGTGAAAGCGGATGTATCTGTAACCTCTACGGAACAAAAATTAGGAACAGTGGAGCAGTGAAGTTTACAGAAACCACCAATGGAAAGGCCATCGGATAAACTGAATGAAATCATTTGAATAATCTGAATGAATGTCTGTTTGGTAGTAAGTAGCTATACCTTGCAGGTGGTTGTACTGATCTTGGCTGATTATTTGTTGTTTTTTTCACTTTTCTCACAGGAATTTCCTTTCAGAGGCTGGTTAGAGAAGAGCAGGGTCTGAACAGCTCGGACTATACTTCAAAGACCATGTATGTTCACACTGTATAGTTCCTAACTGGAACTTAACATTCACTAAAGACTTTGTAATATAAAACAAATTCCTCCTGTAGCATATTGAAAAATGTACATAAGAATCTATGGTGTTATTCTGACAGGCTTAAAATGTATTTTAGATGACAGACCAACAACAAAATCTGGCAAATTTCCACTTATCCATTTTTTTTTTTTTTGCAATATTGTAAGTTGAACGTCCAGTCCAGTCCAGTCTCAGGTGTTTTACTGCCTCCAATAAGTTTTTTTCCCCCCAACTTTTTCTATCAACTCTGAATTGATTGTCCCTGCTGAGTAAAATGTATCCCCTTAACATGATGTTGCCAGTGCCACTATTCACCATTAAAGTCGGTGTGCATTTTCCTCCATACTGTGTTTTGCATGTAGGTCAAATAGTTTGCATCTCCTTTGATCAGAGCACTTTCTTCTCCTACACAACTTCTTATGGTTTTTTCCTACCTCACCAGATTTGTTGAACACTCAGTTTGTAGATGCCATGTTTTCGATATTGTTTTAGACTCTTTTTCAAGGGTTATAACAAGAATTTAAAAAAAAAAAAGCTCTCCTTGACCTGTATGCTGTGTTCTTTGGTCTTTGTGATTCTTTTTGTTCTCTAATAAACTTGTGAAGCCTTCAGCTGAATTTAAGCTGATGCTAAATTTGACACTCTGTGTGCTAATCAGGTTTCTTCTGAAGAAACTGGATTTTTATTTGAGGCTATCAGAGTAGGTTCACCTACTTCTTCCACTTTTTGAGTGTTGAGCTGTCACCTAAAATCCCAACAAAGCTTGTGGCTTTAACATGACAGTATGTGAAATGCTCAACAGATATGTATAATTTTGCAAAGGACTATTCATGTTCTGTCCAAATTAGAATATGATTTAGCTCTTCATCTTCTGCTTTCTAATTTCTCATGGTGCTATATCTGATTTGACGTCACACTTTAACACAGTAAAACATGGTACTGCTGCCCACACTGTTTTTTCAAACTACTTTAATAGTATTGCCTGTTTTTGGGAGAGCTGTTTTGATCTTGGAAATCCCCCCTTCTCACCCTTCCTCTCCTCACACCGATAATCTCGTAACAACCTTGTAGCATCCTGTTTGCATCACTCCCTGTGTGACACTGAACTCTGCCTGACTCCACCTCTCTGCCGCCAGCAGTACTGTGCTGCTGATGAACCCCGATGAGGTTCCTGCCGACTTTCTCGCCGTGGCCGAGCAGCTGAGTCGCATTCAGCACTCGCAGAAAGACACCTACATCACCCTGATTAAACACGCCTTCCAGTCTGCGCTGGGCACCAAGTATCCTCTGCAGATCCTCCACAAGGCCCTGGAGGTATGCTCCCAAAGCTGGAGACAAAGTGCCTTGTGTACAAGAAAACATGAGAGTTTAGTTTGAATTTTTTTTAACTTTTGTAGCCAAAAACTGTGAACGAGCTGAAGGAGATTTTCTCCATGGTGAGCGACATCTTGGAGACGGCTGCCGTGAGCGATCCGGGTACAGCTCGAAGTCACGTCATCCAGGAACTGGAGCGTTTGAGGAAGACACTTAAAATCCCTTCGTCTAATGGAAGGAGGTCTGATGGTAAGACGATGCTTAGCAATAAGCAAGAAGTTTAGGATATGACTAGAAGGATTGCTAACATTTTCCTAATCCAAAGAACTGGGCGCTTCAGAAGGATAAAACTGATTAGCTTTGCTGTAATAGGTTTAGCTTCCTGTTATTTGCTGAAATCTCACCCCCAGTGTAAATATAGCTGTCTAAATGAGCAGCTGGCATTCTTTGTAGAAGCTTCTAACACCGTTCTGCACTTCCTGTGGCTTCATTTTTAAGGTAAACACTTCATTTGAAGAGGTGTGTTTTGTTTATGACATTGCACTGTCATAAACAACGTTTTTTAATTGACTTTTAATGCAACTTTTTTGCATAAAAGTCATTATTTACCAAATAATGGTTAGTTGGCGCTTCTAATGCAACTATTGATGCAAATTTGCATTAAAAGTGTCAGTATATACCAAATGACACTTCATGATGGTCATAAACATTCATGAAGACGCCTTCATGGTCATGACAGTGTAACATTTATGACAGTGTAATATCAGTTTCCACTGTGTTCAGTCTGTGGAAAAATATCCAATCTTTAATTTTGGACACACGGATTACCAATCTGGGCCAGATGAGTAAAGTCAGTTGATTCTAGTTATCAGCCACTTTCTCTGTGTATCTCATGATCTAACATAGAAAGATATATCCATTTGAGCTGGAATCAGACCGTAACCCACTTGTCCTTTGCTCATTTCCAGGAAACCTTCAGACTTTACCTTTACCCACAGCCAAAACGTACATGTTTCACTGGGAGAAGGATAACTTCGGTAAATTCTGCAGCTTAATACAGTTACAGTCTAGATGTGTTTATAACATTTCCCACAGCTGACATGAACGTTTTTGACTCGACCAGATGTTCTCCACACCATTTTGGAGCTTGACGTGGATGAATTTGGCGCCTCCGAGGAGGCTGTGGAGGAAAAGGAGGACGACTCTGATGACGAGCAGGACGGGACCGAATATGACGAGGAAGGTCGAGGAGTGGGCTCTGCTCTGGTCGTCGCAGACGACTGCAACGGCAGTCACCGCGTCTCTACCTTTTCCACCATCTCCTCCACCTCTACCACCTCCAAAGACTCCATGTTCTCCACCATGTCTCTGACCTCCGAGTCCTACCCGCCCTCCCTCTTCTCTGTCACGTCCGGGGTCGACAGCGACTACTTCGACGACTCCGACGACTACATCAGCTCCTCTCCTGTAACTGAGAAGTACTCTCCGAAGTCGAGCAAGGTGTCGACTCGCCTCAGCCAGCACCTCCACCGACTATTTATCAAACCCAAGAATCCCAGGATGCTCTCCAGGGCTAAGAGTTTGGGTAACTCTGAATCTAAAGACATTCTGGTGGTGCGGGAAACTCGCTCCAACTCTCTGCCCCAGCAGGTGAAACTATTCAGCTCTGATTCTCTGCCACGACTCCAAAGCCAAGCGCTACGACACATCTGCTTCCGAAGGCGGCCCATCCTGAGCAGCGATGAGGACAGTAAGAGTACCACGTTAAGAGTGGTGGTGTTCGGTGCGGACCATGTAGCGGGGAAGGTGGCCCGGGCTTACAACAGTCTGAGGAGGAAAGAGAGCACATGTCCTCGTCTCACAAGAGCCTTTAACCTGCAGTTCTACTTTGTGCCGGTCAAGAGGGACTCAGGAGTCGGTCATCGGAGGTCTTCCACTCCTTTTCTTCAAACTGGATCGCCAAAAGGATCAGGCCTTCCCTTGGTGAGTGGTGGAAAACGGATTCAACTTTTTAATGTCCTATATGGATTTCTTATCTGTTTATTAAAAAAAATACATTGGGAAATTCCCTGTAAATGCAGCGCTTTTCTGTCCAGGGTCAGTCAGTTCCAGTTTCCAGATAAGAAACTGAAAACTATCTAGCATAAGATAAGATTAGAAAATGCCTTTTATTAAATGCAAATATTGTGCAATGCAAATGTTAAAATAGCTTTCCGGGAAATGAGAATGACAATTTGTATTCATAGATAACCAAAATTAACTTAAAACCCAAGTCGATGAAACACTTAAAGATGAGGTGTTCTTGCACTGAGAGTCTGGAGTGAAAAGATTGAAAGGGAATACAATATTTGGAAATATTTAATTACTCTATCTGGTAAGCCAGCCAGATTTCAACTGAAATGTCTTCTGTAAATTCAAAATTAATGTTATGGTTATATATTTATTTTTAAATTATCATAAATGAACTGAGAACTCTCTGAATTTCAGTCTTTTGTTCCTAACGTTTGTTACTGCTACCTTAAAATCTTACAAAATAAAGGAAGAAAGGACACCAGAATTTTTAATTTTAACTTTAAATTAAATTGCAAATTAGCTTATGAAATATGTCAGTAATTTGCAAACCTAAAAACCAAAACCCGAACATAAAGTGGTGAAGTTGGATTCAGGGATTTCTTTTCTGAGCCCATGACGGACTGAGCTGCTGTCTTTACCAGGCCCAAATGATCAAATATGCCCAGATCATTCAGTAACATAGCAACAGCAACACAGAGCAACAACAGGCTGAAACAGTAATAGGGCTTCACAACCTGCCTAACTACTGATGCCAACATGGAATGTGAAAGTGAAGTAACACATGTTGTTTTTGCCTTATTAGGACCAGAACCACACAGGCACAGGCGACAGCACTAATGACATTGCACATCTCCTGGGCATGTTGGACCCGTGGTACGAAAGAAACACCCTCAGTCTCCTCAAGTTGCCTACCAACGTCGTCTGCCAGGTACAGAATGTCAACTTCCACTGGTTGTTTTTTTTTCTTCTTTTTACATTCTGTGACCTGACTTTAGGCTACTGGAATTCATTTGAAGTGATAAATGCCAAGGAGTGCAGTGACTTAATGCTATGTTATAACTACAAACCTTAATGTGTGTTGCTCTATTGCATATAACAGGGCAACACAAAGTAGTGCATAATTGTGAAGTGGAAGAAAAGGCACACATGGTTTTCTGATTTTTTTCAGACAACTTTTCTCTCTTACCTATTAAAATAACTAGAAAGTGTGTGACACAACTTCAAACTCACCAGGACGTGGCTTTCCACTGAAATTAGAGTGGATCACGATGAGATTTCATGAAAGAAACAGGCAAGATGTCTATAGTAATTCTGATTAATTGACAAGACCACTTTAAAAAAAATAAAAAACCATATAAGTCCCATTTACTAAGAAGCTATTTAGGGGACACAGTAAACAAGTGGAAACTGGAACTTTACGCTCACATTTAAATGTTGTTTCAGCAAACCTCAAAAACTGAGTCGGCCTCCTACGATAGCTCCTACGAGCAGCGCCTGCCCATCCTGGCCGACTTGGTGCTGTACTACTGCCGCTACGCAGCACGTCCGGCCCTCATCCAGCTTTATCAGGCCGAGGTAATTCGCTCTGACTCAGCTGTGATACACACCCTTGTTTCTTTAAACATCCTCCTTGGCGACATGCTTCACCACAGTCCTCTGAGTGATTCTCACACTTCGGGTTTTGCAGCTGATGCTGGCGTGTGGAGAGAGGAGGACCGAGGTGTTTGTTCACTCCCTGGAGCTGGGTCACACCGCAGGAACACGAGCCATCAAGGCCATGGGTGAGGGTGGCACGCAAGCAAGCACATAACCTAGCAACCTCTACAAGTTTTCATGCAGTTAAATGCATCATCGGTTAAAAATGAGCGGGGGCTGTATCCATAGAAGAGGAACATCTGCTTTTTGTATAACACCATAAACGTCTCTTCTCCTTTCACTGCTTTAGTTACTGCTGCTTGCACTTCTGGTTTTTCATTTCCAAACAGAAGTAAATATTCAGGGAAAGCTGGTCACACCCTTTGCTTTGCAGCTAATGTAAGGGGAAAAAAATTCCGGTACAAAATATCGCATAAACACATATTTTTGTTTAATAGGTACCGTAATATATTTAATAATGGAAATATGTTATGCTTTAATATATAACAAATCTGTTAGCGTGACGTAGCTCCTGTTATACTTTTACAGGTGCTGCCAGTAAACGCTTTGGTATTGATGGTGACAGAGAAGCAGTGCCTCTTACTCTGGAGGTGGTTTACAACAAGGTAAGGCAATCGCAAGTTAAAACTGCTTTCTGTAAAAACTGTAGTTAGTCAGTTATAAAGCACACCACTATTTTTTTAACTCTTGCTGATTTTCCTCTTTTAATAAAATTAGCTGCATTCAGTTCCTGTCACTTTTACTAAACTAGCAAAATCACATCCTCAAAACGAGCGCTGTGTCCTGAAAAAGGCCGTGCTCGCATACTTTCAATGTTTTTGAAACATTTTTTAGTAGAGATGCACTGAGAAATCAGGCAGTGACCAGAATCAGCTTAGTTTGATCCTTTTTTTTTAGCTAACCACACCTGAATGCTACCAGGTCAGGCCGACGACAACACTCTTCTGTGTGGCCACTGTTACTGAGGGAGAAAAACTACTATCGTTAGTATCAATATATAAACAATAACAGGAAAGCCAAACGGAGTACAACAAAGTTGCTCTTTATGCTGTTTAAACGTCTCAGTGTTATAGAATATGGTGGATTTGAAATGTTTCAAATATATTCTCTATATTCCAGGCTGTAAAATGTGTTAAGAAGAACCATTTTGAAAGGGCAATGTTTGATGTTATATTGATATAATCATGCTGATCAGATGTGAACAGCACCAACATTATATGCATGATCATTAAAACCATGCACACTAGTTGGGTATTAGTGATGCACATCTGTTTTGTTTTGAAAAGACAAAACTTTCACACATTTCAAGCACAACTCCAGCTTGTGGTAAAAAGAAATCTCTGTCTCACCCATCCATGCCTAACATTTTGTGTCCATCACATAATGTGACACACAGTTACTCACATTTAGTCAGATCTCTGTTTCATTGACTCCCATGTTACACTGTCAGTGTTCACTGCTGTAGAGTGTCTTTTTCATCCATCTTTCCTTCTCCTTCAGGTGGTTGTTAGTGGAAGGAGCCAGTGGAAAAGAGAAACCAAAGTCTGTACTTCAATGAACTTGATCAAAGCATGCAAGAACCCTGAGGAACTGGGTAGGCCACTATTTGATGCTCTAATGTATATAGCTGCAGATTTTTGTGTATGTATTTTTTGTGTGTATTACAGACAAAATAATAAAGTGTTGTTGTTTTTTTTTTTTTTTTTTTTTTAAAAAAGCAGTATTGTTCAAATCCTTTGAGTCGCACACTGTTCTTTTCTTGCATCCTTTTAAGTATCGTCTGAAACAGTGGTTCTTCTGTCCTGAAGACAGTTTGTGTTTTTCATTGCATTTTTGCTACTTTTTGCACTCATTTTCAGTCCAGTACAGAAGATCATATTTAAGTTAATGGGATCTAGCCTTTGTTTGAATTATTCCAAAAGGCTTCTAAAAGTAAGAGATGAGCCAGTTTCATCCAATGTGTAACTTGGCAAAGGACCCAATTAGATATTTTCAGAAAAACCCACTTTGTTAGAATTCCCTTAACTAAATATAGGACAAATAGCAAAGATGCAACATAATTTAAAGAGCATTTTTATACCAACACAGGGATTTCCAAAGAGCTACCAGCTGAAAACGTGCACACAGATATCTGTGAGGTTCTGGCAGCTTCAGGGCTTACTGGTTAGTGCCATCAAGCCTTCCCGAGGTTATAAAACATTAAATTTCTATCTCACAATCACTGCAGTTTAAATTTATGCAATGATACGCCAACAGTTTTCTCTAGCTGCACGAAGCAAAGAGTAGTGCATGTAATTGCAGGACCAACAACTGGATGAAAGATGACAGCTTTACTTTTCCCTTGCTCACAATAAAGTCAGATTTGACTGGCTGGTTTAATCTAAAATAGTTTCCTGCTGTTAGGGTGCCTCACCCTAGAGTGTAAAGTCGTTGAGCTGTGAGCCCGTTTGACTCGATGAGATTTATTAACAAACTCCGATCAGTTTGTTATACTTGTCTTACTCCATAGTGACCAAATCTGGAAAAACACTCCCATAAAACTGAGAAACTCAAATTAAAGATTTGATTTTTGTAGCATTTCCACAGCAGTGTTGCGACTGCAACAAGAGATTCATTTGTCAAAAGGAGAGCAAGTATATTTGTCGTTTATACTTGTCACTTTTTCACATATTCCCATGTCGAAGGCCTTGATGTGTGTGAAACTTCTGTGAGAGGAGGAAGTGTACTAAATGTTTACATATAAATCTGTGTCAGATTCAAAGATGGAGTGTCTGCAGCTCACCATGACTGAGGTCCTGAAGAGACAGAACGGCAAAAGCAAGAAGGGCTACAACCAGGTAAACTTGACGTGACATCAGCCCGTCTCTGTGGTTTGTGGTTTGAACGCTGTCGGGTAACGGTGTCGCAAACAGCGTTGCAGCGCCGAGCCTACACAGACGCAGACCTGAATTTGACTTTGATAGCATCGCATGCTCTGATTTCACAAATAAAAACCTAAATGAAAGCAGTTTCTCACACAAACGGCTCGATAGAGCAAAAAACCCGCAACACAGAATATTTGTTTTTGCGCTTTTGCAAAAAAAAAAAAGAAAAATGTTTTCCCAACATTACAGTTCAGTCTCTCATCCACGTAAGAGTTTTCAGTCATTTTAAAATGATGTGCTTAGGCTGGTTTTGTTGTTTTATAATTAACCAAAGTACAGCGGCTCTGTTTTCTGCAGAGTGGCTTGCAAAAGTATTCATGTGTCTTAAAATGTTCCACATTTTGTCTTATTAAACCACAAACTTCAATGCTTTTTACAGGAATTTTAAGAAATTTGTAAGAATTGTGAATTGGGGCAAAAATGATACATGGTTAAGTTTTTTGTGTTTTTTTTTTTTTTTTTTTACAAGAAATTATCTGGGAAGGGACAAGTGCATTTAGATTTATCCTCCTGTACTCTGATACCCATAAATAAAAAACAGTTTAATCTATTGTCTTACCTCAAGCTATGTTCAAAAGGTTATTCAAATAATATGACATAATTGCAAAACTATCTATAGCTTCAATAGGAGAACCTATGACAGGACATCTATTGTCTGTGTGCTTGAAATCTGGCCATCATTGAAGTTTCCCATTGTTAAAAGAAAGCTATGGGAAGTTCTCTTTGCAAATTTGCCACAAGCCATTTTACAACTAGCGTGTGAAAAGAAAGTGCTCAGCTAAGATGGAACCAAAATGTTACAATTTGTTGTGCATGTGAAAAAAAAAACTAACATTGCTTGTATTTTTCTTTCACTGCACAGTTTAGCACAACTTTGTGTTGGTCCGTCACCTGCAATCCAAATAAACCACCTTGAAGTTTGTGGTTCTGGAATGAGAAAAATGTGAAGGTTTCTAAGTGTTTTAACTTAGATTTTTTGCTTTTGTTTCGTCTTTGCAGCAGCTCACCGTGACTGAGGTGAAGGTGGACAAGGTGCAGGTCAGTGGAGCTGGAAACACAACATTTGCCGTTTGTCTGGACCAGGATGAAAAGAAGATACTGCAAAGTGTCACCAGGTGTGGAATCAAACGAGAAATCAATAAAACGCATTCCCTGATAGAAATAACATGCTGAGAAATTAACTTCATTTTTCATAAAATTTCCCATCTGATCTCATTGTATTGTCTCTTAGGGTGTGCCGTTTTCTTATCTGCTGACTCATGATCAAGTGTTTTCTAACCCTTGTGTGTCCTCCTGTCTCATCCAGATGTGAAATATCTGTGTGCTACAAGCCTGACAGCTCTGCTGACTGGAGGCTAAGAAAATCGCAGGCCTCTGCTCAGATCCAGCCTCTCAACCCAACCTTCTGCTCTCTGCTCTGTCTACCCATCGTAACCTTCAGCGGGGCTCTGCCCTGAAAACGTTCATCACTGGTTTCACTGGATTCTGCCGGAAAGATCTTCAGCACTGTTATTCATTGTAGACTTTGCACACACTGCAGGAGGAAAAGCACTCAGGACTTTTCGTTGTTTTTGCCTGTTTGTTTTTTTTTTTTTATTAGTTGGATTCAATCCAATATGGCTGACTTTGAATGCAGGTTTTAGAAACTGAGCATTTGCACAATGAACTCCAGGCGTGGCTGTCCTCTGATCACACCAGTACTCTTAACTTATATTAAACCAAGAGTGTCTGGAGACAGAAGGGGGTTTTATCTGTGCAATGCAGGACTTTGCTGTTATGAAAAAAACTTTTTAAGTTTGACTGCTTTGTTCTCAGTTCCTTTTTTTTTTTAGTTTGTTGACAGAACTGACTTTGACCACATTTCCATTAGAACATATAATGGTTGATCAGGGTAAATATTAAAATTATCAGGTAAGATGGGATTTACACTGGCATCACCGTGACGACATGTTTTGGTCAAGCCACATGACCATCGATTCTGAGCCATTGCAGATTATTTGACAAAATCTGAGAAAGCACACTATAAGATGTACAACATGTAAAATATTTGCTGTTAACATATTTCATGTACTATAACATTTATTTGATTCTATTATGTTTTTAGGTGTATCATAATCTGATAATATTTCTCCCAAGGAGCTACTTCTGCCACAGTTTTAACTGCAGCTATAAATATGACCACTAGGCGTCTCTGTTGACTTTTCATTAAAGCTCCTGTCTATGGCACATGTACACATAATTTCAACTCTGTATACTGTAATATATCACGAGGGGGAAAAAAATTACAATCCAACTTTAAGACGATTAAATGATCAAGAATAGAAATAGATACCATGGTGCTGCGAAATGCATTTAAATGGACATCTTCCTATGTAACTGATTGCCGATAACTGCACTTTCTAAACATGTAATACAGCCTATAACAATAAAATGTATTTTGTAATTTTTGGGAGTTTTTCTTTGTAATTGGAAAATAATGTATTTATTTGTGAGCGATATTGCACCCATCATAAAAAAATCACATTTTTTCAAAAGGAAAGCCCATCGCACTTGCTACTGTTTATTTCAAATGCCTTAAAAATGGCTAATGAGAGTGTGTATATATATATATGTAAATTAGAAATCATTTGAGAACTTTTTCTCTATAATGTGGCACATTTATTCAAACATATCTGTATTTAACTGAAACACAAATACGTTAGAGGAAACAATGAATAAATTGCACTGACCTGCTTGCATAACTGTTCACATCACCTTAGTGCCTGGATTCATTTACAGTGATATATTTTTAGCTTTTTTACCATTAATTTCTATATCAGGCAGAGATTTTTCAGGTTAATTATAGAACTTAGGATATATATATGTTTTGGCATGCACTTTGTACAATCAGGTATAATTATAACGGACTTCTCAGAGGCAGGTAAATATTTTTTATATACTACCACCTTTATATCACCTTTTTGAGTGACAGTTTTGGATGCATTTACAATGTCAGTCTACAAGGGGTAAAACTAATACTTTCTCGAAGCCCCTTTTAAAGCCACACTTGATCAGTTTTCTAATGTCATGAACTTTTAACTCTTAATATACTGGGGGCTGTGGAGTCTGAGATGGAGCTCTGGGGTATTTTGTAACTTCTTTGAGTATTGCACAATGTAACTGGTGTAAGCTTTTCCAGAATATTGAGAATATTAGTTTCAAAGCGTTTGGAAGGAACATTAATGAACTCCAAGTAGAAGAGATAAACTTCTAGAAAAAAAAAGTTACATACTGATATAGACGAACAGTGGCTTATTGCTGATGTATTCTCAATAACAGATCTCTAACCTCTGAACTGACAAAACTCCTGCTTTTATAGAGTTGCTCACACATAGTAATACTAACTTAATCAAATGTATTTGATCAATAGGATTTAGCTACTAAGTTATCTCTTTTATCCAGTGAAACTAATCATTTGCGTCCAGTATTGGTGTTGACAACATGAAACCTGTCTTAATTTGCTCATTACCTGTAACAGCTCCAAGCTAAGCCATAAGCCAACGAGTGTCTTTGTTTGTAATGGTGCTGGATTTAAAAAATGATTTTTTTTTCTCAAAAATAAAAAAAAAATCATTATCTGAATTAGAAACACATAACACATAGTAGATATCAAAGAATAGACTTTAACTTTGAGGTCTTTATTAATACATTCTAAAAGTAGAACAACATATTTTTCAGAACAATGATGGACTAAGTTAAAGTCCTGCCGAGCCAAGTGTGGTAAATCCTCTGCGTTTCAGCTTCTGCTTTCTTATGCGTTTATTAGTCATTTTCAGTTTCAGCAGACGTGCGTTAGAAACAGCTGCACTTCCTTCTAATGTGGTCTGGATTGCACTATATTTTAAGTGAAATCAGCTCAAATAAGGCTGTGATTTCCCTTTTTTTGCTTTTACAATATTTTGTATTAAGGGTGTAACTGCACTGCAAACATTGTAACTATGTAGGACCAAAAGTGATACAGCTCACAAAAATTTGTTACATTTATATATGTATATATATATATATATATATATATATATATATATATATATATATATATATATATATATATATATATATATATATATACATATATATATATATATATATATATATATATATATATATATATATATACACACACACAAATCTGACAAAAACGATTGAATATTCTTTATAATTTAAAATAAACATATAACTATATGTAAAATTTATACACTGAAATTGTATTCACTGCTTTTAAAACATATTGAAGGGTGAGGTTTATAATGCTACAGACAAGGTGATTGATCAGCAGTTGGTGCCCTGTGAAAGGTCACCAATCAGATTATGCTGTATATTTCACAAGCCTAACATCTCAAATCATTTCATAATGTTCTATAACATCTGAACTATGAAATAACTAAATACTGAATTGGTGTAGATTTTTAAAATGGATGTTAACTTTACATTTTTAATTGTGTTATTAATTTGTTAGGTATCTTCTGATCAGAATGTTTCTTTCTTTATTCGGCACTGATTGGAGTTATGCAAGTTATCTAAGAATAACTTTGGTGAGCTAATATTTTGTTAAAATCGATAGTATTTCATCATTCTTGCATGAGTTATATTAGTACAGTTATTAATGTAGTACTTTGCTCACTCTCCAATGATAAATGCAGCAATATCATTTTCTTCTGACAACCAGAAATATATTGTCTCATCCAGTTCCTCCCAGATTAACCTCAACATGCTGATTCAACAGATGAGTCACTTGGTTAAAAAAGTGAGGATAAGAGTTTGATAATGAGTCACCTGAGAAACGCAGAGCTTTTGAGCGTTTTCATTTGTTTCTAAAGCTCATGTGAGTGTGTTTAGTCTGTGTTTTGATAGGGCATGTTGATCATTCAGCTGGTGACTGACATCACAAACAAAACAGAAATCTTTGGTGTTTGGTGCTCTCACTGAACACTTGCACCTGTGAAAATGTAAGACAGTCCAGTGAGTTAATAATGTGCAGGCAAAACTTAGAGAAAAAACATGCTGTGCTTCAGAAACTTTGTATTTAGTTTTGACCATAGTAAAACAGACAGACATGACATGACAGGTGAACACAAACAATGGACTCTCCATTTCACCAATTTCCTCATCAATAAATAGCGCAAAAGACATCTGAAACCTCTAGCTTGCTAACCAAATTCACTGGTTAGCCATCCCTGCTCATAAATTAAAAAAACTAGTAAAAAACATAATAATAATAATAATAATAATAATAATAATAATAATAATAATAATAATAATAATAATAATAATAATAATAATAACAATAATAAAGCAGACTATTTTAAAAAAAACTATATCTGAAACACAGGACTTGGAGATTGATCTATTTAAATAATCACAAAGAATTTTGTCACTACCTGCACTCATTACAACTTCATTTAAATTTGTTGTCATATATTCACCCAATTTACTTTTCGGATTGTGGCACTTTGTATGTCGAAAAGCACCTGGCGTCAGTGTTGCAAAAAAAATAAATTTAGTAAACCGAAATCAATTCATTTAAAAAATTCAAATATGCAGGCTGCGCAGTTGGTAGAGCTGTTGCCTTGCAGCAAGAAGGTTCTGGGTTCGATTCCCGGCCCCGGTCCTTCTGCATGGAGTTTGCATGTTCTCCCTGTGCATGGTGGGTTTTCTCCGGGTACTCCGGTTTCCTCCCACAGTCCAAAAACATGACTGTGAGGTTAATTAGTCACACTTGCCCTAGGTGCAAGTGTGTGAGTGCATGGTTGTTTGTCCTGTGTATCTCTGTGTTGCCCTGCGACAGACTGGCGACCTGTCCAGGGTGAACCCCGCCTCTCGCCCGGAACGCCAGCTGGAGATAGACACCAGCACCTCCCGACCCCATTAAGGGACAAGGGTGTAGGAAAATGGATGGATGGAATTCAAATATGCTTTATGCTATGAAGCGCCGCACGAGAAAATGTGCTGAGAAACTGAATGGCTTTTCTTCTGAATAATTTGGAACAGTCACAACGGCTCACTTTGATACAGTGATCTGATTGGCTGTCATCCTGCTGTGGGCGTGGTTTAGTGTCAGCTCGGTGTGCGCCTGTCAGTTGGAGCGAGATGAGCAGAGCAAAGTGTCACCGACAGATGCTTTCGCACTAAAGGAAGCTGCTATAAAACAAATGGAGCTGTTTAAGCAACTTCACTCTAGGTAAGTGCTCACAAACTGACATATATCACGTAAGACTTATTGCTTTCTTTAGAAAGCTGTTTAGGGCTTACTTTCGCCCTCAAATTGTCGAGGAATGTACATTTTAGCCACTTATTTTAGGGGAGAATGCGCTTATTCATACACAAAAGTGAAAAAAAAAATGCTGAGCTTTCTTCTGTTTAGTGTGAATATTCGACGAAGTTTTACCAATTTTGCTGCCATTCATTTCATGCTGTTGTTTGTCTTGCTGCCCGGATAAGCTGAAATGTGACATTTTAATCTTGATAGCGTAACTTTATTGAAGAAGTAACCGCACTTCGCAGATAAAGTCTTACAGTAGTTTACAGCAGCGCCTGATAGAAATGCCTCGGCAGAGATGCAGACGCCGAGGCTCGTTTTGCACTCTGGTTGTAAATGTCCCCCTCGTCACCGTTTTACTATTAAAACGTATTAAAAGATTTTCCAACCCCGTGGCCTTTGATACGGAAAGAAACAGGGGCGGCGGGCTCATTTTTTCCCTCTTGAGACGATAATAATGACTGTGAAAAGAGAGCTTTGCATCACCAAATCCCCTGTTGTGTCTGCTGGACCGCTGTTTATTTCCCGCAGCTTCCTTGTTTTAGATATAAGCTTCCTGGTGCCGTTTAGGAGATTTAAGGGGATCCACGATAGCTTATTGTCTGCAAGTGATCTATTTGTTCATAAAATAGACCAGGGTTTACATTCTGCCAAACACACTAATTTATCTCCATAATCTGGTTCCACTTATGTCAAACTATTGGATGAGGCTTTTCTATCTGTAGTTGGACTCATAATAACTGCATTTTTAGCAGGTCATGTCATCCAATTATATTTTTAGACAGTGATTAATGGGAGGAGGTAAAACATTTACTAACATTTAAATACTCTGTCAAAGCTGAGTTGGCATGATGTCAAGTGTAATCATGGCTGCAAAGATCGTCTTCTGCTGTAAATATCACATGGCTGTTTGAAATTACCTCTGACCTAGTAAATTACTCGAATGCAAATTTTTTGCTGGATGGGGCAACAGGTGAGTCCTGCAAATGCAAAATATGTTAGTCAATAAAACAGGCAAGGTCAAAAGCCAGGTTTAGATATGAGCTTGTCATTAATCGCAACACGGGCTGTCTTATATTACACCAACAAAAGCAATGCTTTTTCCAAAACTAAATTTGATAAGTTACATAATTTTCTTTTTCAGGACAAAAATACACTGCTCACAAAAATAAAGGGAACACTAAAATAATACTGTTGAAATGCATTCACCACTTTTATCTGTTTATTTTATGTAAATTCCAGGTGGAAAGGGCTTCATGTTTACCATCAATGACATGGTAAACATGAAGCCCTTTCCACCTGGAATTTACATAAAATAAACAGATAAAAGTGGTGAATGCATTTCAACAGTATTATTTTAGTGTTCCCTTTATTTTTGTGAGCAGTATAGTTGTCTCATCAGTCCACATAGTATTTTCTGAAAATAATTGGATATAGTCCAGTTCTCTTTTGGTAAATGTGAGGTGGGCCTTTATGTTCTTTCGGGTCAGCATCATATCTTCCATGGTAGCCATTTTTGCCAAGTTTCTTTGTTATTGTTGAATGTGGAACTCTGACCTTAATGGAGGTGAATGAGGCCTGAAGAGGCTGATGTTGTCCCGGAATCTAGACCTGCAACTCCTGGGAAGATTCATCATATTTTCACCATATTGACGTTGACACCGTTGTTTCCCAGTTCAGTCCCTTACATTGTTTCTCAGTTGTTTTTGAATTTTTTTTTAGGTTGTGTGTTGCTCTCTGAGACTTTTTTGCCCAGGTCACCATCAGTCGGCTTGTGTTTGTGATTTTTGGGTTACACAAGTATGACTGCAATCAGGCCTGGAATTTGCTGAGAAAACTGAACCAAAATTGTTGTTATTCACTGGAAAATTGTAATTTAACAAGGGGGTAGTTATCTTATCACAGAAGCATTTATCCCTAAACCCCTCTCAGTTTTTTTACTTGTTTGTTTGATTACCTAAGTGAGATAAAATGAAAAGCGGAGGAAATCTGTAATATGTAAGCACAAGTCTAAAGCATGGAGTAAGTAAATGTGAAGTAAGATCAACAGTATACCCAAACTAATATTTTCTTTCATTTAATCTGCAACCATCATTCCATCAGGAGATATACCTAGTGAGCAGGTCTACTCAAGCATTTCATACAGACAGAATACTTTTTGCATATCCTCCTTGTGCCGAACTCAGATCTGTAGTGACCGTGTTTCTCTTTCTGTTTTAACTGCTACTGCTATTTGTCACCATACTGTGTTTGTAGATGTAGCTAACATAGGCCTTAAATGTGCACATTCACGTTTTGCACATTTTTATACTTCCATGTTGGTCTCTGCTGCTTTTAGAAGTAGTCCAAGTGCTTTAAAAACACTAGGTAACTTATAAAACATGTTTTCTTACATATTTTCTTGTCGCTATAACTTGAGACTGATAATCTGTGAAAAAATGAAGCTCCTCTACCTCCTCCTAATATCTACAGAAATACACGGTTCCCGATCAGAAAGGAGGAATGTCTTGGGACTGTCAACCAAGTGCTTTTCACACCCTTCACCGCACAACGCATATGAGAGCTAATGGTGGAGAGAAAAAATAACCTCACAGGAAAGCTGTCTCTCCGCTGCCACCAGTAACCATGTTTACTAGTCTGAGGATTCATGGTGGGCTCCACTATGGCGGGGGGAGCTGTAGCGCAACAGAAAGCAAAGAAGAGATTGTGAGCAGTGTGTACACATGTGTGATTGACGGTCCTAAGACAATCCTGGATGTGTTTGGTTGTTTCTGACTGGGAGTATTTCTGCAGATGGCAGTAGTTTTCTCAGGGAAACGGTGAAGGGCTACATTTTTTCCCCAAAATATCTATTTGTTATGATACTGTCTGGACAGAGTGACAGTTTTAACAAATATGCAAAACACATATGTTCATAAAAGTTACCCACACCAGCTTTAATTTTGTTGATGTCTGGAAAACAAGCCTTTTCAAAAACATGCCAATAATTAGGTCAAAATCAGCAGGCACTTCCCAGTTACCTAGCAACTCGCCTGAAGATGCTCAGCTGGTTTTATTGCTGTATGTACTGTACAATGGCTGCTGGAAAAGACAAGTTTTTTTATTATTGGCCCACCAGGCAAAATTAAAGACCATCAAAGATTTATAGTCGTACATTCTCTACAGCCATTTTCACAGGTATAAAGTGAAAGTGTAAGCGTTGAGTTGAAGCTCGGGGGCCAGCAACAGCTTATTTGGATTTGAAGTGACAGGAGACCTCATTCTGAAAGGAGCTCAAAATATGAAGAACAAATCAAATTCTCATTATCTAAGAAAAATGTTTCTTGGATAATGATTTTTTATAACCTAGTTGTTCTCAAACCAGATCGTCAAGTAGCCTTGGCCTTCATGTTTTAGACATGTCTCTGTTCTAGACTGATGCAGATAATTGCATGGCCTCCTCTGTAGCCATCAAATTCTGCAGCAGCCTGTTAATTGGAAACAAGGAGACACCTAAAGCAAGCAGGATGGGTGAATTTGAGGAGCATGTTAGAGAACCACTGGAATAGGGCATAAAACTGTCTTAAACTCTCCAGGGAAGCGCGATTGATCACCTTTAAAACAGAGTGTAAATTATCAGTGCAGTTCAGTTGTGTAGCTAAACTGAAACCAACACAAAGTGCCTCAAAATATGTCGTCAATATTTCCCAATTGAAACATTCTTACATGAGCTTACTCTTTGACCTGCTGCTCTTGCTTTTTTTTTATTGAGTTCAGAATTTTTCCACAGTTCAGAAATTTTCTGAATAAAAATCCAGAAAATCAAATTTTATTATTAATTTGACTTTTACAGAATGCAATATGTATTTGATCACCCACCAATTTACAATAATTCTGCTGGATATTGGTTTGTCTTTAAGAAGTCCTCCTATCATCCATTCATTACCTGCATCAATTACACGTGTTTGGAAATGTTACCTGTATAAAAAAACACCTGTCCATGTAAATCAGACTCAACCTCTCCACCTGTAACCTCTCTGCTTCTCATTTTGGTAACTCCACTCGTGTTTGGAGGACGAAGAATGATGAATATCTTAAAAACAGCATCCAACCTTGAAGCATGGAGGTGCTTTGGACGCGATTTTCTGATAAATGGTCAGAACCTGATTGTATTGACGGATGGCGCCATTTATGGCAAGATTTTGGGCAGTAACCTCATTCCCTCAGAGAGAGCTTTGGTCATGGGTCAAGGTAAAACTCTGAAATTTGTGTGAAATAGTTACTTCCCCCTCTGAGTTCTTTTTATCTTTAAATAAACAATGTCTGAATGTTCTTGCAAATATAGACTAAATATAGATAATATTGAATGTTTGTTAAGGTAAGTCTTTGTCTACTCACTGCAGATTGTTTATTTGTACTCGGACTGGACAGAAATTTTTTTTCTCAGAAAACATGCTGAAATGGTCACATTTAAAAAGGTGTGAAAAGTATTTAAAAAGCTCACTCAGCTCAGTGTGCATCTTCAACAAGCAAAGTTGTACAGACTTTATTTTTTCAGTTTGAGTTATCAGAAACAAAAGTGTGCATTTCTCGGCATTGTCACGTACTTGTGGGCTCCTTGGAAAGCAGAGGAAGCAGCCAGCTGCAGTAACTCTTTAGTGGTTAGTGAACATAACAAAGTTTACTTCAACTGCTTACCTTTATCTTTAAAAGTATGTGCTGTGGTGGTAAATACAAATTAGGTTTGCTCTTTCTCGCTGGAAACTGTAGCTGCAATTGCAGTTTCTAATGATTACAAATGTTTCGTCAGAGAAATATAGAAGACGTGTTGCATTATAAATTTAAGTTGTATATAAAAAAAGAAAATATCACAGGAAAATTTGCATTGAGAAGAACACTGATAACAGGAGTATGTAAACAGCTGATTTTCATCTGTAGTCTGGTTGAGAAACACTACTTTGAAAATCCTTGCAGACCAAGGAGCTGTTAGCTAAAGCCAGCTGCTTTTCAGAGGAGAACTGAGCTAATTTTATTTTCAACACTGACAGAGTCAATTTTCTAGAGTCTTTCATGCATGTTTCAGAAATCCTTTTATCTCCCATGGCAACCATTGAGTTGTGAATACTCCTGGGGGAGACCGAGGCAGAGCTGCTGTTTCCTCACAGAACCCCCATCCCTAGTGGGGTAGTACTCACTGTACTGCCCCATTCAGCTCCTCCAGACTAGCCAGCAGCAATTAGGCTAGTCTGGTGGAACTGTACCTCTGCTGAAGTCATGAAACAAGGTATTTATCAGTGTGATGCTAGTAAAAACGTTGTTAAGGGGTTAATAGAGGAATGATGTGATGACTTCCTGAAGGCAGAGTTTCAGAAAGAGCAGAACACACTGAGGCTCAGTTTCAAGTCGTTAAATTACAAAGACAAATATTTTAAGTCATATTTGATATACAGCATTTTTATAATAACTGAAGGTAACATAGTTACTTGATTGAACTGTAAAACATACAAAACATAATACATAATACGTATAATTTCACTCTTTGTAAAAATGTTTCATGTATTGAGGAAAGTTGGCTCTAATTTAAATAAATGTTTACAAGTTTTCTTGTTATATACTGCCATGACACACGTTATTCAGGTTTATTATGAAGCATGAAATTACATAAACATTATTTTTACAAAGATGACCAGTTAGCCTGAGGTGGGTAGAGAAGCCAAAAATTATACCCAGGTTAAAATAGCACTACTTTAAAATGTCTTTGCTCAAGTATAAGTACAAAGTAACTATGCAAATAATTACTCAAGTAAGAGCAAAAATGTATATTTAGTAAAGATTACACATTTTCAGTTCATAGAATGTGATTTAATATTTTAAAATGATTTAATCAGACATAATATGCAAATTCTGAAGACTAAAAGAATTAATAAATACAAAGGCATACCATTACTGCAAAAAAAATAAAAACTAATTTGAGTAGAAGAAACCTTTTTCCAAATATTTTTTCTTCAAAGTAAAACTAATGGAAACAATTCTTACAGCAGGTTAAGATTCCCCCAGTGATAATATAAATGGTTTGGGACAACAAGCTCAGCAGACAGAAAATAACTTTAAATTGATGAATTTTGAACATACAGTACGCCACACTTTAACATAAACTGTAGGTTTCTCATGAAAGTCTGGTTAAAGCAAGCTTGTCCTTCATTCAGTAAAGTTACTCACTGCAGGAGTAAGAATAGTGATACTTTATAGTAATATTACTCAAGTAAAAACTAAGTTAGGAGTAACGTAGGGCTCGGTAGGAGTAGAACGATTCCTAAAAGTATAGTTTTTTTTCTCCAAAGTAAATATAACTTTACTTGACTAAAGTAAAGTTATATTTACTGAGTAAAGTTTTTCAGTGCTTGCTGAGTTTACCGTAAGGCATAAACCAGTTTCTACCCACCTCTGCCTGTATCTGACGTCAGTATGTACCAGGAAAGATTAGCTGTTTTTCTCAAACATGCAAAAGAATGTAGCTTCCGCTCCTATTACGAATAATTAATGATCACTCTTAGCAGGAAGGCTAAAAACAAAAATTTTAATAATCCTAGAAAAATATGAACCAGCTAAAAGAGAGTTTAGCAAGTAAAAAATTGACAACGTCCTGAGATTGGTACTTGGCTACAAAACTAATTTGTGCATTTTCAGGTTTACTTCAGTGCATAAAGCTCTGCTTACAGCTACAGGTGTAACAGTGCTCCTGATCACTCACTTCTTTCCACCATGTGTTAACATACTGCATCAAGTGGCCCCATTTGCAAAGCCCTAATACATCTGCTGCCCCCTCATCTAAACATGCACACATATTAACCCTAACCAAAACTCAATTCACAATGGGAGCAATGGTCCCCACAACCCCACATTGTGGACAGAAATAGGTCCCCACAAGGATATTAGAACCTGATTCATGCACACATGCACACACCATCACTGGTGGAGGACAGCTTCCTCAGATTGTCCGGTATAGTAATACAGGAACTCACTTTGATTGATATCCTCTGCAGCTTGTACCACATCTTCATGAAGTCTGTTTTAGCAATGTTTTTCTGTCTCTTTTTCTCTATGCATGTTTGCTGCAAAGATGAAGGGCATGTTTGTGGCTGTACTGCTCTTCATTATTACCACATAGATTGTTTCTTTCCTTATTAAAAGAGTATCAACTTTCACTCTCAGCCCATAAATAAATGTCACACATACTTTCCTGTCAGGAACCCTAAGGGCCGTCTCTCCAGGCCTGTTTTTCAAGTTTTTTTTTGGCATCTGTCAAAAGTGCAAACGTCAAAGACCAGTCCAGGTCTGGATGTCGGCGTCGGTGAATCCCATCAGTGGCAGACACTGCAGGGGATTTCCAATGAAACAACCACCTATAAATACAGTTCCACCCTCCCTCCCCCGTCCACCTTAAAAAACACCACTTCTTTATTGCTCTATGAACGCACTTCCACATAGCTCTGCCGGGGCCTTCCTGTTTTCTGAGATGTCTGCAGCGTGCCGGAACGGAAATGAACTCCCCTGTTTTCTGTTTGGTCTCATTGTTCAGGCTGACCACTGAGGCGCACGGTGACAGCTGCCTGTGCAGGAGAACGAGCAGATAGATGGTTGTTGCGTGGCTGAAACGTACGTCAGGAACTGATTCACATTCACCGCAACCGATCAACAGTTGTAGGGGGAAGTTTGTTTCATTGGTATGGGGATTTGGCATCTCTAACAGTGCTTTTAGTTGTCTTTGTATTCGCTGGCAGCTTTGTGGGCCACTCAACTGATTCTACCCACAATTCTGGTAACAAGAACTGTAGGATGAGAGTTTATTAACACGTCATCCAGGTTGCTGGATGCAGAGCACCAGTCCATTGAAAGAGTTAGCTTTCCGCAGTTTGGAGTGAGTAGGTGCAAATGTCCAGCTGGGTGAAAAGTTTAGCTTTCTCTGTAGGCTGAAGCCACATTTTTCACTGTTTCTGTTATATTGGTATAATCTCTCTTTCCTTCTGTTTTGCTGCTAAAATACAGAGAGCTTTGTGTTGATGCATCAAGCTATGTCTCTGCCATGCAAATATCTCCACATGCTCTGGCTTTTTGAGGCAGAATTTAATGCATTTTCTGCTCAGTGTATGAGTAACGAGATTAGTTTAGGATTAGGGAAATACTTTGTGTAAGAATTACACACAGAATCACTTGGATTTAAAAACAAAAGTTCCATTCAAAGCAGTCAACGTTAGTGGTCGCTTTCGTCTAATTTGGCCCTTGAAATGCTGTGAATTACGAGTGGGACCTATTTTTAAATCTTTCTTCACCAAAGCTCCGTCTCTGTCTCAAATTCAGCATCTTTTGGCCTCCATCTAAATATAGAGCGTCATCTGCCCACTCATTTAGAGAAAAAGGAAGTGCTGTGCGTGTCAGTTTCTGCACTGGGTTAGAACTTTTTTTTGTTTTTTTAAATAGACACACAGTGCATGTTCACGAAATTAATGATGCATGTGCATTCTTCACCTGATTTGTTGAATTTGATGTGCAAGTAGTAAATGGAGAAAAAGGAAAAAGTAATATTTAGTTACGAGATGCATTGAGAAAAAGTGAGAGCCAACAGTGAACAGAGTTTTAAGACGACGTAAATCAACTTATGGCACCCGGAAACCTGTGATTATATAGGTTGCATTCACGTCCTAAAAGAGAGTGATGCTAACCATGTGTCAGTCTGCAGCTTGTCTTACACAACGCAAAGTATTTCTTTTGTTCTCACATGAACAATAAGGTCACTGTTTGAAGGAGAACAATGAAATAAAGGCAGCATGCCAGTTTGCAAAGGTTGCAAAGGTTTGGAAAGGTGAAAAATGCAGGCAAGTATACTTTACAATACACTTGCCCACAAAAGCAGCCTCCCCTACATACTTGCTCTTGGAACTCTGATAGTTCTCATCTCCTTCTAATGAACCCACACATCTTGTTAAAAGAGGAAATAAAGTCACTAGTGCGCGGACTCCACCATTCATTCTCACTACGCCTCTGTTTGATTTACATGTTGCTTTCAGTCCAGGATGTGTATTGTGTGAATGAATGGCTTGTGTATAGTCCAGATGGATCAGGGTAAGTTGGAGTTTATTACCACTATCACCAACTGATTGGATCAGATCTTGGTTGCTTTGGTGCCTCATGTGTTGTTCAGAAACTAGATCTAATAATTTGCTTTTGCAGTCTCTTGCTAGTCTTGGTGTTTTTATCAGTTTTTGAAGTCAACATGCTTCATTTTTCATTTTTGTGGACTTGTACAGTATATTATCATTAGGGCCGAGCAGCTAAGCGCTGTGAAGGCCTATTGTAATTATTATTATTATTATTATTATTATTATTATTATTAATAATTATTTTATTTGTTTTATATATTATTATTTTAAGAACTTTTTGTGTGAACCTTTATCTCTCTTGTTACTGTTGGACCTGAATTTCCCCTTTGTGGACTATAAAGGCTGTTTCTATTCTTAATTATACTGTGTTTGAATGTTTGGATACATTTGAATGCTTTTAGAGCTCATTTTCATGTGTAAAACTTGTGGGATAAGGAATTTTATTTTTAGAATATTGTAGTAAATAGTAGATTTAATTCAGTTCAACCTGTATATTATAGTTATCTTTGGATGTAAATGTATTATGGAAGACTACACCACAAAATATCTCTCAGCTGCATTTACATTTAAGAACAAACATACAAGACCTATGATTAATTCTATCCTGATAAGGTAGATCTTTATTGCAACACAAAGCATGTAAAGTTGTGTTGTAGGTGTTTGAGTTGTGACTCACAGACATGTGTGGGTCTCGGGACAAATGAAGTACTTAAAGTAGGCACGATGTCTTTATTTATAGGAGTGCATTTTAGCACCTTTGTGGAGGAAGAGGAGCCACTATCCTGTTGTGTTTGTGTGGGTGGATGTTACCTATTGTCCTTATTTAGATATGAAACACTTTGGAGTGAGTTGAGACGTAAAATGGCTTTTTGTACTGTGGAAGGTTTTGTGAAATTTAGAAAAAGAAATCTTTAAAGAACCTATTTACTTTCAGTGAAACACCACCTTGTATTTTTGCCTAGACATTTAATCATCATTTTAACACTTTGTTAATTAGAGAATAACCAGAGTCAACTTTTTGGTTTGGAAAGTCCTTGCTGTTCTAAATGGTGTAATATCACACTTCTAAAAGAACAGTTTTGAATTGTGAATGTAAGACCAAAATAGTAAAAGTCCATCATGTGTGGGTCTAAACTTCTACCCAAAACTACAGCCGACAACTCAAGGAAGAAGCAAAATCCTTATATGTTAGATTAAGGAGCAAACAATAGTTTCATAACATTGAGTTAGGAGTTACCGGTGTTTGTGAGCAAGTCACAAACGTCAGCCAATTTTGGAAAAAGTGGTATTTAGTGAAAGTCTCTTGACATCAAACCAATTGCAACTAACTTTGTTTTAAAATGTCTATACTTTATCACAACCATTACTAGAACAATTATTTATTCAAGGATACTCATTTATATCAAGATTGATACAGACTTATCTATTCACATTTGCACTTTGTTGCAGCTGAGAAATAGAACCCCGTAGTAACTTGATGTCAGTAAAATGTTATGCAGTTACCAAAAAAACAAAAATGATACAGGCTGCTGCTGAATAGGCCCCTGGCCCCTGCATGGATCAGATCCTTATTTACGCTGTAAAAAATTATTTTGTACGTTTCAGATCCATATTTGTACTGACACACAGTTTATTTTGATATAAAATGATCTTTAATTTATTCCTCAATCGTAAGATTTATTTCAGCAGCAAAATGGAAGCACACAGTGGCACACTAAAGATAAGTAACTATAATGAAACACAGAAATTACATGCCTGACTCAAAGGTGCATACTTCCATAAAGGGTGTTGAGACCTATACAGAGTTTATCTTGTCTATTGTTTTAACCTGCCAAAGCTTTTGTTGTCTTTTAGAGACATGTTGTATTTCAGATCATAATTATCATTACGTTATCACTTGTTGTGTGCAGTCCTTTGATAATTGGGTGGGTTTACTACGATTAATTAATAATTGGTCATCCAGTAATATGATCGGACAATTAATTGACCTCCTAGTCCCCTCCAAGCCTACATCTTTTCTGAAATATGAATAGTCGAGGGGCAGACTGGTTGGTAGGTTGTGATGACAGGAAAAAAGAAAGAGGAAATCATGAGTTGAGAACAACGTATTAGCAGTAAGTATGTGTATTTAGAATCAATGTACAGTTTGAACATCAAATTGTTTCCAAGTTTCAACAACTTGACCCAATCTGTCACTTTCAAATGAAATCCTTGAACCACTAAAGCTGCAGGCTATTATTAAAAGTGAAAGTTGTAGCAGCAGCAGTGTTGCTCTCAAGAGCAAAGCAAGTTAAACATTGCTATGGAGTAAGACATTTGAACCATTTATTCTCAGATCAGACATGCAAATGAGCTGTTTGGCCACCATGAAAGATTCAAGGTGAGATTTTTAAACCCAAGAACATGATACACCACTGTCAAGCACTTTGGTGGTGGCAGCATTATGTCAACCGTCTTGTTCCTTGTCAGTGGTACTGGTGCATTATACATAAATAATGGAATAAAGAAGGAGGAAGGCTACCTCCTATTTGACACATATTCTAGATACAACTGTTTTGTGAATGAATTAACATTCATCTTCTGGAATAGACTTTCCAACAACAACATAAAAAATAAAATAAAAAAATTGAATCATTAAAGCCCAGATGGTTGACAAAAGTCAACCAGTTCATATGAAACTATGAATTTTGATTAAAATGTTGAAACAACCAACCAAAATGTTACCAGAAGCTTGTTGTTACAAAAATTGGTTCAGATTCAACTGTTTGAGAAACCAAATACAACTAAATGATATTTAATTGTCTTTTTGTATTTTTGCCTAGACATTAAATCATCATTTTAACACTTTGTTAATTAGAGAATAACCAGAGTCAACTTTTTGGTTTGGAAAGTCGTTGCTGTTCTAAATGGTGTAATATCACACTTCTAAAAGAAAAGATTCATGTACATCCTGTGTGGGTCTAAACTTCTACCCAAAACTACAGCCAACCACTCAAGGAAAAAGCAAAAACCTTATATGTATGTCATGCAGAGGCAGATGCATAGAAATACTGAGAATCTTAATAGCCCAAATAATTACCACAGAATTGAGCTTTTAATAGCTGCACTCATCACTTCTATGTAGTCATACACTCTTAGGTGAGCAACAAAAGGGAAAGAACAGATCACCAATCCAAATGAGGCTGTTTCTAGGAGGACTTGGTGTGTTTTCACAGATATGACAGAACAGAGGTAATACTTCACATTTGTTTTTGCAGCTGATTGGACCAAAATGTACATGAGTCCTGACCAACATGGCCCACTGGGATAGTTCGAGTAGCATGGAGCCAACAGGTAAAGCATCAGGTTTTAGCTGACATTTTTTTTTTCTTTTTCTGATACTAAATGCATAAATATTTATATGTGAATGTTTTTTGAGCAACTCAAATTTGTTGTTACAAGAAAGAAGTGTGTTATTATAGTTAGCTTTTGTCCTAATGTTTGGTCTTGGTTGCCAGGCGACTGCTCCCCTACAGTTCCTGAGTCAGAACTGTACCGAAGCCTCCAGGCTGTGCTGCCCCGTTGTACCGACCAGCAGCAAGGCCCAGACTGGTGTAACAAAGGTGGACTTTATTCCAGTAAAATGAAAATAATCAGCAAATTTATGTTCTAATTACTTATTATAAGTTCAAACACAGATCTGGTCTTTATTTTTTTCATTGGGTTTCGGCATATGAGCATGTCAGGATGCCGTCTGCTGAGGACTTTGGTTTCTGTCTTGTTTTCTCCCATAAACAATTCTACCTCATAAACTTTTCATAAACAGACATTTAGTGCAGCCAGTGTGACTCTTCCTGTAAAATATAGCCTTGTCTGTGGTGTGAAAGCTGTTGTGTTGTTAGTCATCAGACTAACTTAGATCATTGCTATCACAGATAGAAGTGAGATACAGTCACCATGTTTTTTAGTCCTTGCGTTTTGTGCATGTGTGCAGGAATGCTGAGATGGACACTTCACAAGAAGGTTCAAAACAATCCTGCCAACAGCTTGTCTCTGCTCTGGGTGCTGATAAAGGAGCTGGAAAAGGTACTGTTCTCCAATTCCTGTTTAAACTGAAATACTTCACCCTGGGTTAGTATTTGTTTCTAAAAGTTATTTTCAAACAGAAAGGAAGCTTTAGTCACCCTGAGGTCAGAGAGGACATATATTTATTTTTGTCACATTATGCATATGTCATCTGTGCATGTTTCTCTTCAGGCGGAAAGATGGGACTCTCGCAAATCCATCATTCCTCTGCTCCACACACTGATGCACGCCATCATTCAGGTACAGTTTCTCTGCGAAAAGCTCCAACAGGCTTCCTTGTTCCTACTTTTTCACAATGTTGTTGAGCACTTCTTTGTTGCCTGGATGCATTTGATGTTTGGAGTTTTTTTTGCACTGAGCTAGAGGAATGTTTTTGATTCCTGGAACTAACACCAACAAGGAAGTTGGGACATAAAATGTTGGCATTTGGTCCATGGCAAAGTTTATTTCCTCATATTTTAGAGCTGGTACTGTAATGCGCATCATTTACCGTCCTTAAAAGTATCTTTTTGTATTCCCATTCCACTCGTTAACCCACGAGTTTTATTTATGATTTGTCATTTTAGACGGCCTACATCCCAGATGAACTGTACAAGCGTGTGTATGACTTCTGTAAGCGGCTACTGACCTATCCTCAGCCTTATTGCACCGTGGGCCTGAGCTACACAAGACAAATAAAAACTGAACGCTTCATCCCAGGTAGTGAGCCTCTTCTTGTGGAAATATCACTGATAGTTCAGCTCATAAATCAAATTCTGCTCAGAACACTGTCCATATTTTAGTTGCAACACATCTGAAATAAACTCCAAAGTCATATAATATCAATGATGAAAAAACATCTGCTGGAAAGCAGAATGGCGATTGCAGAATTCAAAACTTTCCCCTTATTTAATTTCATTAATTGTACTGACTGAAGGTATTGGGTCATTTTTCAAAATGAGTTATGAATAATGACCCACAAACTGCTCTGAGTGATCAGTTTTTATTTATGTTAGGAGCATAGACAACGTCACACTATGAGAATCAGAGAGCAGTAACTGTAAAACAGGGGTTCACTATTTTAAAAAGAAGCCACAATGATTACAGAGGTGAAATTTAAATTGTCTTTAGTGGCTTTTATTAGCATTTAACACATTATTGCAATAAAGATTAGTGAATACAAGCGTTGTTCTCTGCATGCTTTCTCTAAAGAATATGGATCCACTTGTAAAATTTCCAAATGACTGCAAACATTTTCAATTCCAGTATGATTAATGACAGACAGAATCTGAAAGCTGAAAATGACAGAACTGTTATTTACTGTTGTTCTGTCTCACACTCTTCTGCAGCTTCAATAAACAATAAGTCAAAACATGTTATAGAAAATGATTTTTTAAAATTCTTTTATCTCTGTTCTTCCTCTACCTGTCAGTCATACTGAAGACAGCTAACTTTTAGTCTTCCTCATTCACAGGTGTTACATTTACCTTTTGAACTAAGACACCTTAAGTTACTAGGAGACATTATTGAATAGACGCAGCTTTCCATGATTTGTTTGTAAAACTGATTAAATGAAAAAAGGAGTCAAGGCTAGAGACACACACACACCTAAATATAGTGACTTTTTTACAAGTGAAACAACCTCTGTGATAAATATTGTTCATCAAAGGAGATAAAGGTGAATTAAATTTGCTTCAGCGCTGGAGTTGTACTGTAAACCTGTACTTTAATCTGACATGCTGAGAGGGTTGATGATGTCATTAAATGCTCGTTTGATCAACAGGCCTGATGTACCAGAGGATGATCACAGCAGAGCAGAAGCTCAAAAACGAGCACTATCCTTTTCAGGAGAGGTGCGTTATCATTTAGTAATTACTCACCAGAATATGAAACCAATATTCTGTTAGCTTACTAACTTTATGACTCTGTTTTAAATTATCTGCAGGGTTTTTGTGTTAGCCGATCCAGAGATCTTCTCTGGTTCCTTGATACCTGCCGTAGTGGAGGACTTTGAGGTGTCTGCCTTGGGTTCGGCTGGATTCCAGAGTCCGCTAGAACACATGCGCAGCGTGGTTCAGCACACCATACAGGCGGCTTTAGGACCACAGCATTGCCACGGTCCAAAACTGGCTCAGGCACTCAGGGTCAGTAACTTTATGTTTGTTTAAATGTTGTCCGTTTTTGCCTTTTTCCCCCACAGTTTCCCAGTTCCTTTTTCGCTCTGCTGTTATCTTGTGTATTTTGTGCACTCACTCCTGTTCTGTTTAAGTGACTTTGCAGCTTTGCTTTCTGACTTTCCAGCTTATGAAATATTTTGTTTGAGCCTCTGCTGTGATGCAGAAAGTTGAGTAACTTTAGTACCTGGAAAATAAAGTGAAATCAGAAAAAAAAAGTATTTTTATTTTAAAAAAGTAACCAAGAGAAAACCCTTAAAGTTTCAAATGAATATGCGGCATTCTACTATTGACATGATCTACAACTTCATGTACTGTAAAACAATAAAGCATGATGCTTGATACTGTTTGTTGCCTCTGGGAGATCATGTAGGTTAAAACCACTTGTTATCCAGGGTTCACTATAAAGATCAAGTTTGCTTCCTATGAGTGGAAATGCTACCTGAAATGACTGAGGTTAGTGATTGCTCCAACAGGTCAGATTATATATTCTGGTGACCACATCAGTTTTTGCTGCCGCGGTTTAGCATCTTCACTGAGGGTGTGTTGTGTCAGAGCTGCATCTCCTAACACGATGCCTCAGCAAGACGCATTCAGTAGCAGACATGTGAACATTTTGACTAATCAATGCCATCCTATGCATGCTTAGTTTTCCTTTTCCACGTCTCTGTTTATTCAAGGCCGTTTGTTTTTGTTGTGGAACAGGACATGGGCCAAGAAGTGGAGCCATACTTTCAGGAAGTGTTGGCAACTCTGGAGCAGTGCGTGGAGGAGGGCTACAGAGGAGAAGGGGGGATGCTGAACAGCCGTCTGCAGCAGCTGTACAGCGAGATTGTCTCTGACTCTGATGCAGGTATGAGCTCCCTGGCGTAGAAGCAAGGGGCAGCTTTTCTGTCAACACTTCACTCTGGACTCTCAGCCATCTTGCCTCACTGGTTTTGCAAACATCCGCGAATGCCAAAAACACTTTACAGCTAACAGGAATAAAGACAGAAATTGGAAGCCGACAAAAGGCGGTGGTTGTGTAATCTAAAATTCCAACAGACTTGATTGTTATCAATACTTTATACTAAAGCCCTGATATCGTGGTAAGATTACAGGTCCTGTAAATGAGCAACCATTGTGATAACCTGTCTTAAACTGCTTTGAAATACTTGACATGGTTAGCTGTATATTACTGTAGGCTTATTTTTGCATTTCCTTTATTAGTAGGAATTAAAAATTAGACTGTCTAAATGGAGAAAACATTTTTTTCATTTAATTTTCATTTAACCTTTATTTACCCAAGATACAAACTCAGTGTTCTGGTCTATACGTCAGCAGAACAAGATTAAAAACAAGAGACAATTTCAATCAATCACATGACGTCTGGGCACAACATTTGACTCTACTAAAATAAATCACAGAAACTTCCTACAACCAAAGGTCTCCTTGTTCTTCAAGAACCACTGAAAACTGTTCAGTGAGAACAATTCTCACTCTCTAGATCCTTCTGTAATGTAGCAGCATATTTAAAACTTTTCTTTCTAAGTTCTGTCTGGGCCTTTGGTGCACCCAGAGAAATAACATCCTAGGAATGCAGACTGCAACCACTTGAACTTTTCCTTTGGTTATGAAGGAAAGAAAAAAGGTAAACTGTAATTTTCAATTTTTCTATTACTACGACGTGGGATCTGCTTTTTTGTTTTTAGGTGGCAAGCCTTGGGTGGCCTAACTCCTCTCTGCTGGGTGTAACATTACCTGATTTAGAAGTCTGAGTTATTTGATGATCTTCAAACTCTTTCTAAGCTGTGCACTGTACTGTCTGTAGCCAGGCTCCCCAGTCTATACAAATAAAGTCATATACTTTACAGATTTTGTTTTATTTTTATTTATTTAGTGGTGACTTCCAGGTGGGACATGAGGGGCCATATTTAGCATACACCAAAACTCTACAACTTTTACATTTCAGTGGTAATAACGGTATCACTGTTAGTCAATTTGCCCAAGGTAATCAAGTTCATTTTGTGGACATCAGGCATGCTTTTGTGTTGAAAGGCCTGACACACAGGCTGCTGCAGAGATCAAACACATTGTGACTTCCTCCATGTCCAAATCTGTTCAGTCAGCTGTGTGTATTATTAGCATTTCCGGATATCTATTTCCACTCTTCCCCCCGGCTCTTATCAAGTCAACGACACATCCAGTGAACCTCCACTGAGATCTTTCCGGTCAGAAGACAGAAGGATGGACATCAGGGGAAATTGTGGATGTTGGGTACTGCTTTGTTTTAGTTGTTATTGTTACATCTTCCTCTATGTGTGCTGCAGAGCCTTTGTGTGGAGGACCAATGTGCGACTGCCCGATTCCCAACCCTGAGATGAGCTTCTACCTGTGGACAGAAGATCTGGATATCTGTGAGTGACTCAGGCATTGTGGGGGAAAGTAATGAAAAAACTTAATCTATCTCATCTCACAAATCCATTGAGCTTACAAATGTGACACTATTTAAAGAGAATAAGTTGGGCTTTTTAACAGCAAAATATTTTTTTCCAAGATGGATTGTTACAACAAAGAAACCAACAACCAGTCTGCTAAAATTATGTAAATCTTTTAAATATTTTCTAACAGTGCATAGCGCCAGTTAATTACTGTGAAGGCTGAAATCACTGCAATATGAGGCCATTTGATACTGTTATTATTAAACTGTGAGGATTTATTGATCTGTTCAACAAAGTTGTCATGTTGAACAGTTGACTAGTTGACTAGTCAGGTGACTAATTATCAACTGACTGAAGGCTCATGTATGATGAAAGGCAGATTTCTGCCCAGGTCCCCCTTGAAAATGAGATCTAGATCTCAATGGGTTTACCTGGTTAAATAAAGGAAATAAAAAAAAAAATTAAAAAAAATATGCAAAGTTTCTGGTCCTAATAACACATAATTTGAAAAAACAGAATATGTTTGCAAAACTCATGTCTCAATAAGTTGAAGAGGAAACTGTTTTGACAGTATCTACCACAGTGCTTTTGTTTTGCTTTAACAGGGCGGGAGCTGTCCAAGTGGTTCCGATCCAGCAGCGTGTCAGAACACTTCTCCTCCTTCAGCCAGGAACAGGAGGACTTTGAGCTCGGCGAATCGCCTTTCACTCCAGCGGACATGCCTCGCTTCTCTATTATGTCCAACGACAGTGGGATTGAAAAGGACTTGCCCCCCAGTGCGGATTTCTCTCCATCAACTTCACTGGACAACCCTTGTATCGTTTCAGCGTGGGAACAGTGCAAAAAGTAAATTATAATTTAAGTTATTGATCCTTAGACACAAAAGAAAAATTTACACAATTATATACCAAATATAAATTTTGATGTTAAGGTTTTAAGATCAAGTAAAAGCCAGTTGAGGCTCATCAGTTTTTAAAACTAGATAAAACACACACTATCCAGTCATGTATCGTGTCAAAAAGCAGGCAGTGTCTGCATTACTCATAAATTAGTTCCCTGTAGAACAGCTTTTAGGATGATTCAGTTTCTGCTGTTGTCAGGCAGGATTTGTCACGCTTTGAATGTTGTAAACAGAAGAGTTCATGGCGGGGTCAGTTATTGTAGCGCCCATGTTCTGTGGTTGTGGAACAAGCCCAGAACATTTGCTTTCCACCTCCAAGCTTGACAAATGCAGGTATTCTTCATCTGGTTTTCACCAACATGGCATGGTTCGGTATGACTCAACATTTCCTCTTTGGTCTTGTCTGCCTGGGGGATGTTTTTCAACCTGTCAACTTTCAAGCCGAACTGAGATGTTACTTTTAACAAAAAATAGTTTCCTCTTCTCAGCAGCCGTTAGAGCAAGCCATTAAACATGTCACTTTCCATATTCAGTTTGTCAATGTTGCGATGTAAGCCCATCCCAGTCAGAATATGGATTGTGCCTCCTCTTTCCTCCCAGTGAGCAAGACTCGAGTAGGCTGTTACGGCGAGGAGGCATCAAACTGAAACTGACGGCTAAGGACGGCATGGCACTCATGCAAGACACGCTGGAGGACAACCCAAGTTCAGCAGGTGGAGGAGGTCCAGGGAAGGGAGGAAGGAGAGCGGCCACTCTGCAGAGGCGAGCGGGGATGAGCATGATGGAGAACCACTTCCCCAAGCAGCAGCGACACTTTATCGCAAAGATTGTTGTTATGGGAGATGACAGAGTAGTGGGTCGCCTTGCTAAGGCTTATTACTTCTACAGGTAAGTGTGTCAAATAAAATGTTTTTTTTTTAACAAATGAGTTAACAACTGTGGGACTGTTGTTTGCTGTCCCCTTGAATTTGCAGTCATATTCATGGTAATATTAGTAATAAAGCGTAATTATCTTTTATTTTATAGTGGTGTGAAAAATGATAGTTCCAATTTCCTGATCTTAATTTATTTGCATATTTGTCACACTTCAGTGTTTCAGAACAACAAGCCAATCTAAATAGTTAAAGAAAACGCACGTAAACACAAAAATAAGTTTTTAAACTATATATATTCTTTATTATAGAAATATTAAGATCACAAAAGTTTGATATTACCTGAAGGTCACGTTTCCATTTAAAAAAAAAATCAAAACAAAACCAATAATAAAAAAACAGAATAGGAACAAAGAGGTACTATTGTGAAGAAACATCACTCGTACGTAACCAAAAGCAAATTAGATACCTAATAGAAACGTCCTGCAAAATGTACCAACTCTTAACTACAATTTCCTTTTAATCAAACCAATATTCTTGCATGTGTTGTTAGAATAATAACACTGGATACCCATACTGACCACTGGATTGTAAACTTGCCCATCTGTAAATGGACTGGGAATGTTAATCTTTCCATCTGAGATTTAATTTCTTTCCATTCTTCGAGAGTGAGGGATTCAGGACAAAATGCAGTTTTTAAACATATTTGTTTGATTGAGGGAGGAAAAAGTCCAAACCCATATGGTCCTGTGTAAAAAAACAACCTGATTGCCCCAAAGCCTAATAACCAGTAGAGCCACCCTTAGCAGCAACAACGGAAATGAAGCATTTGCAACAGCCTGCAGTGAATCTTTTACAGCTGTGGGGGAATTTTGGCCCACTCATCTTTGCAGACTTGTTGTCATTCAGCCACATTGAAGGACTTTCGAGCACGAATAACTGTTTTTTAAGTCATGCAGCCGCATCTCAGTAGTATCTGGGTCAGGACTTTGACTAGGCCACTCCAACTTAATTTTGTCTTCTGTCTTCAGCCACTCAGATGAGGTGTATTTTGGATCATTTTCTTACCATATGGCAGTTTTTTCTCCTTCACAATTTTTTTGGTTGACAGCAGAATTTATGATTCCAGTTATCACAGCGAGTCTTCCAGGTCCTGAAGCAGCAAAACAGAACCATACCATCATGCTACCACCACCATATTTGTATGTTTGTTTGTTTTTTTGGAATGCATCACCACAGCTCCAGGTTGTCACCATTTGTGATAATGGCTCTCACTGTTGGTTCACTGGAGTCCCAATTGACATATTACCATATCTATATAAGGTGAAGCAGCAGAAGAACTTCATAGCCTCAAAACTTCAAAAAGGGCAACAAACGTCATATGTGTTCTAAGTTTCTGCCTGCTTTAGCAGTTGATGTAACAGCTCGCTCTAGATTAAGAAACAAATGTGTTTTTCTAAAGGTATATGACATCAGACACTTCATGTCATCCTTTGACCCTAAATGGATGGCAGTACATCCTAAGATGAATTGGTGATACATCCCTGAAATATTCAGAAAGACTTTACAATACTCAGTCTGTCTGAACTCAAATGTTTTCCTGCTTTCGGCTTCTGACTTGAGAAATAAACAGAAGTTCTTTGACTGCAAATGTAACTTCCTGAAACGCAACACGTGCTTCACCACAGTTGTCAGAACTATGTGAGCCTGACGCTTCTGGTGAATCTATTCTGTGGCCTTTACAGAAAGAGAGAAGCACGGCGGCTTTTTCTTACGATGAGAGTCAGTCTCCAGTTCTACTACATTCCTGTTTGCCCTGCTCAGCTGCCAGTCTCTCCTGTTACGGTAAGGCAACCTCACTGATCCAGCCCACTTACATAAGTAAATAAACATGCAGGGATAGGGAAACATGGGGGAAATCCTAATTGTGGATAATTACTACAATCAGACTTATTATGTAGTTGTTGAAATCACTTGGACATAATTTTCTTAAAAAAAACCCTTCAATACATGTCTCACTGTAATTCATGGAGTTTTATGTTTCAGACTAGGTTCACAGTTTTTATTGTCGCAATGTTTTTGTTTGTGTTTTTTTTATGCTGAACTCTACGTTTGATCCACTGAGTCTAGACTTTTGTTCTATAAATAATCGTAACCATATATGAAATGCTAAATAAACACAACTGAAATCAACCACTTTCAGCTTGCTATGACATACTATGAGTGTATGCTGTCAGCAAATGTGGAAATAAAAAAAAAATCTTACATTGCTCTACGTTATTTTGTCACTTTAGGTTATGTTAGGTCGTGACCTTCTCCTACTATCTCTATTGTTTTGTAGCTCTGCTTTCCTACAACCTTTTTTGTTGCTTAACACTGAGACCTTCCTCTTTTTTATGCGGAACATTTTAAACTTCAAGCTCTTCCAATGATTTTTAATAATAGATGTTTGAGGGATTTTTTGTTTCATGTTCCTTATTCGTAGGTAAACCTCAATCAGAACACAGGGGATTCCTGCACTCTTGGTTCCTACTTGAGCAACGTGGATCCATGGTACAACAGCAACATCAACAGTTTGGGAGGCATGATTCATAAACTGGCTAAATTGGTATGACATCTTAAAATGTATATTTAGAGACGAGGATTCACTTATGTCCTTACTTGTGTTGCCCAATTCCTTATGTGACTCACCTTACATATACACTCCTGATCAGACCAGTTAAAAAACTGCAAGAATTTGCATTTTGCACTATTGGATCTTAAGAAGGTTCTAAGTTCACAATGTTAAAAGAAGAAATCAGCGTAAGAGACAAAAACTTTTGAGCGAGGAATTAATTAAAAACTGCATTTACACTCAAACATGATCTTTTCAGCTGATCAAAGGTTTAAGACCATAGCTCAAAAAAACCAAAAACCCCCCAAAACAGAAATCAAAGTGTCAAAAAAAGGACTCAGTAATGAGTAGCTCCACCATCTTGTTGATGACTTCAGTCGTTTAGGCTTGATGCCAGTGTTTCCAGGAGGCTAGTGGGAACATTGCTCCAAGTGTTGAAGATGGCTTCATGAAGGGCATCCACTGATGCCCATTTTCATAAACTTCCCTTGTCATCCATCCCCAAATGTTCTCAATTGGGTTTAGATCTGGGGAACATGCAGGATGGTCCAAGAGAGTGATGTTATTCTCTTGGAAGAACTCCTTTGTCAGGCGGGCATTTTGAACTGCAGCATTGTCCTGTTGAAAAACCCAATCATGACCACACAGACGAGGACCCTCAGTCATGAGGGATGCCCGCTGCAACATCTCCACATAGCCCTTGCACAACCTGGAGCTCCATTGCTCCATTGAAGGAAAACGCACTCCAAATCATGATGGCGCCCCCACCACTGTGCCGTGTAGAAAACATCTCAGGTGGATCTCCTTGTCATGCCAGTAACGTTGGAAGCCATCAGGACCATCAAGGTTAAATTTTTTCTCATCAGAGAAAACGACTTTCTTTCACTTTTCAATGTCCCATGTTTGGTGCACCCTTGCAAAGTCCAAACGGGCAATTTTGTGGTGTTGAAGAAGACGTGGCCTTTAAAGACGTTTTTTGTTTCTGAAGCCCTTCTCTCGCAGACGTCGTCTGATGGTTATTGAGCTGCAGTCAGTACCAGTAAAGGCCTTAATTTGGGTAGAGGATCGTTCCGTGTCTTGACAGACAGCAAATCGGATCCTGCGGCTCAGAGCTGGTGACATTTTTTTGGGTCTACCACTTGATGGTTTTGTTCCATAACCCTCAGGATTATTTAAAAAATGCAAAATGACTGTCTTACTGCGTCCAACCTCAGCAGCGATGGCACATTGTGAGAGACCTTGCTTATGCAGCTCAACAATCCTACCACGTTCAAAGTCAGTGAGCTTTTTTGCTTTTGCCATCAGGAGATTTTGACAGTGTAAAGACTTGACAGAAAATGACATGGAATCCATATTTTTGCACAGCTTTTGGCTTTTAAAGTCTGTGGTCTTAAACTTTTGATCGCCTGAAAAATTCATGTTTGAGTGTAAATGCATTTTTCAGAAAATTCCCTGCTCAAAAGTTCTTGTCTCTTGCACTGATTTTTTTTCCTTTAACACTGTGAAGCTCTACTTAGAACATTCTTAAGATCCAATAGTGCAAAATGCAATTTTTTGACTGGTCTTAAGATTTTGATCACTAGTCTACATATCTTATGCAAATATCACAGTGTTATCCTATGTTTAGCTTGTCAGGATTGCAGGTGTTCTTTTCTTGAGCTCAACCACAGGAAGTTGCTTTGCAAAATTTCTGCCAGGAAAAAAAAGGGTTAAATTTACCAAAACCACAAGTAAAGAAACTAAGCACTGTTGAAACTGTCCCAACTGTATTCTTATACAGGAAACAGAAAAATCATTGCATGGGGAGAAAAATGCAAATGACAATACTTGTGAATTACTGTGTCAGGAGGCCTAGAAATCCTCTGGATGTTAATCCAAACATGCTCTTGTCTGGATTTCTTGTCATTTTTAACCATAGCCTCTCGTACATTTTCCCAAATCTCCTGCTCAATAAAAGCCAGGATCAATTTATAACAGAGAAGAGCATCCTTGGTCGGCTGAGACATTTAGAAGTGATTTGATTGACATAATTTTTTTTTATTTTCATTAATAAAAAAGTATCTGATTCTTACTTTATATGCTCTTTTGTGTCACTCATAGTATTTTCATAGCACATTAGCATCCTGAGTGTGGCCAGGCCCAACTTCAGGTGGATTAATCTTTCATGATTTTTCTCTTTCAGCAAGAAATGAATCCTGAGAGACCCAAAGACCCATTCATCTCTGATGTCATTGCTTACTACGTCCGCAGCGGCCAGCAGCCTGTCTACTTCAACATCTATTCCGTAAAGGTAAAGACGTTTATCTAAAATGTAGATTCATTTTTAAGAAAGAAAAGCATCTTCTGTAGATATTTTACAGTCCTAATAAAGTTTCCTTTTCTGTCAGATTACATTTAACAGCATGACAAAGGATCCAGTGGAAGATGTGTTCCTCACTAACCTGGAAATAGAGTTCCCAGAGTTCAAACATATTGCAGCTTCAATGAAAGGTGACTTGACAAAACATGGGTGTTTGCTATTACTTTCCCTCAGATATTTTACACAGTGTACCTGCAGGTTCAATTCATTGTGAGCTACTCTTAGTTAGTCACCAAATCTTAATCACAAATATGAAAAGCTAAAAAAAAAAAAAAAACTAAACCAGACCAGACAGCTGCACAATCTTCTCTTTGTTCGTTATTTTTGACCTACCACAAACCCTGATCAGCTGATGTAATTGCATAATTCATATTTTCAAACAGATAAACATAAGAGGAGCTCGGGCTCGGGGGAAGTCTGTGGAGTTGTTATCTCTATGAATTACAAAAAGGTGAGTCATACTTTTTTACATCAAGCTTTTCCTCATAACATTCCACTGACAGGAATCTTTGCCAGATGCCTTACCAAATACCAAAAAGTGCCAGTAAATTCCTATCTCTGCTAATCTTTGTCTTCTGGCGTTTGCTTCTATTTGTGGCCTCTGACGCTTACTTGTTGTTCTTGTGTGTTTCCTCTGTGACGTCCAGATGACGTTAAGTGGGCGAGATGTTGATGTAGGAATTTCAGCGCGAACGACAGGGGCTCAGATTAATGCCATTCCCTCCAGTGAAGCAGAAGGTTCAGCTTTTTTTTGTACATAAAGCTTAATCACAAAAACCAGCTTTTCTATTTTCTGATTCATTTCATTTGTCTGCTGTGAATAATCTCTGATCTTTCTGTTTGTAGATCTGAACTGTTTGACTTTAACGCTGAACGAAGCTCCATCAAAGACAAAAGGCTCGAGTGGGGTGAGTCAGGACAGAACCACCGAAGTGACGAGCACCAAACTAAAATAAACTACCTTGCAAAAGCATTTATGCTTGAAAACTAAAATATTTTTTTTATATGAATGGTATTCTTAAAAGTGTGGTGTGCATTTAGGTTGATTCTGATAGCCCTAAATAAAATACTTTGATTGTCACCTAATTATTAAAAATAGTCTGTCAGTGTCTCAATATAAAACCAGATGTTCTGTGAAAGTTAGAGAACAATAGTGAACAAACGGAATCATGAAGACAAAGGAACAGGACAGGCCAACTAGAAAGTTGTGAAGAAGTTTAAATAAGAGTTAGATTATAAATAATACACCTCTTATGTGTCTGAACAAGTTTCAGTTTTTTGTTTGTTTTTTTTTTTTGCAAAAAAAGATCTGGGCAGGCAAATTAGTGTGTAGATTTCCAAAACTGGTAAAGACATTTTAAATAGCAGCTGTAACAGCAGTGAAAGTGCAACAGCACAAACAGTCACTCACTGGGATGAATTCAAACTTTTCACATTTGAAAAATTTGAAACGCATTTAGCACTTTTTTTTCTTCCGTTTCACAATTATGTTCTGCTTGGTCACATGAAAAATCACATTTTAATACACAGAGGTTTGTGGTAATGCCACAATATGTTAAAGTTTTTGAGGAATATGATAGTTGTATGTGCACTTGGATGTAAACATTTTGTGAAGCACCTAATGTGGATTTTTTTTATTTTATTTGGACAGGAATCAAAGATTCGAACAAGCAACATTAAGATTCGTACCTTGGAGAGGCGATCGTTTACTCTCACCCTGGACAAAGACAGTCGGAGGATTTACAAACACGTGCAGAGGTAACGTTTTGAACTGTTGCACAACTTTGAATGAAGGTCAGCCATGATTGCTGTGTTTAAATGCGTGACATTAAATCTTGATGCAGCTTACTCTGAAGCCTTAAGAACGTTCCGCACACTGGTGCTGCAATTTTACGCAGTTCAAACTGACCTACTGTTTTGAACATTTTCATTGTAGCGTCGAGATTTCTCCTTGTCTGGATCCTGGCTACTGCGTGCAGAAATCCATGGGGTCCAAATTCTGCACCGATGGAACTAAAGATGCTGGACTGAGCAAATACATGAGCAAAACTCTTCCTCTGCCAGTCAACACATTTGCTGGCATTATCAACTGATATCCTCACTTTGTTTAGTGAGCGGGAATGATGGTCGTCTTCCCAAATTGATCTTCAAAGAACAGCAAAAGAAAGAAAACGGACCTAACGAGCTGCTCCTGGACCCAAAGTGTTTCACATCTGCCACTTTGCTCTTACTGACATTGATTGAGAAAGACTTTTTTTTTTTCAATTCAGAAGTAACTTAAGCACCACATATGATCAAATTCTGCAAGTTGACTGCCTCATCAAGTCCACTGGTTTTACAGTGTTAAGAAGTTTCATCACGCTGCAAGATAGGATTGACCTACATCAGCATTGTCCTCTTCATGAAAAACCTGCTGTGCACACTTTGGTGATCACAGATATTCATTATATTTAACTGTGCCTAATACCAATGATCAATATTGTCCAGAGAGACCAGCAGAGAAAATTAAGTAAGCAAATATACATTGATCAGCCACAATAAAACCACTTGTATTTAGAAGTTCAGGGTGCAGCATTGAGCTTGTTCTGCAGATGGGAACCTGAGTTTAGTTTGTTTGCAGATAAAATCTGGTTTGGTTAGCAAGGAATCCATCAAACTCCAATGCAGACCAAAAAAATAATAATCCAGACATTCAACGAAAATATTAATTTCAGTCATCAGACTTGAGACTTCACTTGAACTCGGAATGAAGAAATGAGGCGTAACTTGGACTTGTGGAAAAAATTATCCAACATCTGTGTTTGGCACTTTGACATTTTTCTTGGTATTTTCCTAAACAGTGTTAGCCATAGTGAAACATGTCCTTCTATTTACTATGGCATCATGATGGTTCTTAAGACTACCAACGTTAATCAGTTTCCATTACCTGTCAGAGGTTTAGTTTTGTGGCTGATCAGTGTTTGTATTTCAGTGCATGAAAAAAAATTAATCAATTAGTAATTTGGAAGTAGTAGCAACAAATCTGCGGGGAACATGCTTCATGAAGGCATCACACAATACAGAAGATTTGAAGAGCTGGTCTTAACGCTTACTTTACTCCTATTTACACACTACCTTCAAACCTTCTTTCTGACCCACACAGACGCACACAAATATACAAAAATGCCCTTTCAGCTGACCTGCCACCTGCTGGAACATCGATCTTACTGCTCTCATCTCATCTGATGCTCAGGATCTTTGTTACTGCTACCATTCAGACATCTAGTCCTGTCTTATGTTACATAATGTACTCTCTTTTCAAGGGGAAATTACTGACATTAACCTTTATTTTGATTGTAGACATTTTCCAGAACCACCTAACATAACATGGTGAAACTAGAAGCATGAGCATCATCAGAAATTACTCAGGACAGAAGCAACTATTAATCATAGTCAAATTAATAGATGGGAAGGTGCTGTTAGACCTCTGATGTGCCTTATTATAAGGCAATATGCACTAACTACAGGATTGCATACCTGATATTACACAACACAGACATGTTATAACCTGTGCATAAATACAAGTATTTAAGTATAAGTCTTGCAGCATTGAAGTGGACCTGCTATACATTAAATGATAAATTTTATGTTGCACTAAATTAGCATTTTTAAAGCTGTGTATAGTAAATATTTAAAGCATAAAATAAGACTTGTAATTACTGTGAAATATTCTATTGATGCATAATCACCATTTGATATCTCTCAGCGTAGCGAGGGAGGATTGTGATCTGACACAACTACTGGTTTTGTTCTTTTTTCATGGCAAATGTAAAAGTGAAGCGAAGGTTGTATTTAAAGGTTAGTTACCTGCAGCAGTAAGCTGTTTGACGTCTAGGTTTGACACTGAAGCTGAAGCTAACAGCTTGTTAAAGAGGTGCTAAGACCTAAACGGACTTCTAGCGTCTTAAAACAACCCCAGTCTCAAAAATGCCAGAGCAATTTAAGTAAACTGGGTTAGTTATTTATACTGATGCTGATGATTAAATATAGAGGAAAAAGCGGTAGGAAGTGCTACACCACCATCAATGAACTATTGAGAACAGGACATGTAAGCTGTTAATGATGAAGGCCTACCTGATATGAAGTTAAGCAATGTTTGAACTCAAAGCCTTATGGCAGATTATAATTTTCCATTCATTTTTATACTTCTGTACTTGAATGAATTGTTATTTTGGGTTTTAAATGTTACATTTTCAAGATCATCGTTTGTACACTTCCTCCTACTTCGAATCATTGGCTTCTGAGTAGATAATGGCTCAGTACAGGATTATGATGTGATGAAGACATTTATTGAAGTGTTTCCATTGACTGCTGTAGTATTTTTTGAGATTGGAAGGTTTTTTTTTTAGGATGATACAAATCTTCTTTGCTCTTGGTTTCTCTCAGCTTACTAGACTTGGATACCAATATTTATATATTACAGGTAGCATATTAACGTCTTTCCATTTTTAACAGCTTCACTTTAAAAAAAAGATTAACTATCCCTTTAAGTCACTGTTTAATGTATTTGTTTTTACAGGTTAAGATCAAGTATAATTTGCACCCTGATGAGTATGATTTCTGTTGCTAAAGACCTCAGGAACTGGAAGTGGTGTGTGTATAAATGAATGAGATTCATTAACCAATTAGGTGCATGTATACGTGTATCTGCTGAACTGGCAGGGGATTAATCATGGGTTTGAAATTCATGATGTATTTTGCACATTATTTCCTCCTTATGCTATAAATATGTGTTGTATTAAGACTTTGGGAATGTTATTGTCTAAATAAATGATTTTGTTTTCTAAAGAAGAAAAAAAAAGAAAAGCTACGTTTATGTATTTATTTATTGGGGAAAAAGTTGGCTGCTGTAATTCTGTCCAAAGGTCGCCAGATGGCGCTGTTTGTTTGAAACACAGTAGCGTTCTCCTGCCAGAGCTGGAGGGAACCTCAGGAACATCTTGCCGCCTTTGCCTCCACGCGTTAGTGACTGACTGACTGCTGATGACTCACAAATACATCAACAATCTGCCTGTAAGATCCTCCCCTGTAGTTCTGCTGCTGCTGCTGCTGCTGCTGCCGCTGCCACCGGAGAGCAGCTGCAGCACCGATGGAGAAGAAGCAAGGACCCGCTGTCCAGTATGGTTCACTGGATCACACCACATGGAGCCGAGACGCCAAAAAAACAGGTCATTGTTTTAAACGTATCCTTCTGTCCCTCTTGGCTGGGCTGAATATGACCTTTGTGTGCATATATAGAGTCATGTTTAATAGCACTGTTGACTCCTGAAGCATTACTGTAGAATGAAATTTAACAAGTACTGAACAGTTTGTTGAATATTGACTTCAGTGTAATTGTATGGGATTGTTGTTTTTAGCATTTCCTAGTTTGTTTGGGAAGGTTGAGGAGTTTTCTGACTCTTTGCGGAGAGACGTCATTTTTTAAATTCATAGTACAATTGATAGGTTTTTTTCTAACAGCTACAGCTCTGGAAATGTCAAGAATCCGCAGGTGTCCTTTGAGTCAGTTTACAGATCATCTGCCTGTTTTATCTGTCCTTTATTGTCCAGCCACTTGGTTTGTAAAACAATATGTTACGCTTCTTGTGGGAGGATATAAACAGGCTTGTCTCATTGTGCTTATTGCTAAAGCATTTCTTTATACAGTGCCTTGCAAATGTGTTAATTCAACTTTTTTACTTTTTTGACAAATTCAACAAAAAGCCATTTCACTTGGTGGGTTTTCAGACAACGGTGAGCAAGCAGCTTTGAGAAAACAAAGAAGCAAACTAAACCTTTTATGACTTGCATGCAAAATGTATAGAAAAAAATCTGACACTGAGCATTACTTTGAATATACCATCGCCATGGTGATCCAAAGTGGTAGCAGCATCACCCTTCGGAAATATATATTTTTTTCCTCAGTAGAGTCAGAGTTGACAGGAAGATGGATGGAGCTAAAGAGACGGTAATATTGGAAGAGAACCTGTTAGAGGTTATAAAAACCTTTAGACTGGGCCGGAGTTTCACCTTCCAACAGGACAGTGATGCCAAATATACAATCAGTTAGAATGAAATGATTAATGACTGAGCTTGAGTTATTTTGGTGAAAAAAGGGACAAATAATTTAGGGGCTGAACACAAATAACTTGTGAAATATGTCAGATTTTATTTCCATTTATCTATATTTTTTCTTCTTGTACACAAATATGCATTACTTTGTATTGGTTTGTGACAAAATGCCCCCCAATTACCCTGGCATTTGTTATTTAATGAAAGAAAATATAATAGACTTCAAGGGCTCTAACTGCTTTAGTACAGCCCTATAAAACAATGCAGATTATATTTAACAAGACTTTCCATTTGCAAGCTTTTATTTGTTCATATACCTCATGTTAGTCCTATGAGTGATAAAAGTTTTATGTTGTGCTGACAAAAAGGTGTGACGAAATCATATTCATAAACTAAAAAAACAAAGTTTTCTATTGCAGTTTAACATTGTTGAAGTGTCTCCTGATGATGCTGTAACTCTTATCAGTGGAAGCTATCACTCCATGCTCTTTTTTTTATAATTTTCATTAATTATCCTATTTTCCTCTTATTTTTCTTACTTTCCCCATCCAGTATTTTCATCTCAAGATCATCGATCACAGAAAGTTCAAATCAAAGTACAGCCATGTAAAAGAGAGCTATAGAGTTATGAAAATGATTTCATTTGGCCTCACTAGAGTCACTGGTAGTTGCAGGAGTTTGCATTAAGAATGGAGCTACGGGGTGACATTATGGAGGAAAAATAAAAGGAAATGGTGAAGGGAGAGTGAGTGAGGATGAAGCAGCGAGTATTTCAGAAAGGTCTGGTGATGACTCATAACTGCTCAGTGACAGTATTACCTGGTCTCCAGAGCCTCTGCAGTACAGCATGCTGTCTCCAGTAGTACGTCAGTAAGTATAATGTGTGTGACACCAGGATTTCTGATGCATGTAGTCTTTATAATAAACTAACATGCTTATCATCTCAACATTGGAAAATTATGTTTTTGAAGGAGCAAGAGATCAGATTATTTTCTCTCTCAGATGGCCCATGTGTGTAAATTTCATTCATTTCCTTTTCCACACACAGAAATCTTGTTTTATTTATTGACACACTAACAATATAATTGTGTCACTTTCAATAACATATATTGATATCCAATATTGTATCTTATCTTCAGTTTAGCTGTATCAGTCCGAATCAAATAAAAAAAGTCTTCTTTTTCATAAAAAACATTCAGATCCAGTTAGTTGTAAAATGATGACGAAATATTTTTTTAAAAATCGGAAATGTTGGCTAGTGACTATCAGAGAAAATCCAATTTCAAGTCATCTTCTCTCCTGTACTTTGACTGGGCCACGTATTTTGTCCTTCATAAATACAGTCAGTCTGGAAGACCTTTTGATCGTCAGCTCAATAGCATTTAAGTTTCTAATCTAAGACGGTGAAGGGGAATCCTTACAACAACAACTTGGCATTAACCAGGTTTTTCAGTGGCCTACAATCGTTTGCTCGCATTTTTCATTCTCAAAGCGTTTATGTGTCATGGACTGCAGCTGTAAATTACAAAAATGAAGACACCATTCCTGCAAATAGTTGACAGTTTACCCTAATGCTTATCATGAAGTACGGTTAATGCATTGTTCAGAGCTTCTGCTGGCAGCCTTGAGTCCCACAGATCTAATTTCACTGAGTATTGCACACTCCTGTTCTGCCTTTTTACTACAAAGCAGTACCTTTGCTGCACTTTAAACCCCAGTTGTACCTCGATCAAGGCTCGGTATGACTTGAATAGAGATGACATACTAGAGCTATGCTGAACGGAGAGGTGTGTAAATAATAAGGCATTAAGGGCTCGAGAGAGTCAGAAAGCGAGGTTATATTGGTGTTGCTTGTTGGCGTCCTTCTCTACAGCCGGCTAGCCGAAGCTGCTCGATGAATCAGTTCACACACAGGAAGACATGGTTTCCTGAAATTGCTCAGTCTGGGCTTTTGTCACGAGTCTGTAAGTGTCTAGCATGAATTTCTTTATCAAAAGGTGTTGAAAAATGTATAAAATCTAAGGGGAGGTAACAAAATATAAACATTAATAGATACTGGTAATGATTGTAAGGTAAATATAAATACTGTAGTAACCATTGTTCAAAGTGAGGCACAGTTTTTTAAACCAATGCTTTTTAAAAATTTCTTTTTAGCAACAAATGTGACAGGAGTAACTGTGGCGTAATCTTTATTTTTTAAAAAAATGTTCTTCATAAGCCGAGGGAGGGAAAGTTTGGCTCTTTTGACTCCCGAATGGTTGTTAATCTATAGCCTCATATTTGAATGTTTTCTGTGTTAATAAATCCTTTTGCATAGTATTTTTATGAGAAGCCTTATTCTTTCCTTTCGTTTTTATGCATTTGTTCTGTTATGAAAGCAGGCCTTGTTACTTTTGTGTAATATTTTAGTCAAACCTTTCATTTTTATTTAGCAAAAAAACAAATTAACAGAACCTTGCTAGCAAATCTACTAGACAGAGCCATAACCAAACTCAGTAACCAAAATTCCTCAGGTTGGTATTCAAATAAACAGAACGTCACGGCTGATGGATGAGCTGATGCAGTTCCTCCTCTATTTTTTTTTCTCTTTGTATTTGTCCTGTTTTTAAAAAGACAAGCCACCATTCTGTCAATCAAAGGAAAGTTCTGAGCAGGAAGGAGCCAGTGAGAGTGAGAGCTGAGCAGCGAAAAGGAGAAGTAGTGGGAACCTGATCTCACAACATGGCAGTCGACTCTCTATTCACTGCAATCTGTCATAGAGTTGACACTTGTGAGCACGATCCTTTACTAAGTGGGAACAGTTTAAAGTACAGAATGCAGGGTGTTTCGATCGGCATCCATTTTGATATTTTTTCCATCATAAATGGTTCAATCTGTGATTGGTGCAGCTGCAGCAGAGCGTGGTTTGCCCTTTTACACCTTTGTGCTCAAGGTGTAAAAGGGCAAACACCTTATGCATTTGATCTCCACTACCCAAGATTTGCTTCCTCCTTATAATAACCACTCATTTCGCTCAGTACGTATTAATACAGAAGAGCACTCAGTGTATAAAAATGGGCGTCCGTACAAATTATTGTAATTCACAACTTAGTGTTAACAGAGAACCTTTGAAGCAGGACTCCTGTGCTGACGCAGTGTGCAGCTTTATTGCCTTGGCTTTTTGCAATTAAACAATGTCTGTGTGTGGTCATGTGTGTGTTTGTGTGTGTGTGTGTTTGTGTGTGCAAGTGTGAGTGATGGCTCACACTTGCACAGTGCCAGTCACTCTGACAAACTGGGATTTGACTGTGACTCTCTGCTCTGCTCTCCAGCGCGGAGCAATTTCCCAACTCCACCTGCTGCAGCTGTTTAACATGCACATTCATACTGGGTTATTGTCATGCAGTGCCAGAGTTGATTATTTTTGAAAAGTGTATTACTCACCCTGTCTCTGTGAGCGGTAGTTGAAACAATTTTAAACTCCCCCGATAAAAACAGCAACTCTAATACTCCATGACACATTATGCAAGTTTTTTTTTTTTCTAGCGATAAGACTTTTCCTTCCTCTCTTCCAGAGGACGATGTGGTGTCCATGGCGGACTCCACCATTACTGTGGATGACATCGAGGGGGAGCTCTTCAAGATTGAGAGGATCAGGGACATCCTGGTCAGGAGGGAGTCAGAGCTCAGATACATGTAAGTGGATCCCTGCGGCTAGCTATTAACATTTTTTAAAGGAAAGAAACTAAAGGGATTTTTTTTCCTTTTATTCGAGCAAAACATTATTTATACATTCTATCCCATTTATTGCAGCTTTTTTTAAAGATAATTTCTACTCTTTTTACCTAATCTGATTTTTTTCAGTGTAATCTACCAAGTCGATAAAAATAATACTCAAAATAATTGTCTAAAGTGCATAAAAAAAATCTTCAGTGCTCTGAAACATTGTGCTGCTTTCTCTGAGATGGATTCTGCTGAGAACAACAACAGACCTCAAAGGGAGGTCAGCATGAGGGATGAAAGGCAGATGGAGTCTTTTAATTAGATTAGATTTAAAAGTCACTCTGTTAAGCCACCAGAAATAAAAGCAGGTGGTTGTTAGTGATCTGCAGTTCTCCATCACTTTGAGCATTCACATTCAGTTTCCCCTGATGCCTTTTTTTTGTTGTTGCAATGTCCTAAAAAGACTTAGATTTAATATCACATTTAGAAAATAAAAATCAGAAATGCTTACAATTTTTTAAACTCTTGGTCTCTGATTACGTTTCCTTTCATTTCTCATTTCTTTTTATTTTTGATATAAAAATACACCCACAGTATTCATTTGAGAATGTTACTAGTGGTAACAAAACTACAAAGCCAATGGTGCAGAGCAGCAAACAGTGTGAAATCTCCCCCTCAAATGATTTTGCCATCAAATTGGCTTATATTTGTTTGCTGAACAGAGGTTACATTTGTACGTTAAGTTAACTTAGATTATTTTTCCAGAATTTATATAACTATGTAGTTATCCTAAAATACATTTAAATGTCCTAAGACTCATAGAAACCCTTTAAATGAAAACTTATTCTTAAAGCTTTTAATCACTTATTATGCATTTAATTTACCATAAATCCAGACTAGATGTCCTTAGAGGGTGAATCTAAAAGCTAAATTAAGTGGATCTCTACCTTCATAAGCTATTCTATGAGCCGTTCAACAGCAGTTAAGAATTATTGTTAATTACCAATAATTATTTAGACAGGAAACGTAGGTAGGAGATGGTGCTTCATCGTTATCTTTCTGTGTGAAACACGTGCTGAGAAATGAACATATAAAGCATTTCCTGTTAAAGGTACAGTCTCATTTAAAGGTAAACTCATAAATGTATAAAATTGACTTCCAGGGATTAAAGGTGCTAAAGTTGTCACTATTTTATTAATCACTCTTCATTTAGACAGTTACTCTAACTTGCTTTGTTCTCATAAAAACCGGAAATGCGATTTAATATATGCCTCCCCGAACACATCGTGCTTGAAGCCAGTCAGCATTGCAGTCTGCACGCTGTTACTTCACTGTTCCCACCGTCTTCTCCTCTTCCATTTTCACTCACACAGCCCTCTTTTCAGATTTCAGTGGCTCCACTTTTCCTTCCACTGTGCAGGCTAATGCATGGATATTTATTCATACGCTCCTGAGTAGATAGACAGCAGCAACATTGAGAGCGGAGAGGGAACGTGAGGGAAAAGTGGGGGCAGGAAGGGATGAACTCCGTGTTTCCTTGACCGCCGCTGCCGTTTCTCTAAAGATCTGGAGGATCCACAGGACGAGAGCCGAGGAGCGATCTGGTTCGGACGACAGAGATAAATGTGTGTGATAGTGTGTGAGTGTATGCAGGGTCTCCCACCTCACCTCAGTGTCACTAATCATCCACAGGTTCCATGAAAGACGTAAAGAAGAGGAAATGATCCAGGTAGCCGTGGTGCGACAGCCTTCAGCCTGCATCTCCACCCAGCTCTCATTCCTTTTAGGAATTCCTCCCTGTTTCTGCACTAAATATATATATTTTTTTAATCCTCAAGAGCTTCTTTTAGAGGTTTTCTTTCAGCTCAGACAGATTTCCAGTCCAGCTTTCAACTCACGTCACCTGAACGAGTAAAGGCTGCTCTGCGTCCATCGATGAGTTAGACATGTCCATCGGTTACAGCAGATTCGAAGACCTGGTTCTCAGTGCCAATCATACCTATTTATTGCTGCCATTTCGACACGGCTGTCTGACATTTTCACACTGCTGTCAGTAAGACAGAGACTCCTTGATAATCTCCTCCCTACTTTGCATGAAGATTGTGAAATGCATGAGAATTAAAAAAAGCCCAAAAGCCGAAAGGTAATTACCGACCCTGGATGAAGTGATTGCTGGCGTTGATACGCTGGGTGCATAGAAACTTGGATGTCACCGTGATTAAAAATGTGATGCCGTTGTGTACAGTGTGTAGCACTAACTTGTATAGATTTGAATGGTGTGTGTCTTTCTTCCATGCTATCATGTCTGAGCAGGATGGATGACATTCAGCTGTGTAAAGAGATTACTCGACTGAAGAAGGAGCTTCACAAACTGGTGTCTGTACCAGGTAGGAGACCTTCACACTATATGATGGTCAAAACAGGAAAAAAAACAGGTTTAAGTGTCGTCTCATTAATTAACTCTTCAAAGTTTGTTATGTTTTTGTCGAATTCATACGTAAAACTAAATGCAACACCAGATCTGTTGGTCAAACAGCCATGAAATAACACCCTCATTTACCCCCCCTCCGACTCAAATTTCTCAGGGTTTACAGCACAGTCTGTACCATCACTTCAATTCAAGGTTCTTTTCAAAAGAAATCAAAAGTTTTTCTCGAGCAGAAACTCACAGTAAATCAAATCCACACCAGTATTACCAAATTGTGTTTATACTCTAGATAAGGACAAGTCCAACGAAGACCGACAGAAGGAGGAAGAGCTGCTGCAGCAGATTCACAAGCTGGTGGAGACCAGAGATTTCTTAGTGGATGATGTTGAGTTTGAACGCCTCAGGTGTGTGTCATACTGTTGTTGTATTGGAAAGTGACGGATAAAATGCAATGAATAGATCAAGATAAAGATAAGATGCAAAGAATAGACAATACATACAACATGGAGGCGTCCAAAGGGGAAAAAGCTTCGAAAACAAATTTTCATTGACAGGAGCAAAAATTTAAGAAAGGGGAAGATGATGATTTTTGGAGATATGCACACTTCTGATAGTCCTATTTAGCAACTTTAAGGTAGGAACACCTGTACATACATGAATATTTAAGGCAACAAATCAATCAAATTAAAAAAAATTAGTCAACATATTAGGAAGAGGGTTGTGGACCTCAACTGCTCTGTCTCATTTATGGGAAGGATTTGGCTAAGACATGGCTAAAGGGAGAAAGACTGTCACTTTGTGGTTTTGCCCTTTTGTGTGATAAATGTAAAAGTGTTTGGGCATAAGGCTTATTGTTACCGTTGGAAGAAAAATTGAGGAAGCAATAGTTTGACATCAATCAGGTATCCTCTTGCCAAACTGCCAGAAAATCATTGCATCAATGCAGGAGGAGACAGATATTTCTTTAAATGTCAGTTTATTGTATATTTTAGTCTGCACGGGCCATTTTCTGAGAACTGCTGAAAATGGTCATTTCAGAATTATGTATTTAACATTTTTCAGGGCCAACAATGTTGTCTGTTTTAAAAACATGTAACCCAGAAAAAAAAAAATAAACAACATACATGTGACCCCAATTTTGTTTTCAGGGAAAAAGAAGAAGATAAAGAAATGGCAGAGTTTTTGAAATCCAGATTGCCAAGAAACTTGAAGAAATCAGGTATGGCAAATATGAGAAATTATCTTATTAAATTATGTATGTGACATCTAAATACATCAAAAGCTGGAGAGACCCAGAATGTCTAACATCTGGTTTAAGGCAACAAATTAATGTTGCCTTGAACTCGTATCGGTTAAAATTAGTGTTCATTATTCAACAGTGAGAAAGAGACTGGGCAAGAATATTCTATATACAGCATATATGCTGCTCAAATTGCCTTATACTTGAGCCACATCCACTAATAAAAAGCCTGAGTGGCCAACTATGGTTTCCTTTCTCTGGGGAACATAGAAATGCAGCAGGAAGTAAACTCAAATTATAACATTTTGATGTTAATCATGTGAATGTTAAGACACATTATTCTCTCACAGAGCCACAGCTGATCTGAAGGAAACAAAAAACCAGCCTCATACTTGATAAAAAATAAGAAAAAAAAAAAACTTGCTACTTGATTGAACCGTGAATTTTGCTCTCCTGAAGGAGAAAATCCCAAAGGAGAATGTCCAGGTATCAGTTGATGGATGTAAGGTCAGGCAGACTTGGAATGTGAAGTAGGAGAGGCATCCAAACCGCACCGGCAATTTCACTCCTGAATGAAAGAAAAGGAAAAGGAAAATGAAAACCTCTTAGTGATGCAAAATCAAAGCAATCTTGAAAAGATGAGCAGCTCAAACTTCTGCTACAGTGGTGCAAAGGAAAAAAAATATATATATCTGCTTGACGTCGTCTGCTCCTGCCGGGGGTGACGAGAATCATCCAATAGCTTTGAAGGGGCAATTACATCCATTTTCTTTGTAATGTCTTTGCCTCTCTTGCCTTAATATCCGGGGGCTGATAGCAGCTTACCTCACCAAACAACACCACAAGCAGGCAGTGAACAGATTGCACTCTGCAGGACCAATCATGTTATTATGGTGTATTTATATCATGAGACCTGGTTACAGCCGGAGTGGTGACTTGCTGTATCCGACTTGTTTTGGGTTTTAGGTGCATCATCAAGAAGGGTGCCAGCCAGAGCTCAGCAGACGTCCTCCCCTTTCACCAAGACAGGCCTCACCCTCCTGAAGGAGTGCTGTGGCTTTACGTGCTCCGTCATGTAGACAGCAGCCAAAGCGAAAGACTCGCACACCAAGTTCACCAATTAGGTGTGAGAAAAAGAGACGCAGAGAGACACTGACGGAGGCGTGGACATCTGTGGAAACTATTTAGTTGCAAAAATGATCAGAATTATTCATTTTTGCCTCTGCTTTATGTCTGTGCTTCTCATCCCAGTGCAACCTACTGTAAATACTTTCTTTTATACCCAACGCTAAAGGCTCGGAGCAGCCAAGCCCGGCAGCAGCTGTTGGCGTGTGCACACTAATTGGACTCAACCATCGTGACTCAGCCACAAGTTGTATATTCAAAGTTTTTGTGCATCTCCGATAATTGCCATCTCCTTTTCAAAGAGTTTCCCATTTTGCAGCGAGTAAGCCAGACTGGACGCAGCTAGAACTTTATAATTAGTGTTTGGGAGATAATGACGATGAAACTTTGTGTCACCATGAAGCTGCGTGCAGTTTGGTGACAGGCAAACGCGGGTTTGACGGCTTATAAAAGAGGAAGCAGAGTTTTTATGTTCCACTTTCTCCTCCAACACCTGAGTCGACTCAGAAAATCCAGCTTTGTTTTTATTTGCTTTTGAATGTCTGCTTATTAAATTGAAATTAGATATCTACTAGTGCTGTATACAGTATATATATATATATATATATATATACTGTATATATATAATATATATATATATATATATATATATGTTTAACATATGCCTACACATGCCTCCTTGTACTGAGCTGCTCTCAGGTTTGTATCATCTGTCATGGTTCAACACTCAATTGATATACTGCACTACCTTCAAACTCAGTATAACTTTATCACCTCACACTTCAGTGCCCACACATTACACATGAAAGTGGTTTAAATAAAGCACATATATATATATATCTGCTTGCCAACTGCACAGCTCTTTAGCTGATTGCCAAGAAGTTCCCGTGAAAAGTTTAAGCACAACTCATCATGGATGCCGCTGTCATTCAAATTCTGGTCTTTTAAGGATTCGTTTTAACTTCTTTTCAGCTTGTGCTGATGATAGATTAAACAATTTTGATGAATTTCATAACCCAAATTGGACTTTTATTCTGGATTCACATGTAATCAAATGTGCACATTTTGTCTCCATGCTTCTGGTTGTTTGACTTCTTTTCTAATCAAAAATGTTTGTCATCAGATAAACATGGATTTACTTCTAGACACAGGCCTGGTTTTTAAGTAATACCCATCAATATTTGATCAGGATATTTGATAACTTTTCTTATATCAATTGGTAGACTTCATTTTCAAAGGAAAAGGTGCCAAGAAACTGGTTTGTTTCTTGGCACAAGCCTAGATTTAAACCCATACATTTGGAGCGATTCCCCAGGCATATTGTTAGCCTCAAGTTTCCTGTGTTTCGTACGTCTACATTTCCAATGGGTCACCCCTGGGCCAGGCTGTTAATTAAAAATCCAGAAGCCATCAAGATTTCATCAGGAGATGAGCTAACATTTTCTGGATCATCTGTGCCACTGTCCACAAGTTTTCCATCATTACGGACTGAAAGGTTGGCGATAAAGTCGGAAGCTCAAGCTGCAACAAGCTTGACTGAAATTGCCATCTGTTCACATAGATGACCCAGATAGGTTCTGGAGAAATGGAACATGGTTGGGCAAAAACAATTTTTTTTGTTATAAAAAAATTGTTTTTTATAACAAAAACCTTAAAGATTTTCAAACATAAGAATGCTGTACCAAGCTACCAAACATGGAGGAGGTAGCGTTATGCTATGGGTTTGATTTGCTCGCAGTGATACGGGTGGATTTCTAAAGGAGGACGCATCTTAATGAAGAAGAGAGAAATTCTTCAACTTCACCATATTATCCACGTTTCAGCGTTGAAACGTGGATAATATGAGTTTTCCTACACAAAAACCATGACTGTGTCAGGAAACCAACCAGTTTATATAAATGCTTCCAACTCTGGCAAAGATTATGCCAAGCACTGTTTATTGTCTTCATTAAATCAGTGATCAAGGTGTATTTTACTGAAAGATATTTAATGTTAGTGTATTTGATCTTGTATAAATAATTTAAATTATGGAAAATCTACAATGAAAAAAAAAGCTAAATTCAAACTCCCTGTTTTTTTTTAATAACTGAGGTTTGTTTGTTGATTTAAAAAAAATTAAAAGCCCAAAATTGGTTGAACATTCATGCCCATGACGAGTATCTATTAACTTTATATCAGAGCTGTGCATATTGTTTGATTTTTCAACCAATGACAATGTTTTTCATGTCATTACCATGTTTCTTTCTATAAATGCTACAGTGCAGCAGTACATGGGCTGCAGGGACATATGCTCTCTAACTAATTTATTGTGTTTGTTTTACACTGCCCAGAATACAAGTTGCCATGGAAACTGTTTAATACATTCAGTAACTTTGAAGCTAAAGGGAAAAAGAAAAAAAAAGTTGGACAGTTCAGTGAAACGGAGGATTTCGATGAAATACAGACAGAAAAAGCACAAATTACAAAGACGCAGATGACAATTTTTTTTAATATCGTGGATTAACTTCAGGGTCGCTCACATAATGTTTGGTGCAAGTGCTGGAAGTCGGACTTGTTATACATAAAATGTGGTGTGAGATATTGTTGTTCTGCTGAAGACATTTTAAAGATTCATAAAAAGAGTTTGCATAAGTCTGTTTGTGTTGATCTACCACACAAAATGTCAAAATTTGTTTTGACTATAACAAATTTATAGTCAAAGCACAAAAAAGTAAGCTGAGAAAACCTCTTAATTTCTAACAGTGTCTTTAGATGAGCTAAACATCAGCACAATTCATCACGTTCAAGTAACATACATGCATATGGACTGTTTTTATGTCAGTTGTGGTTTCATTGTTGTTGCTATTTAAATAATGACTTTTGAAAGTGTAGAAAACCTTCATTCCTCGTGGGTTTTGGAGATATCTCATCAGTTGCATCTCTGTGCTATTAAGACAGTCACAGAGCTGCTACTGAGAGGACACCTGTCAAAACTGTGATCCTGAAGGAATCAAAATCAAAGGGACTCCTGCGTCCCTTTGGAGTCTAAATTAAAGCAAACACAGTCTCTTGTAATATCAAGAGAGAGTCTCACTAGCAGCCTGTTCAACGACACTTCATTTGCCAGCATAGTGCAGATATGTTGTCATATTAACAGCATTTTCCATCATTAATTCGTTCATTCATTTTCATGTAAACAATAAACAAAACTGCAGAGCATTTTTGAGCTTTTAAGACATCACAATAGTAAAAAAAATGGATGAAACAAAGATGTGGACAGAAATCCCAAAAGCCAAAAATCTGTTTTTGTATAACAGGGAAATGCAGATGCAATAAAAAGAGAGCCTAAACTGACTGAAAGTAAAGTAGACGAGATGAAAAGAGAGAAAGGATGGAAGTGGACGCAGATATTGATAGGGGAAGTGTGTGTGTGTGTGTGTGTGTGTGTGTGTGTGTGTGTGTGTGTGTGTGTGTGTGTGTGTGTGTGTGTGTGTGTGTGTGTGTGTGTGTGTGTGTGTGTGTGTGCGCGTGTGTGTGTGCGTGTGTGTTTGAGAGGAGCGTCATCTTCAGTCTGAGTCATCTTTGGTGAAATCACTCTGAACTCCCACAAGGACGACTCGTGGTTGAAAAGGTCAAGACTGTCAGTCATATTCCACAGTCCTGTGTACCTTCCTCACATCTTGCGGTTTTTGCACACACACTCACATTTGTTTGTTTAGGAAGTGAATGAACAGGAAGTATGTGTGTGTGTGTACTTGTTTACCTAGTATATTTAGGACCATTTCTGATATATTTACTAACCTTCTGAAGACCGACAAGTCTATAGGGGAACACAACCAGGTCCAAATACAGAGGACCCGATTGTTGAGTTTTGGTAAGGTTTAAGGCTATAGAAACAAATGGAAGCAATATAAGTGGAGACAACAGAAATCCCTGTAAATATAGAGAAACACAACATTTGTGTGTGTGAGAGATAGCTTGAATGAAAGGCCTCCCAGAACGCCCAAACCCCAGGAAGATAACCAGGTCCGAAAATTAAACAGAAAAATGGTAAATTATTCAATAAGCAGGTTTGCATCATTGCATAAAAAAACACCTTGTTTTTTTTTTAAAAAGGGGCAAAAACCTTGTGAATAAAGTTAAAAATCTTACTGTTCAGATTTTTCTGAGTGCTTTTCACTCTGAACCTCCAGCATTCGGCTTGGAAAAACTCAAGGTCTTAGCTTTCATCCAGATTTATATTATGTCAAATTAAAACACTGGAAATGACCATGAATTCATGACCTGCACCATGAGAAGATAAAATGTAACATCTTATTGTTTATATTCCAAGTATTATCCCACATTTGGGAAGTTTCAAAATCAAAATTGTAAACAGGATGCTTCTTTTGAGTTTGTTTTTTTATGTGTTGGATGGATGGATGGATGGATGGATGGATGGATCATTTTCTTTTGAGTTATTTATGTATCATAAGTCTTGCCATATTCCTTTTATTTCTAAATGGTAATTATTGTTGCTAGCTGCATTTCCACATAAGTATTTCATTAATTTCTTAGCTTATGCTTATGTTGTGCTTCTATTTATTTATCTTAGATTGTTGTCTGTCTTTTTCGGTTTTAGTTTCTAGCTCTGTTAATTGGTGTCCTTCCCAAGTTTCCTGTTTTCCCCTTGCTCCAGGTGAACCACATTCCCTATGATTAGCTCATCTTTTTCTATTGTCACATTACAGTATTTAAGATTTTTTTATTGTCACTTGCTGGATTTCTCTGTCCTATTGCCTATTATTTTGTCTATGCTCTACCTCCTTGTCTGTCACGTTCAAGATCTGTTTGTTTCTTTTTCGTTAGAAACTTTAAAGAGGACGACTAGAGTGTCTGTCTGCGCCTTGGCTCTGCTTTGACCACGCACAGCATGACAGTGTGTAGCTGACATTTATTCATATAGCATGTGTGCGAAGTTACAAGGATGCAGACAAGTGCAACTAAATACGAAGGCCCCAACAAGCACTGACTGCCATGGATACCAAACACGTTGAATAACTACGAGCTTAATCTGAAAAGCCACAATCTGCAGTCCTTCCTTGGTTACAAGGCAGATGATTGGATTTTCAGCTTACATTGAGTCCTTCATGTTTTCAGCATGAGAATTTATTTCTAATGGTGGAGATGATCATATTTCCATCGCTTTCAAACAGAAGTCTGTTTGTTCCAGCGGAGTAAACACTGAGTACACAGAAAAATATTGTTAGCAGGTTCTGAGCAGGGATCCATCACTTCAACTTGTCATGCAGAACACAGTATATGACTCCTTACTATAGGAACTGATCAAAATGATGCTATTATTTGCTAAGAATAAAACAATGTCATCGATAGCTCCAATGCCAAGCTGAAAGCAAAAAGGACACATTCACTAGAGTGAGTATCTTGCAAAGGTATTCAGGTTGTTAAAAAAATTAAACCTTGGGATGGCAGCATTAAACTGTGGGGAACACCACAGTGATTTGAACACTTGTACAATGCCTCATTTCATACCACATAGAAAGAAAAACTGTTGAAAATTATAAGCAATGCTGTAACATTTGAACCAATTCATCATGAAAACCTAAAACTTTCTCTTTACCTAACTGTTCACTGTGGTGCATTTCCAATGTTTTTTAGTACAGATATAGGAGATGCGATATGGTGATTAAAGGTCAGCCCCTACATGCTAACATAGCATCTATATTCTAGAACAGGGCTGTCAAGCTAATTGGGTATTCATGCATCATGAATGTTCTCAAAGGGATGGTTGTTCCAGAATGACCTATTGACAAAACTGATAAAATATTAATAAATAACTAGCTCATTTGATAAGTTCTTCTTAAAATAAAATCATATTGAACATCTTTTAACACCGATCAGTCCCTCCAGGATTTTACGATTGTTTTCGGGATTTTATTGAAATCAAAATCACTGATTTTGTGGAGCAAACTTAGAAATATCTGTGCTCATTTAAGACTGTAAATGTGACTTCCTGTTATTCGCCACTTCAATCAAGGGTCAGAAGTGAGACATACTGCCACCTGCAGGTAGCAGTATGTCTCACTTAAACCCAATGTTTCCAACCCTTTTGCAAGTTTATTTGCAATAAACAGGTGGAAAAAAATGTGGGAGTTTGTTGATTTTGAGCGAATTTCCAATTGCTGTAGTTTGACAGTATGCCGTTACAAAACTGCTTTGATTTGATAAAACAATACTAGAGGACAAAACGGTGATCTTATAGGTCCTATTTATGCGTCCCTTTGGAGTCTCACATAAAAAGCTATTATCTTTAGTCTGATCTCGATATAGACACATATGATCTAGATACTAAAAGAGAAAAGCACCTACATTTGTATATTAGGCACCTTTATGACAAACTTGTTTAAGGTTCCAAGGTAACGGCATGGTCAGCGGCATCCAGGAGAAAAATATCTCCATGTTGTCCATTTACTGGTTGCTCTTCTCTGAAGCACCTACAGGAAACAGCCTTTGATCGCAGCAGGATGAGGACTGTGTGTCCTGACTAATTAACAGTCCACTGACATCCGAGCAGAGAGTTTGGCAGCTGCTGGGTTGCAGGCAGCTGGAGCCTGCCTGCTTCCTATTCTTTCATGTGCATTACCATGGTGATGAGTTGTACTTACACAACACATATTGTATGCAGCACAGGCAGATAGCTCTTATCGCACTCATTTCTTTTTGTCTGACCACCTTCAGCTGATCATTGTCAGAGTGATGCATTGCTTCCTGCTGGTTTACTGTTATGGCGGCTCTCATTTCTCTTCTAAACAGAGGAAACCTTCACCATCACTGACAGGTTAGAGGGCGTACACTGCTCTTCACACACTTATTCCCCTTTACCACTTAATTATAATAAAGCAGGGCTCTATTTAAATTCCTTTAATTACATTATAGAGAGTATATGTGCACCTTGTAATAAAAACAAAACCAAAGTCAAACGAAATATGTCATAATTTTGAAATTGATAGAACTACATTTGGTTCTCTTCATTTTATTATGATTATGTCAGTCCTTAATTGTAAAGTACAATACTTTTGACTGACTCTTTTTTAAAATTCACATTAATCGCAGCCTTACCAACGATCTACCATCCCAGGTCAACATTTGGACTTTTGGTCACTGCAGCATTTTCATTCTCAACTTTTCTTAGCAATCTTTCAGATTCACTTGTCTGTTTAGGAAGAGTGCCTCTTACAAGATCAGATTTTCAAGAAGCTTGTTCAACAGAGGGCCAATTTTTGGCTCCAGATACAATGTTAGTCATTGTATCACTGATCACCCAACTTTTACACTTAACATAGGTTCTGTAGTCACAGATAATATGCAAATTGTGGGCCCTCTTTAACTGCTGCTAGTTGAATTAGTGGCATTTTACATTCATTGGCCACTTTATTGGGTGACTATTGAAAAACTGGGTTACAGGCATTATTCTAAGTATTATTGAAACATTTTGCAAAGATACAAAAACTATCTCTGAGAATTTGGTCCATATCAACAACATCACACTGTTTTGCAGATTTCCTTTCTGACATTTTTAAAGCAAATTTCCCATTTGAGCAAGTTTCAATTGAGCTCTATTGGACTGTTGAAGCCAGTGCAAGTAGAGCAACTGACCCTTCAAGTTGAAAGAAGTCAGTTCAGGTGGCCAGACATCTGATCAAGAGCAGCCTGGGAAGAAAATTTGGGAAAAGCACAAGAACTTCCTGTCTGGCCTGGGAAGGCCAGACAGGAAGTTCAGCATCCTGAACTTCCTGTCTGGAGGAAAGGATGCTGATACTTTTTTATATGTGTTCCTGGTCCATCACACCTGAAAGTGGTTCAATTGCCTCCTCAGTATGTAGTTTAGTTCTCCAGAGTCCTTCTAATGACCTGTTTATTTGGCTCAGGTGCGTCGAAGCAGAGATATTTCAAAACATAACACTCCTTTACCTGCTTTACTTAATATAATCCAATTAAAATGTAACAGACTATTTTAATGACAGAATTCTGGAGCTTGTGTGACCTCATCCTTGTTGCCACGTAGGTTGCGGATGTACGTTGAACCACTGCGCAACACAAGACATTACTTGTTACTTGATCCCGCCGCCTTTACAGGCATTCACAGCTTTCGGGCTCCATCTTGTGGTCGTATGAACTCATTACAAGTTCAAGAGAAGAGCGTCGCTCCTCCGCCAAGTCGCCTCACACGTCAGAGTGAAACCTGTACTGGTGAGTGGACGTGTACTGTCGGCGTCATGCGGTTCCCGGATGCGCCGAACACAAACATGGACCGGGTGGTGGTGGAAGTCCCGATCAACAACGGTGAGATTTTTTTTTTTTTTTTTTTGCTCAGAGTTCCGCGCCTGGCGCGTCTCCTCAGGTCTAGTCTAACGCCAACGTGTCCAGCTCCGCAGTCGCCAAGTGCGCCGATGCTCCACCTCCTCTGACGCAGTCAAAGTGCTGCTGCAGCCGCTGTGGTGGGACTGGCTGTTTGTTCACGCCGAGTCCTTACACCGCTGTATCTGCGAGTCGCTTATACGCAGCATGCCACGCTGCTGTTATCTGTCAAACGTGATCTGGGTTTGGTTTTTTTTTAAAATCACTTATGTGGTGCTAAGTTAGTAGAGAGGGATCAAATAAAGCTTTTCTGATTGGATTTAAACTTAAGTTTAAAGCCAGGAAATGTGGTTTCTGTTTTGTTTTTGTTCTGTTTTTGTTTTTTTTGCTGAAGCGCCAAAACTCTGGTAGAGTTGTATTTTCGTTTATTTATGATCGTCATATATTATCTTTAGCTATACTTTTAAAAATGTTAAGAGTTGTTTTTATTGGGTGAGATCAGCATTGTTCTTTGTAAAAACAATAATACATTTCTTCACAACTCATTCACAAAAATGTGTTTATTTCATATGATAAACCAAGACAAAGTAATGTGTAACTCTTATGTAGAAGGAAACAAATACATAATTTAACAATTGCTATTAATAATCCTAAAGGTCCATTATTTATCCAGATTTTTGGAGTAAAAATCTTGTAGCAACTCATTGCAGATTTGTTTGGATTATATCTCTGCTGTTGTAGTAACTGATTTTTCTTTTCCTTAAGATTTTTTTTAGACCGGCTAGGATGTGTGTAGGAACCTGAATTTTCAAGCGATGCCAGAGATTCACAACCGGATTTAGGTTTGGACGTTTACGCCAGTCAAGTCACACAAGACCTTTTAACAGATTTTCTTCTAGGATTGCTCTATATTTAGCTCCAACCATCTTGCCATTTACTCTGACTTGTTTCCCTGTCCCTCCAGATGAATAGCATCCCTCCAGCATTATGTTTCATAGGGGGATGGTGTGTTCATTGTGTGGTGTTAGCTTGTGTGGTGTTAGCAGTTTGCGTTTGCATGCTCTGACCAAAGGAGTTTCTGCGTATTAGTTTAGTTCTTTACATGAATTCTGGTGAACTGCAGACAGACTTAGTATGTTTCTAAAATGATGACCGTAATGGTTGTCATTCTAACTCTCCCTCCTGAAATCTGAACGTCTGGAGAACCTCGAGAACCTGAACATCTCGGCTGCTTCTCCAGTTAATCCTCTTCTTGCTGAAAAAAACCCCCCAAAAACGTGATCTGCAGCCGTTGTGTTTCGTGGTGGGAATGGTGTTTTCAGAGTGTCCACAAAGACGCGAAACAAAACTCCTGTTTTTCCAGATGTGTTCCCGTGATGCTACAACGAGTTCTTCTAATAACTTCTGCTCCTAACTGAAGAGTTTTCTACTTCCTGCCCCTTTCGCAGCGCCCCGAAAGCGTCAGGTGCGTTTCTCGGCGAGGCATGACATCATCCTTCTGAGGGAGGTCATCGCCCAGAACCCGTTCGGTTCTAAAGAGCCAGGTGGGTTTTTGTTTCTTTGAAGACACTATTCTGCTTCAAACACAAACACGTATCAAACTGCAGCCTTTATTCTACGTTCTGCTGACGTTCGCTTTGTCAGGGCGGATGTGGGCCCGGGTGGGGGAGATCATCACCGCGACGCTCCAGGAGGAGAGCTTCGAGGTAGATGCCAGGAGATGTCGGGAGAGGACCATGCTGCTGCTGGACTACTACAAGAAACAAGATTTTCCCAGTTTGCGCAGGTTGGTTTACTTTTATACCTGTAGTAAGTGCAATGTTGGACAAGGGAACGCCAAACATGTGTCTTGATATGTTATCAAACTCATGCTACTGGAATGAGGGCTTTGCTTTTAACACAGGTTTGGAACGGAGAAGTTGTATGCCCAAAAGGAAGATTTGCTCCACGAGGTTTTGGAGCTAGAGGCTGAGAAGGGGATGCTGGTCAGTGGTGATGGTGCAAAATACCAGGTGAGCATCAGTGGAACCGTGTTCAGTAATAAGACATTTTTAACTATTTGCACTTTTGCCTTGCGGTAAGAAAACGGTCTCAAGTTTCGAGGTGCCCAGGCTCCTAACGTCTGGCATTTTTCCATGTAGAGTTGGAATAATCTGCATGTCTCGGCTCAGGATTTCTCTTTGTTTTTATCCTTTCAGCCTAAAATACTCATTTAAAATGCAGAAATATCTAGAACTTAGATCAACTAAAATTGACTAAAATCATCATCTTGTGTCTGTTCTAAATGTAGCTGAGTTGGCATATGTATCCTACATTTAAAAAAATAGTTTTGTTTGTAAAGCATTTTTTTTATCTGTCATGTTCAGGATGAAGAGCCAAGGAATCATCTAATAGAGGAATTAACTCTTACAGAACCAGACAAGCCTAACGTCACACGGCTGCCCCCTATAGGTAATTCAGATTCACTGCGCTTTACAGCACATTTTACTTCCGTACTCAAAGTAAAGGCCTTTATTTTGTACATCAAAAAAAATGTTGCAGAGATATATCAAGAAGGGTGAAAAAGTCAATTTGACTCTGTACAAAAAACCTGATATAAACATTTCTAGATCTAGCTGTTTGGCCCACAAAATCAAGTGTTTGTTGACTTTTTAAAAATTCGGAGCTTTCTCTTCAGCTAAAGCACCTATTATTCGTGTTCCTTAGATATTTTGGAATAATCCCTGTTTCCTCCTGGTCCTAATGTTTTTCTCGCAGTTACAGAAGCAGAAGAAGAGCGTGAGCACATGGCAGAGCTTTCAGCGGCGCCCACAGCCAAGCGGCCCTGCCAGTGCTGCTGCCAGACCTACTCAGAGATCCTGAGCTTTCTGGAGAAGCGCTCGGAGGCGGAGCAGCGGCTCCGGGAGGAGGAGCTTTCTCTACGTCGAGAAGAGCTGGAGATTCAGAGGAGTGCGATTTCGTTTGCTGAATTTTTTAAATCTAGCTTTGCTTTAACAGAAATTGGGGTTCAAAGAGCTGTCTGTGCTGGTTGAATGAAATCACTCACAGGGCTGACCCAAGCTCTTAGTGGACCTGAAACAGAATTTAATTCTGGTTTAAAATATTAGCTCGTTTGGAAATAAACTTAGATTAAAAAAAAAAAACCACACACACACACACACATTTAAGTTAAGGCTGAAACCATCAAATATCAAGTCACTGGAATTAAAATACATATACTTTGTCAGTAAACAATCGTTTGTCATTCTTCATTTCAGGTAAGATCGCTCTGGAGAGAGAACGTCTGGAAGCGGAGAGAAAGGAGAGGGAACGGAGGTTTGAACTGGAGAGCCAGGAGAGGCAGGTCATTTTGGACCTGCTCAAAGATAAAGTGCTGAAAGGCTAAAAGTGAGAAGCCGCCACCTGCAGCTCGCCTGGGCAGAGGGTGGGAACCATGGAAGGCGGCACAAACTTGCAGTGAAGAGGAAGAAAGGCGGTAAAACTAGAAGTGAGAAGATCGAAGAGAGGAACAGTGAGTCGAGATTAAAAATTAGGGCAGGATTGTTCTGTTGCCTTGACCTCTCTGAACAGAAGTAGTTATTTAGAGTAACTACCTTGTTGTAGGAAGTTCAACTGATAAAATCATGAGTTTCTGGAGCCCTTTGCATGGATAGATGCGTCCGAGCCGCAGCCTTTTTCTGACAAACTGTGAGAGAATTTAAATATGATGTAAACCTGAACACACTGTGCTAACAGACAGAAAACTGTACAGAGTTTCGGTACACACAGTTTTATTTATTAAAACATTACAGATGGGTTTGTAGACATGTAGCTGCTGAGTTAAGGTGAAAGTATATAAGATCTCCTATTTTTTACTTTTAGTGGCAGCCATATTAATCTTAAGACTTCATATTTGTGCTACACTGCTTTGGATAACATGCTGCTAATGTTTATTTCAAATGTTATGCTGATAAAGGAAAGTTACCACCAACTTAAAGAGAATCTTTTACCCTTTTGTCTCATCATCATTTACTAGAACCACACAGGAAAATTGTCTATTGGACTTCAGAGAGTCTAGATTTGCAGTAAAACCTCCTCCGGTGTCCCTCAGGGTTGTGAGCTTAGGTCCCTCCTGGTTACTCTTTACACCCATACTGCACCTTGCAAACATCTACATTATTACTGCAAACCTCCATTTCAATCTGGAGAGACTCAAACAGAGAAAGAAAGCGATTAAAAGAGTTTAATGACGGAATGAACATGAAAGTAAAATGTCCTTTGGCGTTCAGGCCCCAGTCAGACTTCGATAAGCTTGATGAACATTCCTGAAGCAGCATAGGAATGTAGACCCCCGGGGGCCTGTACTGGTGGCGGCGGTCGGAGGAAGATGAGGCCTGAGAGCCGGGAGCAGAAGGTGGAGATGGGGTGGAGGTGGGTCAATCACAGCTGGTGAGAGGAGGAGGCCATGGGTGGAGGTCCTTTTGAACTGGAGCCCAAACGATGATTGGCTGGAGCGAGGCTTGGACCGGCGCTGATAGGTCCAGGTTGCAGAGAGGGAGGCGCTGATTGATGAGGCAGGTGCGACTAGAGTCTTCCAGACTGAACTTTCGTCAAAACTCCATTTCTTTCTTCATTTTCTTACATCCATTCAGACATCCATCTAACCCGCTACCCGACCCTGGAAAAGCGTCAGAAAATGGATGGATGGATGGATGGATGGATGGATGTCATCTCAAGGTTACAAAACAGTTATTTTAATGATCAAATAGGCCAGTCCATTTCGATTCATTATTCAAATTAATTTAAAACTTTTCTATCTTAAGAAACCTAATAGATTGCATCGAGTCATTGACTTGCATCAATCTTTTTATTAATTTTAATAAAAATATTGATTTTTTAAGAGAATTTTATTATAAGGTGACAAGAAAATATATTGTCAAGATTCAAGAGACTTTATTGTCATTCACATCATGTGTTACATGAGGTGGAACGAAATTGAGAGTCACGGCCCCAGTTACATACAAATATAAAATATAAAAACTAGCTACAAGATCAAATTGTTATAAATAGGAAAATATTTACAGATATATAAAAACAAGAAGTAGAAAAATGAAATGTATATTAATAGGAATGTACAAAATGGATGAAGTATGAATAATGTGGCAGAATGGGAAGATAAATTTAGCAGTGCAACATTTTAAAGTGTCCGAGTGTAAAGTGCAAATACAGTGTCATTTGGGGGGGTTAGGGGTCGAAGTGACCAAGTTACTGTTAGGGACAGTGCAGTGAGAGAGACTGAGTGGAGTTTAAGAGTCTCACAGCTTCTGGTATGAAGCTGTTTCTCAGTCTGGTTGTCCTGCATTTGATGCTCCGCAGCCTCCTGCCTGAGGGTAGCGGGACAAAAAGTGAGTGTGCTGGGTGAGTGGGGTCCTTCATGATGCAGGAGGCCCTTTTCCTGCATCTGGAGGTGTAGATGTCTGTGGTGGTGGGGAGGTTGACTCCAACAGTCCTCTGTGCAGCCTTTATTTATTGAAGAGATACAAAGAAGGACAGGGATGTTGAAAAAAAAAAACAGTGTGTTTGCCTTTTACGAACACAAAGGAATTTCTCGAGCTCACCGAAAATACTGGGTCCTTTCAAGCTTTGAACAAACGGTGGAGTTTTGCCACTCCAGCAGATGGCAGTAGCGCAGTTAAACCTATGAAAGAACGCGAGAAAGAAGAACAAGAGAAGGAATTGGAGCTCTCTGATTGGCTCTCTTGAACGTCACTGTTTGCGTCATCCAATGAACGTCTGCCTGAGGGGGCGGGGGGGGCGGAGTTATTCCTGCAGCTGAAAGAATCCTGCGTAGTGAACAGATTTCAGTTCTCAAAACGGAGTTTGGTTTCAGTCGGAACCTTACCGGATGTGTCTCTATCTGAGTTTTCGTTCAGATTCAGTCCAGTCAGCTGTTAAAACAGCCGAAAGCCTCACTCACCGCATGAAAACACTCAACTCAGTTTACCGCTTACAGCTCACCGTTACTTCAGCCTTTTTGTTTCTTCTCCCTCGAGCGCTTCGCCTCTTGACTCCACGTGACGTGGGAGACATGTGGCCTTTGTGTTTTTCAGTTCACACGCAGAGCTGAGGACACGCACTGTGGGTTTCCTGACATCCACAGGGGGACTTTTTGCTTTTGGGGTCAAACCTCAACACATTTCTCATATTTGCCCAAGCAAAGCAGGAATGCCCATCAGGCGACTTGGAGGTCACAGGTCCCTGGTTTCTTACTCTCAGACCTCCAAGCTGTCGTATGGTTACACAAAGATGAACGTCTCAAGAAGCGACTATCGGGTTTTTTCTGCCAACTCCACCACTGCCTGCACCGAGCTGGCCAAGAGGATAACAGAGTAAGTCCAGTTCTTTATGAACGTGGTTAAGAATAACACCGAGTGTATAATTTTATCAATATACAATGGAGCATTATGTGCATAGCATGGCAACGCTGTAACTGTGTTTTATTGCTAACAGCGGGGAAAGAAGTATGGTGGATTTCCAGGTAAATGTCCTGAATTAGAGGACACAGCGTTCGCTCTAGTTACTGCATGTTTGCTCTTCTATTCCTGTCAAAGGTTTTGCCTTTGCAAACAAGGCATTTGGTTTCTAACCAGTGTGGAAAAGCGTGAAAATAAGAAAATGTTTAGGTCTGAATGAACATGGAGAAATGCATTTGCTTCCAGACTAGAATTCCACGAAATACTATGTGCACAGAATCAGGTAAGTTGTATTTTTGAGGATTAATGTAACGGTACAAAACTCTGCCAGTACAGAAATGCTAAAAACACACCTCAGATATGAATGTTTAATAAACTTTTGGCTTTCTTATGATAATATCTGTTGGGAAATTTATGTGCAAAATCATCATCCGGCACATTTAAAATGCTCTAATTCCAGGTTATTTACTAAAGTGAGAATGATAAGCCGGCAACTCAAAATGTACAAATAAACATTTCTAAGATGTAAAAACATCTGTGGTTCAGCAACTACTTCCTCCCACTGTTCAGAGAAACATCCCTCCCTCCTTTCCTCTGACTATGTATTATTCCTGTGTATCTGAAATGCACAGGACATGCTGTTCTTCCACCGGTTTACATGCCAAAAGAAAGTGGGAGGTTTTGCTTTTGACACAATTTACAAGTGAACAATGACAAATATTTCTGATTTCTCAGTGTTTAACCAGCTGATCACCAGTACAAGACAATATATGGCCTATTTTGACTACCGATTGGTATACCGCTATTTCTACCTGATCTAGATCTTGCATCTGATTTATCAGATTTGCTAATCTGAAGCCAGTCTACACACCTTGGTAATGTTAATAATCTTGTTAAATTTCTTTGTAGGAATGTCACCTTTCTGTTGATGTCTCTGAAAAACGCTTATTTCTCTTAGAGAACAGTTTAATCATCAAAATGTCTGATTTGTGTTTATTTTAATACTTTCTTTTGACAGACGCCTGGGTGTGGAGCTGGGCAGGTCCGTAGTTTATCAGGAGTCAAACACAGGTAAGGCTTTGCTGTGTCCAGATAACTGCTGACCCACTCTACAAGGACTTTATCGCATCTCAACCCACAGTGATTTTCTCTTCTGCAGAGACTCGAGTAGAGGTAAAGGAATCTGTCCGAGGGCAAGACATTTTTATTATTCAGACCATTCCAAGGTAATTTCAGACTTTTAATTGTGCAGCTACAGACTATTATATTAAAACTGAATTATTGAGCTTATTTGATGAGCAACAAAAGAAACTGAATAAATTACGGAAGGACACTCAGGAGAAGAATACAAAAAAATTAAGGACAAAAAAAGTGCAAACTTGTTGAATTCTCGTGACATGTACCAGAATATAAAAATGATCCAATCTGGACTGGAGCTGCCAAATATATCAAAAAGCAAACTTCATAACTTACCATCTCATTACTTACTCGCCTGCATTATTTGGTACGGTATTATAGTCCAAGTGACCAGCATGCATGCGAGGCATATTGATACTAAATCTGGCTAGTCGGATGGATTGTAACCATCCTTAATGTTCACATCTGAAGTAGGCTTAATAGCTAACCTGTGCTGTTGATATTGTTATTGTAAAAATAGCATATTGGGAAAATATATGTAGGTAAATCCTTTTAGCAACTGCAAGTTACTAAATCGTATTTGTTTCCCTTTGTTAATTTAACTAGCCAGAAAGCAGATATCGTGCTGCTGCTCAGCTTTTATTTGTGACTCTCAACCAGAGATTTAACCCCTGCTTTGATTTTTCAGGGACGTCAACACAGCCGTCATGGAGCTGCTGGTGATGGCTTACGCTCTGAAGACATCGTGTGCCAAGAACATCATTGGGGTCATTCCCTACTTTCCCTACAGCAAGCAGTGCAAGATGAGGAAAAGAGGATCCATCGTCTGCAAGCTGCTGGCTTCCATGTTGGCTAAAGCCGGTGAGCCAGAGCTGCACATTTACGACTGGGAAGCCAGTCACTGTTGGTATGCTGTGGTAAGGTTTGCACGGCTGTGAACTAAGCTAAGTGATTCCCTAATTACTTTACTAATGTTTGTGTTCATAACCTAAAAACTCATTTTAAATATAATAAATCAAATTTCGATACGTTCTTGTGACGTCCTTTGATGTCAGAGGTATCAGTCCAGCATCAGAAGCGATGAACTCCAAGCGTTTATCACTGCTGTCGACATGTGGCTGTGTGCGCTGCTTTTGCATAGCTCAGAATAGCTCAGTTTTCACAAAGCAAACCACTGAGTTGAAGCAGTTGGAGCCACAAACTACGACTCAGTCACATTTCATAGCTTAACCTACTTTTTGCACCATTTCGAAGCAGCTGGAAACATGATGTCTGTGCATACTTAAAGTCTGGAAATTATTCTTGATAAAGGTTATTTGATCGTAGAAAAGTAGTTTCATGATTATATTACCCAAAGCTTGGGAACAATTTATAGATTCTTGAATGTGCATTCATGCCTTCAAAAGGATTACCGTAATTTCCAGACTATAAGCATCTACTTTTTCCACGAGTTTTGAACACTGCAGTGCGGCTGACGGACCTCCGTAGATTTGTTTGCTATTGTCATTTTGCTCTGAAGCTCCTTCTGAACTGGAGTCTTATATTCTGTTGCAGGGCTCACTCATATCATCACTATGGATCTTCACCAGAAGGAGATCCAGGGATTCTTTAACTTCCCCATTGACAACCTCCGAGCTTCCCCTTTTCTCATCCAGTACATCCAAGAGGAGGTACATCATTCTGAAGGCACAAAATATTAAACTGTTCATTTTTCTCTGAGAACCTCAGTCTTGCATTAAAGACTATAGTATTTCACCTTTGTATTTCTGAGGATACAGTTTCTGTCTCTCTCTTAATAGATCCCAGACTACAGGAATTCTGTCATTGTTGCAAAGTCTCCATCTGCTGCCAAACGGTAATAAGAAACTCAGAGCTTAATAATAATAATAATAATTCAAATGGTTTTCCTAATAAAACATAGTGAAGCTCGCATTTAAATCACTACACTGCCTATTTAGGTGGCCTGTTAAAAGAATTGAGTCATTATGCAAAATGACTTTTTTCTATCTTTTATATAATGCCATTCCTTCGTCTAGCAGGTTATATTTATGTATAATGTATGCTACAATGTGTTTTATGCTAATTTTACTGATAAGCTCAGAGAAATAAAGCTGTTTCTCTTTGTTTTATTCACATGGAAACCTTTTGAATGGTAAAATAATCTTTGAATTTGAGTGTTGGCTGTGAAGAAGGAATTGCAGATGTAATTTCTGTCCTACATTCCAATGAAACACTTTAGCATAAGGCCTTAAGCTTTCTTTTGCTTTAACTCTTCTTTGCAGGCCTCGTTTTCTTTGCCAACTCCTTTCTCCAGCCTTTGGCTCGTCTGATTGAAAGTTTCCGTAGCCATTGTTGTTTCCTTTTGACTCCTCCGTGTCTGCCTGTTTATCTCTTTCAGGGCCCAAGCTTACGCCGAGAGGCTGCGACTCGGCCTGGCAGTGATGCACGGGGAGGCGCAGCATTCCGAGTCGGACATGGCAGACGGCCGACATTCCCCCCCGCTGTCCCGGACCACAGCAGGACACACAGGCCTGGAGCTGCCATGTAAGACGGATGAAACACTATGTCAAATAAACTTACTTTAGTCAAATTTGAGAATTACTGAATGACAGTCATGTAAGTTGGTCAGTGTAGAAGCGCGAACTGAGCGTGCTCCGACTCAGACCAGCAACTTATCCGTTTCTCAGTGATGATGCCGAAGGAGAAGCCTCCCATCACCGTCGTCGGAGACGTCGGAGGGAGAATCGCCATCATTGTGGTAAGCTTTGCAAAGAAAATAAAAAGCATTGTTATGTGCGTTATGAGAAATGTAACTAATCTGGGATTTTATGAACTTTACATTAATCTGTGCTGTACTTTATTTCTCTTTTGCTGCTGGTTTTACTCTAGGAAATTTCACATAGAGTTGAAATATCAGGATATTGCAGTCTGTTGGAGCCTTCTACTGTCCATTTCGTTTTTCTCTAGACAGAAAAAATATCTGCGATGTAAAACATGTCTTTGCTCTCTAACATGTGACCTCTTCCCCAGGATGACATCATAGATGATGTGGAGGACTTTGTTGCAGCAGCAGAAAGCCTGAAGGAGAGAGGAGCATACAAGATCTACATCATGGCGACACACGGGCTGCTGTCTGCAGAAGCTCCCAGACTAATAGAGGAGTCTGCTATAGATGAGGTAAAGGTCTCGTGTGAAGATTTGACAGTAAAAGAAAATATTTTGCAGCTATGAAATGATGTACAATAAGTTGATGCATCTGAAACAGTGAAAAGTTAGATTTAATAACAATCCTTAGCAGAAATATGGAATTTCTGCACTAGACGGGTTCTTTGTTTATTTGATTTTTCACCAAAAAAGAAAATCAGATGTGTCACACATTGAAAAAAATAAACATTCTGGCTTGGTAAAACATTTCTATAGGAAAAGAACAAATAGATTTCACATTTACTGGCTCATCTTTTCTCAGACCAGATGAAAAACAATGATAGTCTCATATTGGTATTTCTAAACAGATACCTGAAAAAGTCTTATTCTGGAGCTAAAACTGAGTGACTGCAGAGCTTTAGGATATTTTCCATGTTTTCTATCAACCATTGATGGTTGATCATACATGGCCCAACCTCACAACTGTCAGCTGAAACAATGGAAATTACTCTGAAACTCTGCTGGAAAAAGGCAAATAAACACAGTCATTGTTAGAAATGACTGCAAAAAGGTCAGCTTGGTGGTCATGACCAGCTAACACTCCAGATCTGAGTTTAACTGAACATTTATGGAGAACATTTCATGACAAGACACAAACCAAGCAAAGCTGTTCTGTCAGCTATTTTACAGGAATGTTCAAAAGAAAAGTACCGATTGTGATGTTTTTGATTTAGTACTCCATACTGATAAAATATGTAGCATTAATTTTACTGACATTTAGTTTCTTCAGCTGTTCATAAAAATATATAGATATATTTATATATATTGATACAGTCTAACATTATTCTATGTAATTTTTTTTTTTTTTAGTTAAACACGACGGCCACATTGTTGCGTTTATTTACGAGTTCATTATTGTTGAAGAATTAAAACAGGAGACACAAAAAATGTCAGGATTTGTATTTATAACAGAAGCACATATGACTTTAATAATACAGGTATGGAAATGCTTTATTAGTGAATAAATAAATGTATTACAGAAGGTCAAGAGGCACACCACGTTGAATTTTTTAAATAATATATATACATCATAATATTCAAATATAGCATAATTTTTAGAGTAAACAAATAAAACAACATAAATAAGAGAATATCAACCCAAACAATTTACTGATTAACTCAACCGAAGTCACTTCTAGTCATTTCATATGTCAATATGTTTTAAATGGTTAATTTCTAAATTCAAATATACATTTACAAGTTAAAATTTATTCCATAAATGTTTAGAAATAGTTGGTTTTGAAATATTCTTACATTTTTAAATAAACATTTGTAGGCTTCGAGTGTGTAATGATCATTTTTGGGTTATTACCACATTTACTTGGAAATAAATCACAATCTACATAACAGTCTAGCAAATCATTTATCGACTGATTTGAATTGTGGCACCTCTGAGCCTCCATATTTTGCTCCAACACATATTCAGGTGGTCGTGACCAACACCGTTCCTCACGAGGTGCAGAAGCTGCAGTGTCCGAAGATCAAAACCGTTGACGTGAGTCTGATCCTGGCTGAGGCCATCCGCCGGATCCACAACGGAGAGTCCATGTCCTACTTGTTCCGCAACATCACTGTGGACGACTGAGGCGACAAAGAGACGTTTACATTCCAGCACATTTCCACTCGCACAGACTCGGGGCAGATCTCTGCATCGGTCTTTTCTTGTCTAGGTTGCTGATAAATCTGTCAGTTTTATTTACCAAATGTCAAACACGATGCGAGAACAATAAAGTTAATGCTCATTATTACTACAGGGTCCTCACTAATGTTTTTTTTTTTCTTGTACACTGCAACTTGTAGCAAATAAAACTTGCTCTTTCAGAAGTGTTGTCTTTTTTTTGTCACTTGTTTTTCTCTAGCCTGAAGTGGCACGTCTGACTTTATCGGCTGTAAATACAGACGTGATGGCACAAGCGAAGCGTGGCGACATTTCAGGAAGAAGAACTACTTCAGTTTGATACCTTCACACCTGAACATGAAACTTTTAGTCATGCTTTCAGTCAGGAAGCAGAGACCAAATGTGTCCAGCCGGAATGGTTAATAATTATCATAAAGGTATTAATCTCTACCAAACATCATTTTAATTACATTTTAAAGTAATTAAAATGCAGTACATTTAGGAGACAATTTTGATTTCCATTTTTTTTCCAGATTCTAGATGTGTCAAACCACTGAAAACATGCAAATCATCTGCTCTGTATTTATTTATGGCCATAAGTTCCTGTGTCAATTCGCTTGTACTATGCAGTGTTTTACATTGGTTCACAGGACCATAAATGGCTCAGTGTAAATGCAGACGTGACAGTCGATGAGAGAAGCAGAAGACATTTGAAACTCAGACTGCAGCTATGCAAATGGACTAAGTCCTGCTGTCTGGGCTTTCTTGCACCTGTAGACTTTGTGTCCCAAACCCTGAACTTGTTCCAAACGCCTCAGGGTGATTTTACTCCGCTGAGGAGCTTTGACCAAGTCCAGGGGCAGAGACTTCATCTGAGATGACCCAAAAAAAAGAACAAAAGAAAATGCCTGAAGATCTCCAAGTAAAGTCTCCTTTACACGATAAAACACAGATGCTCTGGGTGTTACTCTGAAATCCTGAGTTCATCTGAGATCTTAAGCTATGGAAGCGCGTAACAAAATATAAAAACCCACACACCTGCGTGACTGAAGCTGTCGGGCCTCCTTCCTTTTGCAACTGAGAGAGCGCACTGCGGAAGAATGTTTAAATGTGGACTGAAAGAGGAACTGGCCGCTAAACGTTAACCGAGCCACTTCCTCAAATTAAAACAGGAAACTTGGTGCAGTTTAATCTGATGGACTGTAGGAGAGGGAGGGAGGGGGACCTAAACCTGAGCAGTAACAACTGTCTCTTCTCCCCAGGTAGCAATCAGAGGAACCAGGCATCGCCATTTGAGGAACTGCACACTGACCTTTTTTGTCAGCTGGCCAACATCGAGAACAGCTAAATTGTTCAGTATTCAAATGCAGTGCTGAGAGGAAGATTCATTTGGTTTGTTCAGCTTTAAACTCTTTTCCCCCTCAGGCTGTGAAGTTAGTGCTAAAACTTATCAAAGTTGTGTCTTTCAGAAGGAGAAATATTTTCAGAGGTTGTGCAGAAAAACTGCGTGAGTTCAGACGCGTAGGAGCTGAAGGGAGACACCTGCGCTGGATGATATGCCTCATAGACTCTAAATCTGCCAGTCAGCCTTGACGCAGATGTATGCCGATAAGATGAGAAAACCTTTTGCTGCTTGCTTAATGAAAGCTTACAATTCTTATGCTTGTTTGAACTAGCTCAGAAACTTCTGATCAGGCCAGAAATCTGGGCCTGAACATCTTCAGGGTCAAAGGACTAATATCCCGACAAGATCTTGAGAAACTGATGCGTGTATTCAAACTGTAACAGCCTTTACAGGCCTGCCTGAAAGGTCAGGCAGCTGCAGTTGATCCAGAACGCTGCTGCTTACGTTCTCACTAAAACCTAGAAAGTAGAAAAGTCGTTTCATTGGCTCCCTGTAGCTCAGACAATAGATTTTAAAATACTTCTGTTAGTTTATAAATCACTATTTATTTAATTAGCTTAGCATCAAAATACATTAAAGACCTGCTGTCGTTGTATCAACCCTTCATTCCACTCAGGCCTTCTGCTTCAAGTCTGCATCCTCAGAATCAGACACAAATCTGGAGAAGCAGCATTTCAATGCTCCAGTAACCTTGAATAAGCTTCCAGTAAACTGCAAAACTGCTGCAACCCTGACGTTCTTTAATGACTCTAGTCTAAAACCCATCAGTTTTAGACTAGAGTTGTCCTTAACACTAACTGGAATGTGGATTTGTTCGGCTCTGGATCACAACTTTTCATTGTTTCTCCATATTCTGGTGCCGCAATGTTTCTTTTTTTTTGCTTCATTTGTAAATTGGATTACATTTTATCAATGCACTATATCATTTTATCAAGGCACTGCCTTGTTGCTGAAATGTGCTGTACAAACACATTTGACTGGTAGCTTTTATTTTGACACTCAAATTTAATTTTTACTCCAAATCAAAATCAGTCAGAAAGTCAGACTGCTCAAATATTACACACACACACACACACACACACACACACACACACACACACACACACACATAATATTTGAGCAGTCTATCTCCAACAGACGTTCACACCAGCCCAGCCAAAAATGTCAACGGTCACAGAGTGATAGAAACATATCAGAAAGAGGGTAAAATCATTTAATGCACCTGCCATTGTCGTTGCATTGTTTCAAATCATAAGACTTTCTAATAGGCTATACTACAGCCCTGATTTTGGACTAATGCATGCTAAACGTCTCTGGACATCCTGGAGGTAAACACCGACTGGCAGTCAGGAAGATGGACACTGATGAGACATCCTACAACTCAGAGGAGCACTGAGAACCACGATGGTCTGCAGGGGCAGTTTACCAACACCTGAATGCACTTTGAATTATATTATGAATGAATTCTGACACTTTTAAGTTATTTGCAACACCCTGACTAACATTAGTGCATGTATATTCGGGACTATTACAAGTTTTATAGTAGTTTAATACAAAATCCTCGTTGGCTCATGTGCACCGTCGGAGAAACATGCTTTCCTCCCACTGCAAGGCGGAGATCAGGCTATAAAAAATAGCTCAAAAGAAGCTTCTTCTTCTTTTATATCAGAAAAACAACTCGGGTTAGGTTGCATAGTAACGAAGCGCAGCAAATGGCGCCTAAAGGTGGGGCGCTATACCCCCCCACCGCCAGGAGGCAGCACCCTGCTAAAGATCCGTGCTACAGGAGCCGGGCTGCTGAAGTAGAGCCGGTGGAAAAGGGGCATTATATTTTTATTCACAAACAATTCTATCTTGTTAGTTGGGAACATACACACGAATAAAACGTAAATACGTCCGTAGTTGGATGGCCCATTTCCTCCTCCTACTCTTCTCTGCAGTCCGCTCTAACTCACGTGACATGACGTTCGAGCTTCAGCCTGTCACGTCACGTTGCTGACGTCAGCTGCCTTGGGCCTATGCATAGATAAGTAAACTGTCCTATGACGTCACAAAGGGGTTGTACATATATGTATACATAAGATTTGTTATTTGTATTCTGCTTCCTTCGTTCGTGTGTTACTTGTGTGTGTGTTATTTGATTTAAGAATGAGTTTTTTCCCAAGATTTTCGAGATGGATTGGAACCGGACTGGGGCTCCACAATTTGGATCGGCCCAAACCGGCACAAAATTTTAAGATAGACGAGCCATTTACATATAATATAACTTTGAGGAAAGCGGGAGTACTTCCCTCACACAACCTGGCAGAAAAAACGAGACGATTTTGCACAGGAGTGCCAATGTCTGGGGTTGACCTAATAAGATCACTATATTTACCTACAGAAGTGAGATCCCGTTCGACTCAAACGCCCCGCAATGTATTTAGGTTTGGAAATATGCCACTTTATCCCCTTCCTGATTTTTCTGATGTAAGGCCTAGAAGTTGTTGAGCTTGAAAATTGAGGTTTAAAGATAAGGCACAGGTGTCAAACTCCAGTCCTGGAGGGCCACTGCCCTGTAACCTTTAGATGTGCCTCTTCTTAACCACACCTGAATAGAATAATTAGGTCATTAGCAAGGCTTTGGAAGTAATTAAGCCATTTCATTCCAGTGTTTTGTGGCTGTGGCACATCTAAATACTGCAGGACAGTGGCCCTCCAGGACTGGAGTTTGACACCCCTGAAAGGTAAGTAAGTAAAGTAAGGTAATTTTATTTATATAGCATATTTATATAGAGCTGCAGGAGTAAACCTTAAGAAGTAGAAGAAAGCAGAAGAAATAGAAATAGTTGAACAGTGAAACAAATAAAAAAGCATACATTTAGTAGAAGGAGAAATTAGTACACAACCAGAAATATTTGAAGAAGTGAAACATAGCAAAACAAAGCAAAAAGGAGCAAAATGAGCATATTTGCAGAATGATTAATGGAGAAATACAAGAAACATGAAAACAAAGATTAAGATGTAGAAAAAACAGAAGAAAACTACAGCCATACATTGCAGAAAAAGTGTAAGTAATGAAATTTAGAAGAAATCAGCAGAAGAAGCAGGAGTTTGTGTGCAACCTCAGTTATTTGAAAATGTCAAAAAGTTAAACAGAGCTTAAGAAAACAGATTATCACAGGAAACGAAAATTAGTACAAAACCAGAAATAATTGAAAGAGTTGAACAGTGAAACAGCAAAATACATGAACTAGCAGAAGCAGAAATTAGTACAAGCCCAGACATGGTTTAAACAACAGAAATAATTGAAGTGAAACATAGCAAATCAAAAAGTATAAAGAAGCAGAAGAAGCAGAACATTTTGATATATGAATTGCTAAAATTGAGATAATAATACCAGTAGAAGTAGAAGGTATACAGAAACGTAGACAAGCAGAATGAATAGAAACAGATAGAAACAGAGTACAAGAGAGAAATACATTGAATGAATAAGAGAAGGTGTGAAAAGCATCAATAAGCAGAAGCAGAAATTAGTACAAAACCAAACTTCTCCAAAATCGATTCCAACTCGAGTTTTAGAGTCCTCGTCTCTGTCTACACCAACAGTCCGAGTGTTCGCCAGTTTGGCCAAGTCCGTCACAAATTTGTCGATAAGCTAGGAATCCGCAAGCTCCAAGCAGAAATCCTGCTGTCATGAATAAATCCAGGGTGAATCCCGTCGGGTGTGTCCCTGCAGGACAAGAGGTCTCTCCTGTGCCCAGACTTCTAGTCGAAAATGGGATCAATTGCATTGAGAGATCGGTTGACTTGGATTTGGATGATATGCAAAGAAAGGCTCCAATAGTATAGAAAAAGACGAGACAAAAACAGAGGAAGCAGTGCAGGCATGGGCAGGGAGGGAGCAGAGGAAAGAAGTGTCCGCCTTCATCGAGAGTAAGAGAGAAAAGAGTTACATTCTGTTAGACGCTCAAGCCCATTCCTCAGAAAACAGAAACTTATCAGGCAACAGAGACATGGTGTGATTTCAGGGAGTGTCTTCAGTCCATATGATCAGCTAGCCTCCTCCTTTTCCTTAGATGCTGTAAAATAAGTAAAGTCTGAATGATTTTGTTGGCTGATTTTATGCTCCGTGTGTCAGTACATTTTTGATCCATCGGTTAAGATTTTCCATCCTCAATGCTACGAGGGCGAGCAGAGATTGGATTGGTAGTTTTAAAGTCTTGGGGGTAATATATAATTGTGTGTGTGTGTATACTGTATATATATATATATATATATATATATATATATATATATATATATATATATATATATATATATATATATATATATATAAATTCCCTTCTCACCCTCTGCGGGTGGTCTCTTTCATCCTCTGAGCTCGGGTCCTCTACCAGAGGCCTGGGAGCTTGAGGGTTCTGCGCAGTATCTTGGCTATATATATATATATATATATATATATATATATATATGTATATATATATATATATATATATATATAAGATGGTATAGATGGTAATGGCGAACCAACCGGACATTGTGGTGGTGGATAAAGAACAGAGGAAAGCCGTTGTGGTGGATGTAGCTATACCAAGTGACTACAACATCAGGAAAAAGGAGCATGAGAAACTGGAGAAATACCAGGGCCTCAGGGAGGAACTGGAAAAGAACTGGAAGGTAAAGACCACAGTGGTGCCTGTGGTCATCGGGGCCCTCGGGGCAGTCACCCCCAAACTAGAGCAGTGGCTAAAACAGATCCCAGGAACAACATCAGACATCTCAGTCCAGAAATGTGCAGTACTAGGCACAGCCAAGATACTGCGCAGAACCCTCAAGCTCCCAGGCCTCTGGTAGAGGACCAGAGCTCAGAGGATGAAAGAGACCACCCGCAGACGGTGAGAAGGGAATGTTTTGTTTTTATTTTTATTTATTTATTTATATATATTATATATATATATAATTATATATATATATATATATATATAAAGTATATATAAAGGGGAGGAGCCAGAACGCCAGAACGCCAGGTCAGAGGGTAGTTAACTACCCACCCAGAGACTGGGTATGTAGCCCCAGTAATGAACAAACCATAAGAGCTGAACGAGGCAGCAACTGACCTGAGAGAGAGAATCGTGGCCGTAATGAACACCAGACAACCCCGACGCCAATTACAACGGCTGAGTGAAGCACCACCAGAAAGCCTAATTGAAGATGTGAATGCGGCATTGAGAACGATCCCTACCAACACCATAACAGAAACCAATGAGCTGATATACAACTCAGCATCAGTGATCCTTGAGATGCTTGGCTATAAGAGCAATCATGAGACCCAATACCCACCATGGAAAAGATGGTCAGAGGCTAAGATCAAGATAACAAGGAGGGAAGTGAGCCAACTGTCAGAGCTCCAACGGGGTGCAATGAAAAGATCAGTACACAAGAAGTACAGCCAGATGTCCATACCTGAAGCACTCGAAACTGCCAAACAAAGGCTCCAAGCCTTGGCCAGCCGCCTGAAGAGATACACAAGAGAGAATGAAGCCAGGAGGATTAACCGGCTCTTCCACACCCAACCAGCTAAAGTGTACTCTCAATGGCAGGGCACTAACAACAGAGCAGACCCACCAAGGCTGGAGACTGAACAATACTGGAAAGGCATATGGGAAAGGGAGGCGACCCACAACAGCAATGCAAAGTGGCTGACCTCTCTACGAGAGGAACACAGCAACCTCCCTGAACAAGCCCCGGTAACCATCACTGTGGCAGATGTCCAAGAAAGAGTCTCGGGTATGAAAAACTGGACAGCACCAGGACCTGACATGATCCATGCCTACTGGCTAAAGAAACTCACTGTCCTCCATGAGCGACTGGCAGCTCAAATGAACCAGCTGCTACAAAATGGGATTCACCCTGAATGGTTAACTGAAGGTCGCACAATCCTGATACAGAAGGATCCCTCAAAGGGTTCAATCCCATCCAACTATCGGCCAATAACCTGTCTCTCTACAACATGGAAGCTCATATCAGGCATCATAGCGGCTAAGATAAGTGGTCACATGGATAAATACATGAGTAGGCACAGAAGGGCATCGGCTTAAATAGCAGAGGAGCCAAACACCAACTCCTTGTAGACCACACAGTCGCCCGAGACTGCAAAACCCGACACACCAACCTGTGCACCGCTTGGATAGATTACCAGAAAGCCTATGACTCAATGCCACACACTTGGATCAATGAATGCTTAGAGATGTACAACATCAATAGGACTCTAAGAGCCTTCATTGCAAACTCGATGGGGCTGTGGAAAACCACCCTTGAAGCCAACTGCAAACCACTTGCACAAGTGTCCATCAAATGTGGCATATACCAAGGAGATGCTCTGTCCCCACTGCTGTTCTGCATAGGCCTGAACCCCCTCAGCCAAATCATCAACAAGACTGGCTACGGATACCGACTGAAGAATGGGGCCACAATCAGTCACCTCCGCTACATGGATGACATCAAGCTGTACGCTAAGAGTGAGCGAGACATCGACTCACTGATACACACCACCAGGATATACAGCACTGACATTGGGATGTCATTCGGACTAGAAAAGTGTGGTCGGATTTACAAAGAGAGGGAAGGTCGTCCGCACAGAAGGGGTCTCACTCCAAGAAGGAACAATAGCAGACATAGAGCACAGTTACAAGTACCTGGGAATACCACAAACAAATGGCAACCTCGACGAGGTCACAAGGAAAGGAGCCACAGCCAAATACCTCCAACGAATAAGGCAAGTCCTGAGAAGCCAGCTCAATGGCAAGAACAAGATCCGTGCAATAAACAGCTATGCCTTACCAGTAATCAGATACCCTGCCGGAATAATTAGCTGGCCAATAGAAGAGATAAAGGCCACGGATGTTAAGACTCGGAAGTTACTAACCATGCATGGAGGGTTCCACCCCAAATCCAGCACCCTGAGACTGTACACGAGCCGTAAGGAAGGAGGCAGAGGACTAGCGAGTGTGAGAGCCACTGTCCAGGATGAAACATCCAAGATTCATAAATACATCAAGGACAAAGCCTCAACAGACAACATGCTCAGCGAATGTCTCAGGCAATGGGGAACAGAGGATGAGGGGCTAGAGGTTCCATCATGGGAGAACAAGCCCCTACATGGGATGTACCACCGACAAATAACTGAAGTGGCTGATATCAGGAAATCCTACCAATGGCTGGACAAAGCTGGACTCAAGGACAGCACAGAGGCTCTCATCCTGGCTGCACAGGAACAGGCCCTAAACACCAGAGCAATAGAGGCTCAGATCTACCACACCAGACAAGACCCAAGGTGTAGGTTGTGCAAGGAGGCCCCTGAGACAGTCCAGCACATAACAGCAGGGTGCAAGATGCTGGCAGGGAAAGCGTACATGGAACGACATAACCAGGTGGCAGGCATAGTGTACAGGAACATCTGTGCAGAATATGGACTGGAAGCCCCGAGATCGAAGTGGGAAAACACCCCAAAGGTGGTGGAGAATGACCGAGCTAAGATCCTGTGGGACTTCCAGATCCAGACAGACAAGATGGTAATGGAGAACCAACCGGACATTGTGGTGGTGGATAAGCAACAGATGAAAGCCGTTGTGGTGGATGTAGCAATACCAAGTGACTACAACATCAGGAAAAAGGAGCATGAGAAACTGGAGAAATACCAGGGCCTCAGGGAGGAACTGGAAAAGAACTGGAAGGTGAAGACCACAGTGGTGCCTGTGGTCATCGGGGCCCTCGGGGCAGTCACCCCCAAACTGGAGCAGTGGCTAAAACAGATCCCAGGAACAACATCAGACATCTCAGTCCAGAAATGTGCAGTACTAGGCACAGCCAAGATACTGCGCAGAACCCTCAAGCTCCCAGGCCTCTGGTAGAGGACCCGAGTTCAGAGGATGAAAAGAGACCACCCGCAGAGGGTGAGAAGGGAATTTTTTTTCTTTTTTTTTTATATATATATAATTGTGATTTACCATTATCAAAAAAAAAAGAGAAGCATGCATTGCATTTATGTTTTTCACCAGCAGATGGCAGCAAGTTCACTGGGAGCTTGATTCAGTGGAGCATGAAGTTTGTGTGTCCGGGATCAGTCCAGTGGACATTAACCAGCTGTTTTGAGTCACCTTCACAACGAAATGTAAACAGGGATTAAAAGGGATCCATGTTTGGCAACACAAATGTGGTTAGTATTGACATTTTTAGTATAGATTTTGGCTCACTGACAGAAAGCGAAGAGCTGCTGATAGTTACTGTGCTTGAGAAAACCAATACCTGCAGTGTTAATGTATAAATGGAGTTCAGAGACAGACGTTTATCTCCACAATATCGCTCCCTTCTTCCTTCTGAGAGATCCTGGTTTTATCTCATCATGTTGCTCAAAAATATAAAAGTACTATTTCATAATTTACTGGAGAATCCTCAAATGTAAGAATTTATCATTTACAAATAATTGTAGCCTTCATACAAGACTTTTTTGCACATATGAAGCTAATTTGTTTCTTTTCAGCATATTTCATTCCAGCATCAACTTGAATCAATATTTTTTATCATTTCATGTTTAATTTCCTGCCATCTCCGCTCAGCCACATTAAAACCACCTCACACAAATAATCCAACATATTTTTATTCCACATTTATGTACAATACATTTGTGAATGGCTACAACATTAATAGTTAATAACAATGAACAATTGTGATGGTGCCCTACTTTAAGAAAAAACAAAACACATTTGAAAAGTGCATTCATGTTTATAACAGTATTTCACCACGTTTCACTTAACTCTCCAATAGAAAACGACATTTTGAATTTAGAAATTGTAAACACAATGTGCTACATGTCAGTTGCTCAATTACAAAAACAAAGCATTTACATAAAACAGACGCTTATGCACAACAGATAACAGACACCGTTTAAACACTGCCAGTATAAACAGTCTCCAGGCTGCAGCCTGAACATTTTCAGCATCATTATTCGACACGTGAATCCCATAAATTGATCTAAACACCAGCAGCAGCAGCAGCGCAGCAGCATCAGCAGGTCACTAACAAGCAGCAACAAATGGAGTTAGTTTAACATCTCCTCTCAGGTATAAGTCAAAGTGTCTGACTGAAATCTCCAGAGTTTGTCCTCTTTTTTTTTTTTTTTTTTTTTTTTTTTTTCCATTTTTCTGTCCAGCAGAACTGAATCGGGCCGTGTCCAGGTCTGCGTCTTTGTGGATCAGAACCTCATTACGACAGGACGCAGCTGTTGGTTTTGTTCATCGGTGGCCGGAAGTCGGTGCCCTTGGGGAAAGTCTCCCTGCGCCTGCGGAGCGCCGGGCTCAGGCGGCTGGGCAGGTTGACCTGCTGCAGCAGCTCCTTGAACACCTCCACCACGTTGGCGTTGTCCTTGGCGGACGCCTCCAGGTAGCTGCTGTTCCAGTCCATCTCCACGGTGGCCAGCACGTCGTCCGCCGACACCTGGCGCTCCTCCTCCCTGTCCGCCTTGTTCCCCACCACCACGATCGGCGTGTACTTGTCCTCCTTGATCTCCAGGATCTCGTCACGGAGACTCTTGACGGCCTCCAGGGACTCGGGGTCGTTCACCGCGTACACCAGGGCGAAGGCGTCGCTGTTTTGGATGGAGAGCTTGCGCATGGCGGGGAAGGAGTAGCTGCCGCTGGTGTCCAGGATCTCCACGGTGACTTTGACCCCTCCGATGTCGTACTCCTTGCTGTGCAGCTCCTCCACGGTGCGCCTGTGTTTCGGCTCGAAGGTGTCCTGCAGGAAGCGTCTGATCAGAGCCGTCTTGCCGACCCCTGCCGCCCCCAGAAAGACGACCCGCACTTGCGTCTTCTCCTTCACCTCCAGAGACATGGTTTGCGCCTGTTTGGGTCGGTTTGTTGCGGGAAAGTCCCAAGTTTCCTTTTCACCCTTTCCCTTCACTTGAAATTCTTTTAAAGCCCGCTTTTGCAATCACACCTGTATATTTATTTTTATTTCACCTGCTGATTCCTGTCTTCTCCCGTCACCTAAGTCGCTCATTAAAAACGCGTCTTCCCACACTTTCCTATTTATCCCCGCTTCCCAGAGCTCCTACCCCCTTCCTCTGGTTGTAGCCAATCACAACGAGGCAGCCTGTTGAAGCGCAACTTGCGCTCAGCCAATGGCCGCGCGGCATGCAAATCCGCGTGCTGCACCGCCAACTCGGCAGACAAGGAGCGGATCTGAGAGCGAACTGCTCTGCGAGAAGAACATTGAAAATGTAGTTTGAGCTGAGGCCTAATTATAATTTCAGACAGCTGCAGAACCCCTCGGGGGAATGCATCATTTCAGACTGACTGGAAATGAAGTGAAATCAAAATGCGTTGAGATAATTGACTGCTTTGTAAATTTTTATCAGTGTGACAACACCTCCCTCTCTCTCTCTCTCTCTCTCTCTCTCTCTCTCTCTGAATATAATTCTGAGCTATGTTGCACCAAACTATTTATTTAAAGTCAGTGTAGAGCCTGTAATGCTTCACTTGAAATCAGAGACTGTTAAATACGCCACGAGTTAATATTTACAGAGCGGTCACATGCCAGGACCAGCTGCTTATCTGAATTAAAATAATCTGGGTTTTGGATGTGATCTAGATAGATGTGTTTTCATGGAGGAGTTTCCGGTTTTCTCCAAAAGGTTTGATCAGTTCTGACAATGCAATGAGGGGGGGGATCTGAGACTTACTGTAGTAGAGACATCCACACTTCCATTACCTTGCAAAAGACTTGAACACCACTTGGATTTTTGTGCATGTCTACAAATAAAAGAAAGGAAACTGGGCAACAAAAATACTATTGTGAGGTGAAAGGAAATGGGATGCATGTTTTCCAAATCTTTCTAAAGCCATTCAGAAATCACTTTTAAATGTGTGATAATTAGCATGGGTAGCAAAACTAATGCTGAACATTACCCTGAACTCATCATCCTCACTGTAAAACACTGCATCATGGCTTAAGATTCATCTTCTTCAGCGTCGACACAGAAGCTGGAGTTGTCAGGAAATGGCTGGAGCTCAGGTTTAAAAAAAAACATGATTGTGGCAGTTTTATGTTTAATCTGTGAGCGCATTTCCTACAAAACTTACTAAAAAGCTGCTTTTCTGACAGGTGTTTGCAGGTGTTCTGCATTATTTCTCAGTGGTTTGGGTAAGTACCAGCCCGGTACTAGCAGGTCTCTCCTTAATTTCAAGTGAAGTATTTGCATTTGAATGCTCCTCTGAAATGAGCTGTGGCTCAGGAACCAGAAAAAGCACAAGAGCAGAGGCGACACCAGAGCTTAATCATTTCTGGAACCTTAAGGGGTGAATGGATTTATAATATTAATCAGCATGCATGTAGTAATGAGAATACCTTGTAAAATTCGTAACACAATTCAACGAATTGGTAATTTTTGAACCAATATAATGGTTTCGATTATTACATTTATTAAGGGAGAGTCCTCTTTGAACAATGGACTAAAAACCTGCAACTGAAGGACAGCAAGAAAAACAGAAATGCTACGAAACAGCTCAGTCATGAATGTTCATTGGAGCATTGGTACAATAGCATAATGTCTGCTTTGATGTAATTTGATTGGTCAGCTTACCAGCTTATATAGTATTTATAAGGAAAAAGAAACCAAGTAGTTTCTTAAATTCAAAATCTTTTACAACGTTTCAGCATTTTCTCTGATTTAAAATGAATCTCAGCAGCTGGATTACCGCTGATAAGGATTATGAAAGAGTAGAATTAACCAAGGTCAATCAAAAACTAAAACAAATGAAATTCACCCTGTAATAACTCCCATTTCACTGTATGTTCACGCAATCATGAGACTTTTTCATGCTTTGGTCATATAGTGGGAATGAAAGGTGAGACATTTGGTTGGTTTCACTGGTAGACATGGTTCTTAAATTACATTTGTTTCTGACTATGTTGTGTTTAATATATCAGAATGCAGCATGCTGCTGATTTTCTGTTTGACAAAAATATATTCTCTCAGCACACTAACAACAGAACAAATATCTGAAGTTATAGACCCACTGTATCTGCAAACCTTCATTTGAGAAACTACAGAATTCTGTCAATGACACACTTGATGGAAATAGATTTTCAGAAAACAAGTAATTCATTTGCTTTAGTTAGAACTTCTTGGTGAGTCTGTTGGGTGTAAGATCATTTTCCTTTTGAGGAAACAAACTTTGTTACCCTCCAATAGTGTTAGTGCAAAATTTATTTAGAGTTTTTTTTTCAATTTCAATTTGATTCTCAATTTTAGTCCACTTTACCAGGTCCCTGAAGTGCAACTCATTAATAAAACAAACCATTAATAACACAAAGATGAAAAGAGCCATTGGTAACACTTTATTTGAAGGGGAGTGAATAACACTGTCAGGACACTGTCATAAACATGACATAACGCCTGAATGAATAAGCCTTCATGAATATTTATGACTGTTGTCATGAAGCGTTATTCAGTAAATTATGACACTTTTAATACAAAGTTGACATTATTCAAAATGTCTTTGTTATGACAACTTGGCATTAACCAAGAAATCACCACATGTAACTCAGTCGCACGTGGCACTGCATGACTCTGTGAATCACACTCCTTGGTGCCTAATTAGATGCGATGCAGTGTCTGTGGCAGAGCTCTGTCTGTCTAGTTAGTCAGAGTTTGTTCACAAGAAGCAAGTCTAGCTCATGATCCTCTTAAATTTCCCAAGAGAGGCTTCGTCTCATGGACTACGCCTGCCTGGCTGGGTTCTGCAGCAGCTTGGAATCTTGACAAGCCTCAGGGAAAACAGTAACACCTCCCTGCTGTCCAACAGCTCTCACTTTCAGAATGCACACACACACACACACACACACACACACACACACACACACACACACACACACACGGTCTCCTGTGGGGACAGCTGTACCTGAGCTGGGCAGTGGTGCACAGCTCATCACTGTGGGAACAGCACATGAACACAACATTAGGTGAGAAATATCATTGGTCCTCCGGTTCTTTGGAGAGTGATTCACCGTTCTGGAGCTGTTCTACGTTTTATCGCATCAAAACCACAAATTTCAAAGTGTCTTTTTGGGAGTTTATGTGTTTAATCACTCCACAAATCTGGCTTTTATTGATGAATGACAAGAGAAAAACAGTTAATGTTAATATTACAAATGAAGAGTCATGCTTACACTTTGTCAGAACCCACATAGAGGATAGAGAAAACACGAAGGAGGCGCTTTGGGTTGACGAGACTAAGATCTAACTTTTTTTTGGGTTATATGCAAAAAAGATAATGGCAACAAACTAAGACTGCTTCATCCCCCTGCTGCAAAGCATGGCAGTGGCAGCATCAGCTTTCAGGTCTGATTTATGCTGGTAAAAATGTTCTTAAATATTGTCCACAACTGCATACCCTGGCGGTTTTATTGCTGATTGATTCAGTCAATATTTTCTGCTTTAAAGCATTCCTTTTGTTTCCAGCTTGTATTTATGTCCAATGAAAGCTTGTGAATTGGATCTGTACCATAAATAGCTCAGAATGAGCTCACTGGAGTATTTTTGCCAGCTTTTCTCAGTCCCTGCTCCACCGGTGGCTTTGTTAACTGTGCCGTCGTGACACAGTTGTTCTGAATGTGCCTTTGTGTCTCAGTGGGTCCTTTGAATACCCACCCAGCCTCATTCAGAAAGAGATGCTCTATTTTGTTGTGTGTTGTTGCTGGCACACCGGGGACACGTGTCCTCAATTAGGTCTAAAAGGCAAAGTCAGTTCAAACGAGACAAGAAATGTATATTACATTTCTATAAACACTGGAAAAATACAATATAATATCACTTAAAAATATGCAAGTGTAGGACTTAAGAAAACAACTCAAACATCTCTGGAACTTTTCCATGTAGTGGTTTCAGATCCGTCTTTCCAGAAAGAATATTACAAGTAATGACACAAACTATTATTAGATTATGTGTCATTAAATGATTGCTTTAAGGCTAAGAGCTCCTCATGTTCAGAGAAGGAGCGCCGTGTGTGTTGGGAGAAGCCGGCCTGTGTTTCTCAGCCTCTGGCTCGTTTGTCTGCGTCCAACACTCCTCTGGGAAGCGGATGCACTTCAGCGGCCATTCTGTCAGAAAGATGACAAGATGATTCTTTGGGAAACTGACAGATGCCAAACAGAAGTATTGCCCTCAAGTGATAGTTGACCTTCATTGGCACTGAAATTTGTTTCCCCCCTTGCGTTTCTTCTTAGCAGATGAAGGAAGACTGTTGCTGTTTTGCTGCGAGTGCAGGAGGAGTTTAAATCCTAAAATCCCGAGAGAAACCGCCTCAAACCACCTGCTGGTTTTCCAGCAAACATTGGCAAGAATGAATTATGCACTGACAATTACAAATAGAACTTTTCTCTTATTTTAAAACATTCCACCTACTTTGATGCCACTGCAGCGACTCTGCAGGTGAACTCTGAAAAGATCGAAACTCTAATTATCCCAGATGACTGAAATCAAGCCTCTTCTATCAAACCAGACCTCAGAAATGTTTCTGTTATATTTTGATTCTGCTATCTCACTGGAGTGACATTCTCATGGATTAGAAACTTTATCTAATTTTTCAGCTAAGGAATATTTGCATATTAGTTAATATTTTTCTATTTTTGTAACTATTTTGTTTAATTTTCTTAGGTTTAAATTAGTTTTGGTTTTGGAGTATTCTTTTGTTCTGCATCCTCCAACCCGGCGTCAGGTAGCCGTTTGGCATTCTTTTAAACTATCTTATTAAAGTATTGATGTTTTAATGGATCATGTCAGAGGTAACCTCATTTTAGTTGTTTAAATCGTAGTACTTGTTCCTTTTTTTCCCTAATTGTGTTTGCTTGTTTAACCCCACCCTTTGTCTCCAGGCTGAGAGCTGACGGTAGTGGGAGGGGCTTCCAGGGAGACTGGAACTGTGTGTCGTGCGAGTGGCCGGTGTTGGGATTTCTTCACGATTGAATGCCTGTTCACAAGTGTTTGGGGTGATTTAGTTTAGATTTATACATTTATTTTAGGATCCAGTTTCCATTTGGACTGCCCTCCCCCTGCTGGTAGGCCTCAGTCTGTGCACCCCCTTCCTATTGTGTTTTCTTATGATGTGATTGTCCTGTTTTACTCTGAACAATAAATGTAATTCATTCCATTTGGAAAAGTCTGTTCTCTCTGGCCACGAACCTCGAGCCCACCTACAAGTGTATTTCCTTGGGTGTAATTCCCAAGGTGGCGTTGTTGACCACTTCTGGTTACCCTGCTGTGAGGAGCAGAGTACCAGACTCCTAACCTAGTGTTGCCACATTAGTCTGGTGCGAAGAAACATGTTTCAGATGTTTTTTTTAACAGCTCCATAAACAATATTCGTCTTTTCAGCAAAACAATCCACAGTGTAAAGATTTGCTATGTGTTACAGAAGAGAACACCAAACACAACAACCTTGGCATTACTTAATATTACAGTTGTCTCACAAATACTTTCTTATCTTTAACAAACTGACAGTTTGATCGTTTCTCTCGGTTCCCTGGACCAGCAAAAAAGCAGCTGTTGAAACTCCTGAGCTGGTGTCCTCTGACATTTCCTGACATTAATGAGTACAATCCCAAATAATGTAGCAGTGCATTTTAAACGCAGCAGTGAGTTTTACATAAACTCATCACACGTCCAGTCGCCTGTCATGACGGGCTGCTGTCGCCGCCGTCAAATCTCCCATCTGCGCATTGATGACACTTGGATGATAGCAGCACCTCGCTCTCACCTTGTTGTACCAGTTTAGGTCACGCATACTCAGTAAGTCAGTAAATAGTGAGTAGTAAATGTTAATGGGTGAGACGATCCAAACTTTATGGTTGTGTCTGGAGTTTATGGCTGTTCAGGTGAAATTTGTGGATCCTACTTTTATTTCATGACTTTCGTTGGAAGACCGTAAAATGATTTTATCACTTAATGTGGTGAATGATGTTAGAAATCCAATAGCATGGTGAAATATGGGGTTTTTTTTGTAATGTGACTGGATTTGTTTTCTCATTGATAGCCAGACTGGTTAGCTGCTAGGAAGCACCGTTGCTGTGGTCCTTTTAACAGAGACGGAGAGGCGCAGATAAGGATTATCCAACCAGGACACAGAGAGAGATAATGATTCTCAACCTGTAACCATTTACCACAAGCACATCAGTGTGTATCATAAAACTTTGCTATGTGCTCCTTTTTCATTCAAAATGTGTGTTTAACGTGTGTTCGATTCTTTATGCACGGCAACAATATATAAATGGATCTGGAGGCACCATGTCTTCAGATCCATTCAGTTTGAGGAGGAATGAATCAAGTTTCATGACAAATGATTATTTTTTATCTTTTAGTGTGTATAATTTTAAAAAATATAATAAATCAAACCACAGTTACATCCATTGTTCTTGTAGATGAACTTAACAACAAACGCCGCTGTTCTCCAATGACCTTCCATCTTATTGTCCCAATTAGTATGCAGCTACACTTTGCTCAGGTTCAAGAAGATTTATTGGGTCTCACTGAAGATTGTTCTCAAGTTCTTCAACCAACCAATTCGGATCCTCACTTCATCATGTGCCAGTTGGCTTGCTGTGCAGGACAGTGTAAACAATCCCAGAACAGGCACTTCCAAGAAATATTTGCCAGGTGGTTGGATGAGGCATCAGTCTCTTCCTAGTAGCCTTAAAAATGCATTATGCTACAAATCCAACTCCTGATGGACACAAAAAAACTTCCACATTAAATTTAAGGAGGGTTCTGGATCAGGTAAGCTGTTCTCTTGCAATCGGAGTAGGAGGTTTTGAGTCCCCATTTCATACATTGGCGCCCCTTTGGCAGCTTCACTAAGTCGTATCCAGGTTTGCCTTCAGTTTGAGTTGAGGCTGGATAAATGAAATTGACATGACTACATTTTCTATTTACTTACTGCATAATTTATCTGCTCTGCTCGTTCTCTAACTCTGTTTGCCAGCCAGGTTAGGGCACAGCACTGATCAGTGTCATCACAAATCTTTGCTAAAAAATACCCACCAACTTAATAAAATCACAAATATTGGCAGTTTTACAAGAGGAGAACTGAAGTCAGTTGGAAGATATGCCTGTTGCAGCCTGGTTTGTTGTGACAGACCGCACTGCAATTTCTGATTACGTCACTTAATGCATGAATTAATGCAAACGGCTGATTGCACCTGAGGACTTTGTCCCTGTTTAATGAAAGCTGTTCCAGTTTGAAATGGAAAACGTCCTGCACTTTTATCTCACACCATCCGACCTCCTTGTCTGACATCGGTAGATCATCATTAAGGTGACCAGATCTTAACCTACAGAGTTAATTGAAGTGTGTGAAGTAACCATAGCTGTCATGAACTGTGTTGTGTATTAAATGGTGACTCAAGTTATCAACTAATTTAGACTCCTCCCCTGGAGACCTGAGACTTGACCTGGTCTTCAGCTAATGTAATGAAGAGTGAAAGATCATGGGACCTTCATTCAGCTGGCCTTTGTTGGTCCGTTTATCACTGACTAGTTGTGCTCATCTGAGCTGTAATAATGGTTCTGAGCAGCGACTGGGTCAGTAGAGAAAATCCCACTGACCCCAAATTAGAGATGGCACTGGCTGTGAGCAAAGCACTCATGTTCCTCACTGCTCTTTGATTTTTCCTGCCATGTTTAGCCTCCTGGGCGCTCTGGAGAGACAATTTAGTCGACGTATCATATTTTACAGCAGCAGAAGATTTCAAAGAGCAACTGGAGAAAACATTTGGACCAAAATATTCTCCAAAATTCCTTTCCTGGTCATGTTTTGGGTCTTAATATTTCAAGAAATGTCTTGCCATCCAGTATCAACAGAAAACAGGAGGATAAAAGCTGATCAGTTCTGCCAGTCACAGAACATTTTGGATGAGGAACCATTTTGAAAGTTTTGCAGTGAGGCTGATGGTCTACAGACTCATTAGGTTGGACCAGATCTTTGCTCATACTTGTAGCAGCAGGAACCCAAATTCTTGGAATTTTATTTATAATACATTTCAAGGTGTACAAGGTTTTTTAAGAGCAAAAACAGAGCAAGAATGTAATCAATCTCAAGAAAATGTATACATATGGACGATAGTGTTTTGTGGTTGTTTGTTTTCCAAATAACCTGGTGGATTTTGTTGTATTTTGAATTAGATTTTCAGTGATGCAAAGAGAGACGCCTCTAAGGCGTTTGTAAAGGAAACAAATGGGGCTCTATTTGATTATAACATGTGGATATATAGGGATATTATATTTACTGTTAGTCCATAAAGTAGAAAACAGATTCCTCTAAGTTGTAATATAACTGTAATAGAATATCTGATGTCTCTAGATTTTAATTATTGCTAATATTATTGTGATACAGCAACAAAAAACATTCACAGTTCCCAAGTAGCAATTAGATTTAAAATATTGAAAATTTTATCTCTAGTTGCTCATCATGTTTTACACTTGCTCTCTTACAGACAGAAAGAGACAGAAAATAAGAAAGAAAAAAAGTCTCCTGATATTTTCCATATATCCTGCAGGTTGTTTTGATTCTAAGCTTCTATTTTTGGGTTTCCATTGCTCCTTGTCTTCTATCTGCATTGTGACACAGCCAGTGATGCACAACATCACCTCTGCAGAGATTTTCAGTGCACTCGGACGAGTACCGTCTCTCTTTCAAGACATTCATACTTGACCAGATTAGACTTGTTTCCTGGAGCTACGCACGCTTCTTCAGCCTCAGTTGCTCCGTTGTGTCCTGCTGACGTACGAATACTTAAATGCTGAAATGGTTTTCTCTCTGCCAGCCATCTGTAGCGTCGAGGTGGCTCTTTTCAACAAACTTTTAAAAAGTTAATGTGGAGCTCAAATCATGATTGTTGACCTGAAATAAACTCTCTAAGATTTTTTTTATTAGTCAATGAGCTAAAATGCACAAAACAAAACATACTGGCATTAAAATTTTATGTGCACTCATCAGGAGACTGAATATTAATGGATTTTTAATATATTTTTATATATTTCTCATCCACATGGGACATAATTACACACAGAAGCTCAAGTTCATTCAGTTATTTACTGAACTCTGAATAATTTGTGCTGAACATTTTAAAATGTTTAATGACATTGACCAGACCTCGGCTTAATAAAGTCTTATTAGTGATCATGATTAACTGCTGCTAATAGTTTTTTTTAAGCATAAGAAGGATTTATTTAATAACACTCATTGAATTGCCAGAGACTCAGAAAAGAGTGTCCAAGAGATTCAGAAAAAATTCAAGAAGGAAAATGAAATATTCCCAACATTTTGGAACATGTTTTGGATTCATTTTCCAACATGAACTAAATTTCAAAGAATGGTATGTAATTTTAAGGTATTTAGATTTCTCTTCACTTTGCCATGGTCTACAGGACCCAAACCTTTTGTTTAACCTAAACCCTTAAATTAAACCCTTACTTTTGATGCCAGTGGTTCTGGGGCAATGGGTGATTAGAAAAAGAAGATCAGAGATGCAACTCCCAAATCGTTCACCTTTCAAAGGAGATTAAACTAAATACAAGTGGGAATGCATGTACTGAATTTATTTGAGCCTACATGCATGATTTGAAATAAATCCCCAAATAAATTCAAACTTCACATTTTCAAAGAACATTGGTGTTGTATGTTGTGATGTAATGCTACCCTAAAAGCACTTAGCTTAAACAAAATCAATATGACAGTGGTGTCCTTGACGACTGGATGTAAACAGTGCTTTACATTTCACTGTCCTTGACTTGCAGCAAAGTAGAATGATTGGGTAACAAATCAACATGAGGCTTAATTACACACAAACCCTTTTAGCCAGGATACATGTTTACTGACTGAACAGTTTATAAAGTCCGTCCCTTAAATCGTATTAAGCTGCTCTCATGAAATCATCCATGCTGAAATGTATGCCATAGACACTGTTTTAGATCAGTGCTTTTTAACTTGATTACAATATTGGTTTGATGATTAATAGAAATGGTCTGAAGACCCAGAACAAAACAAAGCGGTGACAATCAATTAATCTCTGAATTATGTAAATCATATTACTGTCAGAGGGCAATATTCAGAAAGGATATTGCAATGACAATGAGTGGGCTGAGCACCACTCATCTGGATGTAAACAACGCATCAGTCAAGGAAAGCACTAGGAGATGGATCTGTCTGTGAAAGCATGAATCTTAAAAGGACAGAGGACATTTAAGAAATGTCCTAATAGTTTAGGTTTTACGTAGGAGTATTATGGAGAAGGTTTTGCTTGTATAATATACAGTCCTGTTAAAAAGCGTTTTCTTCCGTTTGTATTTTTGTTTCAGATTCAGTGATGTCAAACAACAGTGGCTTGAGTAAATTAGGGATTTTTATTCATGTGAATGAACTGAGTCTGCCACATAAAGTATCCAAAGAAAAAAAAACCCTAAAAATAGATAGAAAATAGAAGGCGGAGCAAAGCTCTCACACAGAGATGCAAATCTTTTTCAAAGCACGAACTAAATAGTTGGATTATCCCATTTGTCTGATTTACCTCTGAGTCTCCCACTCCAGTCTGTGACCTGGAAAACAAACTCAGCAAAACATTTGGAAGGCTGACTCGGTTCCTAACAGGCGCCCAGGGGAGAGAGGAGAGAAAAGGCTTTGTGAAGCTGCAGCAGCATGCAGAGGATGATCAGGGACGTCTGAGGCCGGCATCCCACTTAGAATGTGAATTAAAAATAGAGATGTTGTCACAAACATCCTTATGGCTTAACTGACAGACATCCCAACATACAGACTGGAACAAAACAGTGGACAGGTCATGCAGCTGTATCACTTCTGATATGTAATTGATGCTGTTCTGAAATGACAGCACTAATATAACGATGCCTCATGATATTAAACGCTCCTATTGTCACGCACTACACATCTCCCGTTAATTATTTCCACTTTCTGGATTATTTTTGTTTTCTGTTTATAAAAATAAAAAGAATCAGTAAAAATAGATTGGAATCATTTTAGGTTTCTTACAAAGATTATTTTTAAGGTTGGTGCTTTCAGAGAATTGTAAATTCAGCTTGCAAACATCAGTCAGCTACTGTTAAGTTCAAAGCTTCCTTATTTATTAGTCTGTATAAAATTTTTGTGAAACGGGACAGTCATTATCATCCAAATTATATTTCAGCTCGAAACCAAAACTGCTGAAATACAGACCCACTAATCAGATGTTATCTCTGTTCCACTTAAATGCAGAACTCCTAATGGATAATCAAGTGAAGTGAAGACACTCAGCCAGGCGGCCAGATATCATGACTCACCTCAGAAACTGTGGATTAATCTATTAGCTTCTAAAATAAGCCTGTTTGTATGACGGTGACTCACAGCCAAGACATTTCTGGAAAGCCAATAAGTAAACCTAGTCAAAGTTTGAACAGCAAGTCCATGTTACTTATTATCTGAAGTTTGCTTTTAATCACAATATCAAAAATATTTGCAGCACTTTAACGGTTTCACATGTTTTTGAGGTTACAGATGTCAGCGTATTTTATTGGTGATTGATATAACGAATAAACTAAATGCTGAGTAGAACATTTGGTTTGATGTCAATGCAAAAAATATCAGCTTAGTGTAAAGTAAAAAGGTTATTTTCCTCCTGGCAAACTCAGACTATATTCACATTGTAATTCTTTATATTCAATGTTAATATTTTTGCTTATTTTCAAGTTCTTATTTTCCAACATTTGTGCATATTTATAATTTGATTGTGAGCTCCATTAAACTCCAGTGTGAGCCATCTGCAGCCCTGAAAAGATGCACACATTTGACACAATTTATTTATTTCACGCAGGGTTTTAAAAACAGGACAAAAAGAAAACACAATCAGTAGGACAGAGAAAACATGTGCATACATAACCAAGAACAAAATAATATGTTTACCATTATTTATCGGTTTGAAAAAAAGCAGGAGGAAGTGAACACTTTTTAATCCTACCCCTTGTCTCAATTTAATTAGGCCCGAGCAGCTAAGCGCTGCGAAGGCCTATTGTAATTAAATATATTACCTTATGACTCAGTATTTATCAAAAAATTGTAATTAAACCCATGTTAATATATTCATGATGTCAGACGCAGAACACTTTGTTCATGGAAGTAAACACTGATGCTACACATATCAGTGTGGGTTTATGCGTTCTTAAGGTTCTTAAGGTTGTGTCCCATTTTGTTGTATTTATTTTTACATTTTGTGTATTTACAAAATAAACAAATAAACAAAACTGCATACTATCATGCAGCAGCACCAAGGTGATCAAGTGCAGCATGGAGATTATATAATTTTCAAATTGGACTGAGACATCCCCTGTGAACCCAAACATAAACTATCAAGTCATGACTTCAGGTAAACTTTGTCCTATATAAACATTGATTTAGTGCCAAAACGTAAAAACAGAAGAACTAACGAGAAGATATTTTTGTTCTAGCCACGTCTTGCGCCGTCGTCATTTTTGCTTTTCTGACTTTTACCCATTTAGTTTATGTAACAGTCAACATTTTTGGTTGGCAATATTTCCAGGTAACAAGTGGGATGAAGATTTTTTTTCCACTGCTCTTGGTCTCCAGGATTTATATCCTCACAGAATGAGTCAGCCGCAGTCAGATGGTTTGTCGGTTTGCACTCAGCTCAGCAGTGTGACAGTTGGATAATCAACCATGTCACATCCTGTTGGATTCGTCACGGCGATGGACCGAAGCGTCCAACGTGGTAAAAAGATGACAAAAATGACTTGAAACAAGATTTAAAGTAGTTATACTTTACTCACTGTCATTCTCTTTACATACAGATACAGATAAATCAAAATATTGTTTCTCCCTCTAAAAAAAAACAAAACATTGTTAATAAATAAAGCAAAAAGATGGTGTTCCTACATCAATAGTTTCAAATCATATATTGGAACCATCAGGCAAAAATCATGATTTCCATTTTTATTGTTTTGTGAAAACAACTTTATCAATGTATTGATAAATAACTATCAAAGGCAGCATGTGAATCGATTTTCATTCAGACAAAAGACATTTTGCACTTCCTAAAAAATTCAGTTTTTGTCAGACTGTGGGTATATTCAAATAGGAAATTATTTGTGTGTTTATTTTGACTTCTAAATAATTGTTTTCTGTCATGAAGGTGCAAACTTAGTCAGAGCTCAACCGAAGCTGGTGATGACTCACCCTAAACCTCCCTGTTAATCCTGTCGTGGTTTGACAGACGATGGACTGTCGGCTCCTAATCCACATATCAGCACATCAGGGACTCGTCAGTTCCAACTCAGACTGACATTGGACAAGGCGCTTCTTTTAATCATGAATACATTATGACCAGTTTGGTTTGGTTTCATGGGATCTTAAACAAAAAAAAAGGCATTTGAGATTTTTAAGGCACGTGATCTGAATGCCTAAAGGTTGGATGCTTTTTATGCTTGTATTGTATTGTGTATTTTCCAGGCACACACAGAAAAAGCTATATGATATATGACTTGTTTCATAACACTATCTGATTCCTTGAATTTAGCCTCTGTCTTTTTAACATACTTTACCCTCTCCGACACTCTCCCTTTAGCACATCATCATGACAATGATTCTTTGACAACACTCCAAAGAACGATTACAACCCTTCTTTGGAGTGTTGCAGTTTGCATGAAAAGCTTAGGAGACATGTAGATCCACCAGCTGGTGTTTGCTCAGTGCTGCTGCTAGTCTAGAGGAGCTCTGTGGGACGGGAGCTCGGCTGCTGATTGCAGCTCCCAGGAGCTTTGTGTAAAATGGTGCTGTGTGTGATCAGCCAAATGGTTGAAAGCAATATTCCAGGTATATTTTTGATGCAAGAACATGTTGATTTTTCATAACAACATGAAAAATCAACATCCCCAATCAGGGAAAAAAAATCTATCTATCATCTGGAATTGACTTTGGTTGTTAGGTTGTTTTTATTTGGTAATCTGAAATACGTATGCAGCTGTGATAACAAACAGTAGAAATCTGTATAGGAAGCACACTTGCAGCTGCCACAGCTGTTTCTGAGATATACATATATTTTCCATGAGAAGGAAGCAAACTAAATGTGGATGAAGACTGTCAGCTCCTCAGCCTCTGGCATTTAGAGTAACGTGTCACTAAGGCTGACATGTTTTCCAACTTTTTAAAAGTGTTTTGATTTGTTTCAGGTTTTAACTATAAATCAGCCTCTCAAAATTCATTTCTGGGTACTTGTGGTGAGAGCTATTTACAGCTTTGCAAATGGGATTCAGTTTAAATCTATTCAAGAACTGAACATAACTATTTTAAATTTCACTTAGTAGTTCAGTGATATGTCATTCTGAGGGAATTTAATGACTTTATATTTAATGTATGACATGTCAGCTTAGCCATTCTGTAAGGAAAGCAAAAGTGCCAAGAAATTATTTGTCACAAACTACACTGTAAAATAAAATGTCCCTAATTTACGGTAAGATACCGGTAGCTGTGGATGCCAGAGTTTTAGCGTATAAATACGGTAAAATCTGTATTCTAATTTAGAATTTAGAGTTTAATGTCAATATTTGTTGGAAATAATGTCTCTGCAAAAAAAAAAAAAAAAAAAAAATTAATCAAACAAACTTACCAGTGAAAAGATGGAAATAAAGTGGAATCTGTGGCATCTTTTGCTCACGGACATGTTACTTTCAGATTTTTGTTTTTGATTTGAACATTGAAAGAAAAACATTTGTTTGTCAAAATACCAATGAATAAATAAATAAAACCCAGGAGCCTTTGAGCTGCTTGTTCTAAATTAAACAAAGCATTTAATTTTAACGACTTCACATAAGTGATAAGTGCTTCAGGATCAGGTAGGTACATTTGAAAATCAACGTTTCCATGGAAACTGAGCTTAGCAAACTTATTTACAAAGTGGATAAAAAAAAGACCAAGTACAAAATGTCAAGCATAAATAAGGTGGAAAAAATAATTGATGTTGCAGCTGGTGCATTTTTTTCCACAGAACAGCTGCGTTTATTTCAAATCACTTTCACTGTATCAATTCATTTTTATTTAATTTTAACAAAGTTGTCTTCTTTGTCAGATGTTCACAACTAAAACAGATATACCACTGAAGAAGGAATAGAAAATATATTAAATATTTGATGGGATTAAAGTCTATCACCTCTTCACTGTCTTTTATATTCACATCTTCCAATATTTACATGTAGACAAGATGTGAAATAATTAAAAAATAAATCTCAATCCTTGAAGTTTTCATGTTAATGATCATCTTTTTGCATCCATAGAAACTGTTCATGGATCTCTTCTCAACAAGCTGCTGGAGGAGGACAGGAATTAAAGTAACGTTCCCACATCTCCTGAGATAGATCCGCTTTCTGCAGGTCAACAGAGACAGCTCACCAGTAACATAGTTTATTGTTTTCCTTTGGCATTATTCACAATTTTCTCTTACTTAGTCTAATGAAACCTGGAACTGACAGTAAGCTGCTTTTATTATTTCGCACCAAAGTCTGTTTGAACACTGAACTCATCTTCTGTAAAATGTTCATGGAAACATTGAGAAATGCAAGTAATTTTATGTAATTTTCTTTAAACTGTAATGTTTTTTTAATAACATATCTTTATATCAATTTGGTAATAAACACATTTCAGAAGCAAAAAAACTTGAGGAGCTATTCAGAGGCTAAAGATGTTAGCTCTTCTTAGTGAACTGAGCCTGTTGAATTCCCATCATTACTCTGATTTATGATGGGTGTAGCTTTCCTTTTCTCCCTTCAGCTCCAAATGACCGTGAACAGGATTAATATAAAATGGAAAACCCATCATACTTTGTGTTGAGTGAGCAAGAATAGACAGTGTTATGCTGAATGGATAATTTATTGAACCTGATACAGAACTGAAGCACTAAAGAGACCAGAGACTGCATCATGACAATTCTGTGTTGATTTAAGTGAGAAAATAAAACTCTTGCCTGTGCTTCACCTTATAATGTTCACCTTGTCATATTAAATTTACCACCATCCATTCATTGTGTGACGTCTGATACGGAACCGTTTTGTTTCAGTGAAGTTTTGCGAGACTAATTCTTTATTTCCATATTTAATGGGGTGAAAAGGCAAAAATGTTTGGACTTACGTCATCAACCTGTAAAATTCTGTGATTTTGTTGTAAATTGGTCTTAAATCTGAATGTGGTTTCCAAACACACACATCTGTCATGTAAAAACTTTAATTTACTAAAGTGGGTTTAATTCAGCTATCATGACACCCCCATACCACAATACACACTAAAATGTCAATTATCAGATTATTCTGATATTTTTCTGATCAGCTAAAATCCACTTTAATAACTGGGTTTAAATCTGATGCCATAATCCTAAATCCCTTTCAGCACAAACCACCTCATATAGGTTATTTTGACCACATCCTTGTAATATTTATGATTATTTATGGTATTTCCCTGGCTTTCACTCATTCACCAAACTCCCCCTCCATTCATCTCCTAGTTTCAGATGACAGTGCATTTCTAGCAGCAAGACCATTCTAATATGGTGACCCACATACAGTATTTTTCCCTCAAGTAAATGATATATAAATAAATATGAATACGCAGTTCTGATGCTGTGACCCAGAAACTGAGTCATCAAGACTTCTCGTTCAGCTTCATTTTCCTCACACAGACGTTCCCTCCTGGATCTCGTTGTTTTGGCGCCGCACCAGGGTGAATCGCTGCAGCTGTGTTGAGCTATCATTGTTTAACTTTGTGTGATCGCTGGGTAATTTCATGCCCCTAATGGTGACATATCTGGGCCACGTTGTTGTGGAGTTTTAACTCAGTGGATGCTTTCAGTTAGCGCCAGTAAGGTGATGCAGGCTCAAAGCTAACAAAGAGTCATTATCACCTCAAATATTTCACATTAGGTGATTCTGTCTTCAGGGGAAACTTCAGTATTAAAATCTTTACTCGATGTAACATGTCGAACTATAACTATTCTGGCGCAGGAAAAAGTTTGACCTACTTTTCTCAACCAAAAGCTTCACAGACTGTGAACTGAGATAAGATGTGATGCTTGAGGAACAGATTGCAGCGTAAACGTTCGTCAGTAGCTGCTGATGTGGTTTACTGTAGCATAAAAAGCAATATTTATTAAGATGTCTTCTCAAAGTATATGGCTGTCTGTCAAGCTCTGAATAATTAACTTACATATTTGGTCACATGACTTTATTAAGACTCAGGATTAGGACTTTGACTTTATTATAGACATGTGAATGTTGAAATGTTGACTTTTTTTTCTTTGGTTAAGGAACATCTTAGAATTTGACATGCATAAATTATGTGCAGGGACATCATGAACTATTTTCAGAGTCTTTAAAACATATATTTTCTTTGCTTTATTTGCGAAAGCGACAAAATGCTGATTCTCTCAAAATACTGTGTCTTACTGTACATCGTCTCGCCTTGTGAGCTGGATATATCTTTACAAGCCTCCAAGACACTGAAGTAGATCCATATTTAAAATTTTATTAAGCTTCAACAGAGTTTTGAATTTTTACAAAACCGTTTTTGTTTTGCTTTCAGTGTTGCGGTCAAATTTCTTTCCACCACTTTTTCTTCCATTTCAGTTTTTCTTTCTCCCAAAGTAGGTTTGTGCTATGCTTTTTCTGAGCTCATTACATAACATTGGATGAGTCAGTACTGAACTTTGATAAATAATTCTGTTGATAATTTTAGATGTTTCATACAGAACTTCTCCTTTTGTCATATATGCGGCTCTGGCTCTGCTCATTCTCTTCAGTGGAAGGCAGAAGACTCAGGACGACAGCCTCTTCTTGTGGCCCGCAGGCTTTTGTTTCATGCTCAATGTATGAATCAGAGGGAAATGTTTCTCCCCGTCTGTCTCGCTGTCCTTCGTGTTGACCCTTAGCCTCTGCTGTGCCGGTGACCCAGACTGTGCAGGACTCTCACATAGTTGCTTCTTCAGGGCTGTCACATTACAGCTCATTGTGGAACAAGATGATAAACTGGCACAGTGTCTAACACTTGAATGAGCACGTGGAAGTGTGTGTGATCAAATTACTGTTGTTGAAAGCAGAGTTTTCAGGGCACACGTTCAGCAACATGAATACATTTGACTTCAGTTGATAAGTCATGGATTTACATCATTAGAGCAACTTTATTGTTTCATTTGAACTGCCAAACAGGTTATATTTTGGACCAGTGGTTCTTAACCTTTTTTGAGGTACCGAACCCACCAGTTGCATATATGCGCATTCACCGAACCCTTCTTATTCTCCCCGACACACAAAATACTTTATGGTATTCTGATTTAGTAAAGTGATTAAATTAGCTGTGTTACCACCCCCACGCCACTAGAGGCAGTACCAACACTGCCTCTAGTCACAAAAAGATGTGACTAAGAAGCAGATTTATACTATAGAATTTGGTAAAAACTGTGAGTTTTGCTGAAGTAATTAAAGACACAAGTTCAAATCCCTGCTGAGAGTGGAGCTCCTTCAATCAGAGCTCTTCTGCAGCTCTGATTGGCTAAGCAATGTAACGTGATCCTCTGATTGGCTAAGCAATGTAACGTGATCCTCTGTAGCAAGTGATGGCAAAGCGGCGTCATCACGGCTTTAAACAAGTGTGTCTTTACCTCCGCAGCAGAGGCTCCGCCGAACCCCTGAGACCGACTCACCCGGGTTCGATTGAACCCAGGTTAAGAACCACTGTGTTGGACACTCAAGTAAAGAAAAGGGGCTGAATTAGCCATTGTTCTGCACTTTGCTACGTGCAGAAGCTTTAGATCTGTGGCTAATGGAAAACAATTACTTGGACTCGGTTGAGGTTTTAAAATGATTACATCTGATCTCATCCAATCACTAAAGTTTGGCTGTGAAATATGTAATCGTGAAGGAAGCTACGCTATGAAGCTTACCAAGGGGGGGTGCGACGGACGCCTTTCTCAACAGGCGGGGGCGCACTTTCTCACTTTCTCGGTCTATAGTCCGACATTCGAGCGACTTGAATCCATTCCTCCCTCCCTGGCTCCTCCAGACCCGGGCCCCCACCGGCCTGGTTCGGGGGGGCAATCGCCCCCCCAGCCCCCACTATAACTCCGCCCCTGTCGTGAACATTCCCTCTTGCTCCGACTTTAATTGCTCTGTATTTGGAAGCGTGGCCGACATCGGCTAAATGTCTTTGTTCACTTCCTCTGCTGCTATTGCCAAAACAATACGCAGTTTACAATTCAAAAACAGCGCACAGTCAGGGGAAGCCAATAGGATCACATGTGTGTTTCAATTAATCAATCAATCAAATTCTATTTGTATAGCACATCTCAGCAGCAAGGCATTTCAAAGTGCTTTACATCATTAAGCACAAAAACAGTCATGCAACATTTAATCAACAATCAGAAACATTAAACTGGTATGAAGTTATATCACCAAGTGGTAATAAAACCTCCTTTCACACACGCAGTCAGACACAATGCTTTAAACACTATTTTCACTATTTAAACACTATTTTTATCACGAAATTTAAGCGCCTGTTAGTCTATGCGCATGTTAGTCTAGGCTGACCCCTGACCCCTCTTGGTAAACCAGTCCGCCTGGCCACACACTACAGTTTTTTTGGTTTCTTTTTTTTTATTATTAATTATACTTTTTTAGTAGAACTAAGAAAATGAAGGGTATCTAAGGTAAAGAATAGGATACACCTAAGATGCTTGTTTATGCTGCCTTTCCTCCCATTTTTGATTTTATTTAAATTTGCTGTATTTGCAGTGGGATGTTTCCTTTTTTGTTGTTTATTTATTATCTCTTTAAAGCCCTCTGTGTTTTCAGCTGGTATAAAAGTGCTTCACAAATGTTGTCTGAATGTGTCTAAAACTGGAATACTAATTGTATATTGGACAGGTAGATCAATCTCTAATCATTGTGTCTCGTACTATGAAGTGAGGACCGTAAAGTTGTTTTAACAGAATAAAGTTAATCTTTGTGTCTGGAGCGCAGGTTGATATTTAAGGGAAATTGAGATTCTTTTGACTCTGTGAAAGATCTGCGCTCGTTTCGAGGCTCAATATGAGGCATGTTGTAAATAAATACATTCACTCCTTCTGAACATTTACAAATAAATAATGTGTTTTATTGATTTGACATCTCAAAATAAAATAATGCGAAATTGTAAAGTAGAAGGAGAAAGAATACATGGAAGCCCTCAGAAGTCACCAGAGTATTAATTAGATTTCACAATTAAAACTGCTCTGTAAAGACTTCAACCAAAATACACCAAACCTAATAAAATACATATACATTTCTGGAATTACAGGGCACATAATTCCAGAGATTAAAAAAAAACTTTTGCACGTCACTGAAGATCAAACCTCCCTTGTTTTTTCAAGGGATTTTACAATATCCTTGCATCTGTATGCTTTGATTTTCCTTTTCTTTATTTCCTCTGCAAATTTAAAACTAGCGAAAAGAAATAGTTTTTTGTTGTGGTAATGTGTTCAGTGAGATATGCAGCGGATGTTGGAGCATGAAAGCGTGTGTGATAATTGGGATCCTCTTCTTTCAGAGAGCTGAACGCTTTGCACTGAGCTCTGAGGTTCGTGTCAGAGAGAGATATGTCTGTCTTTTGCACCCGAGTCCTTCAGGTGTAAAACAGCAGCTTTCAAAGCAGACACCACAGCAGTGTGTTTCTAGAAAGAGGTTGTGTTTATAATAACAATATTTCATACTTGCATGCAGGGTTAGTTTGACAGAAGACTTTAATTTAGTTTCAGTCATATTCTTTTGACTAAAATCTGTTGAATTTTAGTCACATTTTAACCTTTGATTGTTTCACTTTTAGCCTAATCAACAAAGAGATGCTGTATTAGAGCCTTTTGTGTATTTAATAAAATTATCTGACTACATAAACAAAGAAAATAATTATCCTGACAGAATAGATTTAGAGATACATTTTGTAACACATTTATACAGCAATTACTATTTAGTTTCATTATGCACAACCTAGATTGGAAATGTTAATCCACGTAAGAAAAAAATTCAAAGAAAATGAATACATGGTTCTGCACACTCAGAGAGTGATGATATAATTGTTCAAGACCAAAAAATATGTTGGGAAATTTCCATATGGTATGAAATCTCAATCAACAATCAATTGTTTAAAAGTATAGTAATTTTATGTATGTAAACTTTAGGAGGAACACACCAGGAAGACAGACTGAGTCTCATTAAACAGTTCTTGTGGTAGACTTTAAATAAAATGAGCCAACAGCAAAGCATAAAATCTTTCTGGATCGGAACAAACCCCAAGAGTATAAAAGTGCTAACATCTCTGAAATTGCTAAATGAGAAATGTTGATCTCGCTTTTTCACAGTATCCACTTCTGTAGTAAATAAATGAATAAAAGCTATTGTGAGATCATTCTCTCATGGTTATTGTAGATGTAAAAACTCAGCACCAACTAATCAGATTGTTGTCCAGCCTCCACCACGACATGAGAAGCGGCATTACTCTGCAGAAACTGTGCCAGGCAGAGACTTACTGCTGGCTTATCACTTCTTCCATGGGAGCGCATGCATGAAGGCACACAGAGATTTGAGAAAAGGTAAAGTGGGCCAGATGGGACCTTTTGGAAATATAGAAGTTAAGAAGCTCTGGTATAATCCTAGTAATAAATGCTAATTAGAACCTCAGGCTGCTTGCTTCTATTAAAATAAATACTCGGATGATATGTGTTTCCCTGCTAACAGTCATCGCTCTGCGACTTGCAATTACATGCAGGGCAAAAAAACACAGTCTTTGTTTTCAAATGAGATTTAATTTTGAAATCTAGTTGTGTTTGTTTCTTTTAAGTTTTGCTGGTACTTGCTTGCTCTGTGGGATCTATTTTGCAAGCCCAGGCCTATTTTTATTTGCATAAAAATATTTCCTTGTATTGACCTCTATTGTTGGGAGAAGTGCAAATAAAATACTCTTGAGTGTACATTAATGTATTACTGGCGGCTGATTAGTAACACGCTGCATCTGAGGTTGGACACCAGACAGGCAGGATGATGCAGAGAGAACGATTTCAGGATCTAACAGTGATAAACAATAAACTCAATACAAAAGAATGATCCAAATAATCAACAGCTATAGGGGAAAACTGATCTAAAGTAAAGCAAGGATGGCAGAAACCAGAAGCAAAGAATAAGTAAGGCAGAGAGCAAATAAACATATGATCAATAAAGCAAAAACATTCAAAATTTTCCATGCAGTTTGGTTCAGTGTTAGCATGCAGATTTTGTCCCCATGAAAACAGATTTCTTAGTTTTCCTTTGCGAACACTGTAACCATTTTGTGTTGACTGTAAAGCCAGATTTTCTGAGCATGTCCGATTGCTGCGCCGCCATCTGCTCAGTGAAACAGCAGAACATGCAGTGAGGAGATGCAAGACGTGGTGTGGCAGAACTTTAGTTCACTTACAAACGTTGATCATTTTGACAGTTTCTCTTTTCAGTCCGACGCTAATAAGAAGGGTTAAAAAAAAAAAAAAAAAAAAAAAAGTTAACTTAACCTTCCTTTTCTGAAATAAATGGGAGCAAGTATTTTGCAGTGAAAACAGAGATAGTAGTGATGTTGGTGGTTCATAGTACCAAAGTAGAGAGAATATATGCTTTCATACGTTTTCATTCCATCAGCTAAAATTGTAACTTTGTACCTGATGAAAGTCAACAGGTCCTCACCTGTCTGACTGACTGATTCCAGATCGCCACTGATTTTCTCTCGTATGTTTAAAAGAAATCACACCTCTGTATATATATGAGGCTAAATATTAAAAAAAAATCAACTAGATTCTGTTCATGATAGTTGTCACATATTTCTAATCACTTGTAATTGCTCTTCCTCCACTCTTAGTTTTTTATAATCTCTCCTCTGTCTCAGTCATCGATCACTTTGTCATCTATTTTTCATTTTTTCCCCCTCCAAAGCTCCAACCATAGCATATATAAAACTGTCAACTCTTTCAAAAGAGCATGCAGAAAATGATTCACCTGCCTCTTTGCTACCTCTTCAGGGTTTCAAGTATTTGACATTGTTACCTGGTTTTTGATTGGACTTTGAAAGCAATATAAAAAAGGAGCTCCTGCCAACCCCAGAAGATGAATTGCTCCATTTTCTCTGAAGCCTGACATCTGAACCCAGAGTGTGAGAAAAAACTTCTTTTTGGGGGGACTTGCAAACACACCGGGTGGTCAATAAAAGACAACGCCAGGCAATCAAATGCATGGGACGATTTACAAATCATTGGAAGCACCTCTAGCTTTTAAGACGAATGGATCTAAGTTCTTGGTGTGGAGTGGGTTCCGAAATTACCTCCTTCTCTTCCTGTACTGAATGGAAAAAGGGTCTTTTGAGACCATTCTAGAGATAGGATTAAATTCTGGACATAAATCAAATTCATATGATTTTCTAAAAGTCTTTACCAAATATGAAAACTTCTTTCATGATCTTATTTTAGACATACAGTAGGCAGTTGTGATATATTGAAGGACTTACATAATATTCCAAAGCCGATGCCACACTGCCAAGTGAACAGATAACAATTAAATGAATTAATCATAGATATCACTTTTAGTTTCAAGCATCTATCATGCTGAGGTGGGTGAAGTGTTTGCAAAGTCTAGTAGAAGATTATGTAATGGTGTTTGGGAATGGCAGTAATAGTTCATGGCAACTTAATATAATCTTAAGTACAACAATAAAAGAAGCATGCTTTTTTATTACTTCACAAAATACTGTTTTAATCAAAAAGGAAACCGAGAAATTAATTGTAAATAATTCTGCTGGATTTTTAACCTAACTTCTAGACATTATTGATGTGTGTGATTTTGTATCATTATAAAATGCGTAAAAATGTGTGATTAAGAAATTATGTTGTGAAAAACACAACCTAGATTGGAAATGACGGTTTATCATATTATTGCTAAGCAGTATTTAGCATTCATTTAACATTCATCCCTCTGTTTTTTGTTGATATCTTCCCCAACATCCCGTGTTATTAGTCTCCTTTTCCTCAGCCTGTCTGCCTTCTGTTCCAGATTTGTAATCACCCACCTGCAACTTATCAGCAATCTGCTCCCCAGTATTTAAGCCTCTTACTTTCAGTCTTTCCCTGTTGGATTCTACTTTTGCATGCCCCCGTGTCTTTTTGGCTCTGGTTATTTGTTTGAGGGAGCGAATAATGTGATAGAAAGCTCAAAAAAGTTGATTTTGCAAACTATTCCTACAATGTTTACACGCTGTGAGTGCTTGAAACTGATGTCGCTTTTCCTGTAATTTTAGTCAAAAAAGCTTATTCTGATTTCTTTTTTCCAGACGTCCAGAACTTTGAACATTTCACTCATTTGTGTAAAACTTGATGTCATTTTGTAGAGGAGGTGGTCAGGTATCGGCAGCTGCAATGGCACAGGGTTTGGACATTTGCAGAACTGTCCCACATATGGAGTCCTTAAAAACTGTTCGGGTTTAAAATCTTTCATTTTTTATTTCAACTTAAACTGTTTTCAGACAGAGACGTATTTATTTTTTTTAGACAATTAAGAAAGATTTTGTTGTGCATCCAAACGACAAGATGTAGCACCATTGGCAACGTTATAGTTGCTTCTAGCCTATTGGTGGCGCTGTAACACTGCCACAAAATGATAAAAAAAACAATCAGTGCCACGTTTATTTGGTATTGAGGTGCAGCTGAGATAGAGGGAGAGATGGAGCTTCAACATCAAATTCATAAAAGGTTAGGCTCAAATTTAAACAGACATGAAACCGGCATTTTGAAATTCCTCTACTCTGACCTGATTTTAAAAATGATTGTTTCTGGTCTCACAAAATACCAAATCTGTGTGAGTTCACAGCCTAAATGACAAAAATCCTTTACCGACAAAGACAGAGCCTTAAACGGCTACAATCTTTGCTATGATGCTCCGCCCCACCAGATATAGACAAATGTATGCATGAATCCCTTCAGGTCATGTATAATCTAAAGTGAATTTCCTTTAGATTTGTTTTTTTATGTTTCAGAATAAAGTGAATCCTTATACATTTAGATTATCACAATAAAGCAGTTCTTGTATGGCACACACAGCATGCAGTACGTACAGTATATAAGAGGCAGGCTTGCTTTAGGTGGAAAGCCATCCAGTCAGATAAGGAAAAGCACAATCACATTTAGTGTTCAATATTATCATATATATGACATATTTATCGCTGTGATTTGGATACCGGTGATATCTTTCAGAGAAAGGGATTGGATTCATTGACCAAGATGACTATCACACACCTGTTGCATTTGGCTGCTAGTGGCTTGAATGACATTGTGTGGAAGTGTTGGACTATAATATGTTTGCAGCAAATATACATTCTCTCTGTAATGTTTGCTTTTGCTAAGCGAAACAGATGAGCTGTTATCAGACTTTAAATAACCTCAAAAAATATTACGAAAGAATCTCTGGTAACACTTTATGCCAAGTGAGAGAATCCTTCCCTTTCATATTTACTGGGATAAAGGCATGTTGGAAGTGAGCGTGTCGTGAAATGTTTTTAAATTATCAGGCATCTGGAGAGGAGTTCAGAGACATGAGAAGTTTGTAGTTACTGCTGATAAATAATTTTCTACATGATGAAACAGAACAGTTAGCCGGCTTTAGGGATTTGGCTTCTGTGACTTTAACTAAGTCTGATGGACTTGCCTCCTTCTATTACCCCCGGTGATTGGCTGCGATCTTGGTAGAGCAAAAGAATGAGCTAAAAGCAAAAGAATTAACAAGGGGGGAAATGGCATAAAAAATATTCTGGGCGATCTCCTGGATTTGTGCTTTTGTGCATATTTGGATCAAGTTAATGCAGTGCAAATTAAATGTAAAGCTCATCCATTTACTGACAAGAGAAGAACTTTTTTATGTTTATTATTAAAGTGTCTTGCTAATGTTTTCACATTCTTTGAACTTTTAGACTGCAAAACTGAATGTAGTTTATTGGATTCTGTGCAATAAACTAACACAGAGAGAAGCAAAATGTCACACGAGGAAACAGAATAACTTCACATCTTTTAAATTTGTATTCAGTTGTATTTATAATGCTAAATAAAGTTATGATGATAATAAAAATAAACAATCTCGTATGCCAAAACCCTAATGGAAATAACAACTGACTCTATTTTACAAACCTAAACCTGAAAAGGAAATGTAAAAAAGAAAAGAAAACCAAAACTCAAACACCCGACAGTTATAGCAGTGCCAGCTTTGTAGCTGGTATCAAACAAAGAAAAGTTGTCCGCATCCCCTCCATCAGTCTGCATGTCCTTAGACTTCAGTCAAGCAGAAACATCAAATGTCAAACGGAGAAATCCTGTCTGACTCCGACTTTCAAAACATACATGAAGAGTCGCGACCTGAGGTTTGGCAGCACTATGATTTCATACATTACATAGAAACAAAACTTTCCTTACTGTCTAAGATTAAATCAGCCCAAACTTTAGGTGACTTAGACTTACCTAAATTATTTCAATTTGCTAACTATCACTAACGTACTTTGTTTCTGTGGGGGAAAAAGAAAAACTTTTCCTGAAGAGATCTTGTGTCTGTTGAATTAGATGCTGTGACTCATGAACAGTCATAAGATATGACTGAGATCCAAATGCATCAATCTGCTCAATGACCTGTTTAGTCACATGAAAAGGTTTTTCTTTCTCAGGCGACAGACATCTCAAGATGCTATAAAAATAAAATTAGTCTAATTCAAATCCATTCAGCTCAACCTCATCATAATCCGTGTGTTGTAGAACTAGTAAATTATAAGATCCTATATTTAGTGGGAAGTTAATCCAAGGAAACCATCAGATTGCATCAAATCCTCACTTTTTTCATCAACGTTGCCTGAGTGAGCACAGAAATCTCCACTAGAATCAGGCTTAGTATGAGCAGCAACGTGACTCGACTGGATGGGTGGAGAGGAAAGAGGCACAATCACTGAAGAATAGAATGGAAAAAACTAAAGAATCTCTGGTAACACTTTATTTGAAGGGGTGGCCATAAGACTGACATGACACTGTGAAAAACATCACATAACACCTGTCATGAACATGAAGGAGTCTTTATGAATGTTTATACAGTTGTCATGAAGTGTCATTCAGTAAATAATGACACTTTTAATGCAAAGTTGCTCTAAAAGTTGCATTAAGAGTCCATTAAAAGTCCCAACTTTGCATGAAATTACCATAATTTACAAAATGGAAATATGGATTTCTCTCACTTACCTTTTGCCCCTTTGGTTCAATCTTGGCTGAAGACGGATGGACGAATGGAGGAAAGACAGAATTTTGTCAATTTTCTGGTACAGTTGGCAGACACTGCTCAAGGCTTTTAATGGCTGATTAAGAAAAAAAACTGCATGCTATGTTCCATCTGTACATCAGATTCTCCCCACCAATTTTTTAATCACTAAAAAATTATAGGGTTTATTTTTTAGTGATTAATCAAGAGTAGCTTAGCAAATGTAATAATCATTATGCATGCTTCCCAATCGATTCTCCACCATCCCATCCAATCGAGAAACTTGACTTTTATTCATGTGAGAGAATATCCAATGCAGATGGAGTCAGATGCCTAAAACACCTGTTTAAAAAACAAACATGTTGGGAACTAATAAGATATTTTAATTACTTTATTTGCATAACTTTGTATGACCCATTTTTCAAATTAATAGAAAGTTGTATTACTTTCAGATCTCAACAGCCATCCTTTTAAAAAAGATCTTCATGGCATTTGATTTTAATTTGTGACAGTTACATAAAACAGCCCACTGCATGCTTATATGAGCATCTGAAACTCACCAAAAATGAGTCATCAGCGAGCCGAGGGAAAAATATAGATGAAAATTCAATCTCAGAATTGCTTTCTATGCCATAATGGAATGCGATTCAGGCTAGCATTTCAGGATGGTTTTTAAATTGGCTCTGCCATCTCCACACTGATCCCCTCTGAAGAGAAAGCCACCTCCTTTCAAGGGCCGGAACCATTATTATGACTGGAAGCGCTTTACATTCAGCCAGCAAATAACTACCTCCTCCTGAAACACTTCAAAGTGCTTGGTTCCACTTGAGAAACACACCCGTATATGGCACTTTGCAAAGGTTTTCATATAATCATAAATGCATGTGGTAGACCAACTAAAGTTGCACATGATAAGATGAAAGACAAATGGTGCATTGTTTCCAATTTTATTTATAGATTAAAAAAATGAACAAGGGTGTTGTACAATTCTTAAAAAGAGAGTTCAGTCTGTTGTTAAATCTCTGTGTAATTACAGCTGAATATAAGAAGAGCATATATACATAGTACAACTTTAAACCTAAAGGTGGCCATAAGAGGTCTTCAAATCCAGGCTTGGAAGGCTGGAGTCCCACAACCTTTAAAGGTTCTCTGGTTCATCACACCTGAATCAAATACTGAGGTCATTAGTGGGAATCTTGAAAATTTTACTGGATTCAGGGGAGGCGATTCAGCCTCATTTGATTCAGGTTTGTTGGACCGGGGAAATGTGTAAAAGCTGCAGCCTTCGAAAACTGGATTTGGCTGGCTGATGAGAGCATTAACCAGCCAAGCAGCTGTTAAATCTAAAGAAAAACACACAAGTGGAGTAGGACAAACATTGCAATGCAATAGTCCATATTGAAAGTGTTAATGTCCAGGCCTAAATGCAACAGCATTTAAGTTACACATTTGAAAATTTGTTTGTTTATATATGGACAGAGCCTCATTTGTGGTGCTATAAACAAAACTCTGGCATTATCATAATACAGTATTCATTAATGTTGAATACATTAATGAATACTGGTTGTTGCCACAACCAGAGCAACAATCTGCAGCTTCTTGCCAAACAGAAGTCCACAGAGAATCCCTTTATGTTTTTAAAACATTTTTCTGAACTCTCACTTCAAAGAAAGTTCAGACTTAATTTTTGGCAACTTTTTCAGTGATTCTCCTTTGGGCTTGAAAAATGAGAGATCCCAAGGCTCAGTTAAGTCTATGATGTGTTGTAATAGTGAAAGCAAAGTTTGTAGAGACAATCCTTGAAATTTGGGAATTGAGTTTATTTACAGCTTCACAAGTTAGCATCCATCATCCATCCATCCATCCATCCATCCATCTATCCATCCAGTTAGTTGTTCCCACTTTACTGATGTCTTCCTTGCTTTGCTTTTACTGTATGTGTCTCTTGCTTTGTTTCTAAATGTCTTTTCAGTAAACCATCAGCATGGTTCCCCTTTCACTTTCATGCTGGGATTTTATGACAAACTGGTGGTTTTAGGTTTCTGTGAATCACGTTCTTTGTAATCCAGTTTTTAATTACCAAGACAGCAAACTAGTTTACTCTCACTGAATTTATGTTACAAGGGTCCTAGTTACATACATTTCTGTTAAATAAACAGTAAATGAATCATGAAATAGATATTTAGCTCTATATCACCCCAAGCAGGACTCAAGACGCAGGTTATATAAAGATTTCATAGCTCCACATTTAAACAGTCCAGCATTTAACAGCTTTACAAGCATAAACAGGAAATGCACAAGGTACAGTGCGGCTGATATAATTTACAAAAAAATATATGTTTCTTGAATTAGTGTTTACTAAATCCATGTATAAATATAATTAGTTTCAGAATCATTTCCACACCCTAATTATAATCACACAAAATGTTTAATACTTCTATTAAAATATTGAATGAAACGTAATGAAAAAAGTTCTGACAAAATCTACTGTTGTCAGGTGGAAATGCACAGCAAACAGCAAAATGTGCTGCCAATACATTAATGATGCAACTTCAAAAGCGACAAACGCATCAAAAATAAAAAAATCCATCTTTTATGACCCTTTTCACATCCTTTGCACTTTGTATTTCAGACTCAAGAAGAAGGTTTACGTATGGCCAAGAGGCGAAATCAATTCCAGAGAAATTGTGCTGTAAAGGCCCTGATATAATTTTGAAAATAAAGTATTTCAAACATATGTATTTTTTCAGATTTGCAGTGTGTTCAGAGCGACATGCCCCACAAATATCATGAAACATTTCGGATCAAGATCTGCAGACTAGTAACAGAAACTTGTAATGTGTTATTATTCACTTTCAGCATCAAAGCCTAAATATTACATGCACATCGAGGGGCATTCGTTTAATCCCTCCCTTCCTCTCCACACACTCTATCTTTCTGGACAAACTTGGACATGACCTTGTGCTGTGGCACGTGGGCTTTGAGCCCTGGGCATCACCTTACTATGCTACCAAATGCCATCCTCACGTTTCGCTGCATAAAAGGAGCAAAAATGTTACGGATGGAAAATCAGCTCCCATAAGCCCTCAAAAACAAGAATACCACCTTTTTTTGAGTTGTCATTACTGGAAATCGTTCCATAGAGTGTGTATTATTTATGTTTTCACCATATGTAACTCTCTTCAGTTTTACTACTTTGTTACCAAACCACGGCACACAGTAGTTGTTGTAGAAGATCATCTTATCTCACTGAGGCGACGCTTTTCACCGATGATCCAAAACATTTGTGAATACAGAGAATCAGCCCTGAGATGATCTTTCTTTTTATTGGCAGCTACATCTGCAGCTTCTCCTTATGTAACTTTACATGTCAATACTCAATGAGGTGAACGCAGACAAAGTTTTCTTACTGAGATGTTTGTGTATGGATTTCTGTAAAGCTGTTATATAAAGCCTTTGAGGAGTGTGCAATCATACTGAACACTATGAAATGATTGAACCGCTTGTTGCCTTTGAAGCTACAAAAACTCTTCAAAAGAGAATAAAACATGTTTGAACTGAAAAAAAAACAGCTTAGTAATACTCTTACATAGATAAAAGAGGAGTTGATTATGGCAGAAATTATATTCACTATATCTAAAAATCCTTCCCTATGAATATGCTGATCAGGAATAACATCATGTCCATGATGTGAATGCTGCTGATTATTTCTTCATCATTTTATCTAGAGAATAAATTAAGGAAAAACTCTTATATGTCAAAGTGAAAACTCATTTTTCCATGTGCAACATGAAACAAGTGACTCCATAAATACTCATCTCATTTGACTAACCTAATTCAACAGAGGTCCAGTTAGTTGACAGTAGTCCTTACAATGAGTGCCATTAAAGCCACCTAAGTGCAGGGAGTGCGTCTCAAGTGACCGTAGTGTAAAGACACCTGTACCTGGAAGGTCCATCCTCTGGTTAATCAGTGTTTACCAGGGTTCTTTTGTACTTCTTGCTATCATTACAGCATAAAAATAAAAGAATACTCCAAGCAAATCAGAGAAAAGGTTACTGAAATATGTAAGTTAGAGAATGGATTCACAAAATCTCTACGGTATTAAACATCCCCTGGAGTTCAGTTAAATCATCAAGAACGTGAAGGAATATGGCCCAGTGTGTAAATCTGCCTACTTCAGGAAGTCCTCACAAACTGAGTGACAGGGCAAGAAGGAAACTAGTGACACCAGGACACCCATAGTTACCCTGAAGGAGACGGGAGAGACTCCCACCAATCACCGTCCACAAGGAGCCGAGGGAAGTCCAGGCCTTTGCAAACAGAGACAAACCAGGCAGGTGGGCCACACCTGATTGGTGTATGTTTTTCTTCCTCTCCATTAATTCCTCACTTTGGATTTTCTATGCATGTAGAAGCTGCTCAGGGAAATCAACCTGTGTGCATTGTTCCTTTTATGGATTTACATCGCTATGAAACATGTCATTTTTACCAACAAAACACTCCACATGTTGCCAGGTAACAACAGAACAGGTTTTCCAAGGTGAATACTGGTTCTGGATTCAAAATCTCATCATCCAGCATTGTTTCGAATTAAATGTGCATATTGTGTGTGTGTGTGTGTGTGGGTAGATTGCTCAGTACTTTCTGGTAGAAAAGTCTACAGAAACTATTACTATTAACACTGAACACTACAGACTTCAGAGGTTGGGACAATTAATCCAGATTTATCTCACATTTACAGTAATAAATATAAACTGGCTTTTATCTCTGTGATCCACTTCTATTGTCCTTCCACTTTTTTCTTCTGTTGCATCCTTCTATCCCTGCTCACCATTTCCATCATTCAAGGCTTCTTATTTCCGTTTTGATACGTTCGGTTCCCCCTCCCGCTGCTCATCTGTATATGTACCCTAGTGAGGCCACTCGCCTGCACCTCAACCAGCCGGCTGTCAGGGCGATAAGGTAACCCTTGCTGGGAGGAGATAACACCCCACTGGGATATTTGGTTGTACACACACACACAAGTGCACGCATGCAAACACGAATTAAGTCGGGGCAGACGGTAAAAAAACCTCTCAGTTGCCATAGGAACTTGACCAGAAACCTAGCATACACTCCTGTCATCGTAAACTGACCTAACAACCCCCACTGTGTACATTGGCCAGATGAGGTGCTTACAGGGGAAACCTCAAACACAGAGACGAGGCAACAAAGCTGCTATAAAAATGTAGGATTATTTTTTATTAGCTTACAAATAACAAATCCTTAAAGTTCAACAACAGCAATTTTCACCTGCACCTCCAACAACCGTAGCTGCAAAGTTAAGAAATAGTGCAGTAAAAACAAAACACAGTACAATGATCAATATCTATACTTGAATCCGTGTTTTTGTGTTGTAAAATTATTCTTGCCTTATAAGAAATGAAATTGTTGCATATCAAGAACGGCGCTTTACACTTGTCAACAGAACGTGAACATCTTGTACCCAAGATCACAAGATTCTCAGTGTGCAGCTACAAAAAGTGTTTCATGGCTAGCTTGTTCCATCTGGTGGTCGCAGGTGAATGCTGCAGCTCTATGCAATGTTTAAAGCTGAAAAATATACATGCATGCACAATTATTGTTGGTCGGTTTTTGATTAAAAACTAGACACATAAATATTTTGTTCATTTGCGTTTGTGGATAAAATATTAAACGTTGAAATGACATAAAAGAAAGAATGACTGATTTCATAACAGAAGATATAACTAAAATTATTAAAAAAAACACTGCATGCAAACAGATTTGTTAACATTTGAAACATTTACATTTACCAAATTAAGCTAAAATATAAGGTTTAAGATGATAATGGATTAGGATTTGGGAGCTGAAACAGTCGGCTCTGTTTTGAGAGCCATGCAAAAAGAGAAGAACTTCCCATTAGTGTCGCCAGAATACTTTATTTCTGCAAGGCATCAGTGAAAGGAATCACACATTTCCACACATTACCAGTCAGTCTTTTATTTGTGCCAGCTAAGAAAGAAACTGAAAATATGATTCCCAGGACGATGTCTATCACCTCACTCAAGCTCCATGAGTCCATCTCTGGTTGATTTGTCTCACATTGCAAGTAAGTTCATCTAATGCTAAACATGGATAGGAATTTACAAAACTGATAGTCAATCTATCATTTCACTCACGCATTTAAAAAAAAATCACTAATGCAACTTATTATTGTGAAACATTTCAGAAAAGCATCAGCAGATTTAAAACTGAAAAACTCTTTTATAGGCTGATTGATTTTGACCCACAGCAAGTTTCTTTAAAGCTATTTAAAGATTTATCTAAGGATCAAATTATGTTTCACACATTTTCTTCTTTACAATTAACAGTGACTAGAATATGGCTTTATCAATTTACTGATAATCTCCCTAAGTTTGAATGACATTTTAAGCCACAAGATATTATACAGTACATTGGCCTCCAGTGGTATAAAGTTATTTAGGAGGAAATAATGCAAAACTAATTTCTCCTGTCTTCAGAGTAGGAAACGCATCAGTTACACACAACCAAAAAAAATATACAAAACTAAAAAAAAAATAATAGGAAAATATACAACATATGTTTTTTTAAATCACAAGATTAAGTAATTTACCTTTGATTAAATTCCCTCCTTGCACAATTTAAGTTCAGAAAATTAAAAAAATATATACATTCTTTACATATTAGATTGGGATACAGTTTTTATTTTTTATTCAAAGGCTAGTTGGTTGGATACTGATGAAACTTGTTGTTTAGAAATAAAAAAATAGTTTTCTAAACCATTAAGAGATCTGGGTTAAAACTCAACGTTAGTTTGCATTTATGTTTGGCCTGTATGAGGATGCATCTGTGCACCTTGCACTGGTAAAAGTCACCTTGAAGTATTTTCTCACAGTGACTATGAGCTGCACTACAGTCTTGCTATATCCCATGTGTGACTAATCTGGCCTTTAAAAGCTCAACCTTTCCCTTTATTCAGTGACATCACAGGCAGAGAGCTATCATGACTGGAACAAGGAGCACTGAAGAGTTAGAAAATAAGAGCTTTTACCCTGAAGCCACATTTGCCTTCATGGTGAAGGCCCATTAAAAATTTAATTTTACCTTCAGTGACTGTTTTAAACAAAGTAAAATTTGCAAATAGATAAAAAAAAAAACACTCCAATCGATCAAATTCTCCATCATTCAAATGCTCTCTTACATTTCTTCAAACCAAATCAGTATAAGACCTGGCCTCTGTTTCTATGGGAAAGCATTTATATTGTAGGTCTACTTGCAGTTCACCCACTGCAATGCAGTAATATTGTCCATTTAGCTGTTTTTCAGGTCTAACAAGGGATTTTACAATATTTTCCAAGAGTACTAAACAATGTATAATTGCTACTTACCTGCAGGATAATAATACAATCTTAGTTTGGACACTGTACATTACAATCATTATTCATGTTGATTTGTGGTCTAGCAAAGAAAATCAGGCTGTGTTGGAGAATGTTAGACCATACAAGGGCAAAACTCATGTTCAGCAGACTAGATTTAAATGTGTATATTTAATGTCAGTTTTATTTAATCAGTATTTTTTATATAATCAGTTCAGTTTTAAAACCATCAGTGCCGATTGGATCAAATATCTTTAGCTTCGGATATAGGAAACATTTTTAACTTAATTCAGTTTATTCATATTTCACAACCAATATTAATCACACATACATTCCAATTAATCCCAATTATTAAACAGTGTGTCACTATTCAATTGAGTTAATTCAAAATTAAAATCGGAAATTAATTAACTACAACAGAGACTTGTGACTGTTTTAGGTTTGATTAGTGGATTTCAAAGAATATATTACTCAGTAGAACTACTTATGAATCCAAAAATGTTCCCTTTATAGCCTCTGGTTCATCAGTGTAGCATAGTCTGCTGGTGAGTTCATCAAAAATATAAATAAATAGGGAAATTATGTTTCTAATAACTTTTTAAACGGCTATATTGTTACTGGAATGTAATTTAGTGAATAATAAGAAATCACACACCAACCTATGATGATTGCTACGCTCAGGTTAGTATGCACTAGTTTTCCATAAATGAAACACCAATTTCTATTCTGTTTTTAATTTGATGCTACAAACTATTGGACCACCAGAGGGCAGCATCGTTCTGCATACCACAAACGGATCTGATCATTTACAGTGCGTGTGTATTTTATATTTTTATAAAATATTCACAGTATTTTATCCTCCGCGTCTGAGAGTGATATACAGTGGAGTCAATCACCACATTATTATTACGTCGGCATTTGCAATGCAGAGCATATTATTAAAATGATATATGGTCTGAAGACTTACAGTGCGGAAAATATGTATTTGATATGCCACAGATTTTTCAAATTTCTCCATTTTCAAAGAAAGCAGAGGTTTCAGGTCGTTGTCATGCTGAAAGGCCCATCAGTGTAGCATAATCCATCTTGAATAGTGTTACTGAACCAAGGCGTTAGTAGGGCAAAATGTCATGGTTGGTGTCTCCATACATCCGTTCTTCAATAAGGTAAAGTTATCCAGTGAGTTTTACAGGAAAAGTGTTTTGTTTCCGTCCACATGGGATGGCTTTCTTAGGTTTATACTCATGTCACAAAGTTCTGTTTTGGACTCATTTGAACCAATGAGTCCTCTGGATCAATCAGATGGTCACGCACCGCAGGATTTTAATCCATGACAGCAGAATGTGTTACTGTGGTAACCTTTGAGACTAGGCTGATAAGTCACCTTTCTCATGATTACTGCTGTTCCACAAAGTGAGAACTTGCCTGGAGCCCCAGTTTGAAGGAGATTAACAATCATCTTGCGTTTCTTCAGTTTTCTAATAATTGCGCCAACAGTTATTTATTGCCTTCTGACCAGGTTGCCTGCCTATCGTCCTCTGGATCATTTCTTCTACAGCTTTGTGCAGATCTACAGTGCTGTCCCTGTCCTTAAACTGCTCTTTGGTGTTTCCCCTGGTGGAGAGGTTGGGATCTGATTGAGCGTGTGAACATTTGTCATTTACACAGGTAACAAGTTCTAACAGGTGTAATTAATGCAGGTAATGAATGGACCATAGGAGGGTTGTTTTTAAAGATGAACTAACCTGACCTCTTGCTGGTTGGTAATTAATCAAACATTTATCAACCATAAAATGCAATTTTCTCAATATATTTTAAATGCTGTTTAAAAAGTATCTACAATTAATCACCTTACCTTAGAATTATAGACCTCTACATTTTTCAGCGGGCAAGCTTGAAAAATGCTTATTTCCTGCACTGCACTGCTATCAAAACTCATTACTCTGACATTCATTTAGATTGTAGCAGCCAGACTGTTAATGTGTGCTTTCTATAGGTGTCTTTCCAAGTTGTGTGTTGGAAACCAACAAGCTCTGTTCCCTCATTAACGCTCTCTGTCAGCCAAGTGCTTTTATAGTTTAAAATTATCCGCATCCTTGTTATCACATTTGAACAGCCTGTAATTTCCTTGTTTACCTGAGCCAAGAATCAAAAGGTAGAATTAGAAATATTCCAGCCTGGCAAGATGACTCACCCATCTGTTTGGTTGCCATAGTTCTTTAATAGATTCTGAGTACCATCTTATTAATGATGGAACAGATTACTAATCATTCACTGTGACGCTTTATCATTCCCCAGAGTGAGTTTTTACTTTGCACAGTTCATTATTTTAACATGGAAATGAGTGGGACTAAAATAGCCAAAGCGATCTTCCCAGCTTGCTGTGAGCTCACCCTGTTTCCTGCAGAGCGGTCGTACCCTATAGCACCTCGAACGGCCCCACGCTCTTGTTTCTGAACTAAAGTACTTGCAATGTATTTCCCAGAAGCAGAACTTTTCAAAGAACAGTTGTATGGCTTGTGTGAACTTCTCTCTGATGTACCGTTTAGGGTCAACCAACTCTGTATGATCATCCAGCCGTGGTTGTCGATGCTTTTAGCAGTGTGCTGCATCACGGACCCATCTGAGACTTTACGAGAGTCGTGAAACCAGTGCACATCCCCGTCCGGATAGACGTGGTTGAAGATGCAGGATGGACCATCACTCCTTAAAACAGCTTCCACTTTCCCACAGAACTCTAAAGAAAAGATGAGAAATGTGAGGAAATTGCTTTTTCCACATCATACTCTCAAATATTGTGCAAGTTCTTAATGTCTCTTGATTTAACACTCAATAGCCAATTTATTAGCTATACATAGTTAACTGCTTCTTTACTCAAATAAAAGCATCATCCATGACAAGACGTCGGTGGATTTAGGCATCTTTGTAAAACATTTTGCTAGAATGGAGAAAAAAGATTTATGTGTTTAATGGGTATGCTTTTTGGTGCCAGAGTGTTTTAGAAACTGCAAATTTACAGCTTTTATCACACACAAACATCTGTTGGGTTTAAAGAGAATGATCCAAAAATGAGAAAATATCTAGTCTGTCAGAGTTCCCCGTCCACAAAAGAAATCTTGTTGCTGTTCTTTCAAAGGTCAGGAAAGAACAGCAAGCCTCTCCGGAGATGCAAGAAGACAACCAGGGGTTAAATAATTACTCGTTAAAACCAAAGTATGATTGCCATGACCAAACAAACATGGAAGTCCTTAAAGCAAATAAGCAGAATACTGCACCAGGAGCCAGAGCCCACAATTCTCGAGGCAACAGCCTCGAGAAAATTGGACAGCAACGGATCGGCAAACCAATCTCTCATCTGGTGCTGAATTTGAAACTCAGACTCTCATTTACTGTGTTCATTCCTTCATGACGACATCATACACATCTCCTACGGCTACCTGCATAACTTTACACATTCCCAGTTACTTTTTCACAAAAATTCAAGAAATTTAAAAACAGTGGAAAGATAAAATAATCTATGACTGAATGCTAAGGTTTATTTAAACATTTACCACAATTGCTTTCAGAAAAATCCATCCAGAAAAGTAAAAGCATAGACTCTGACCTTGCAGCTGCACCTTTGTGCATTCATTTGCCACGCCTTTGTTGGAGCGGAGTTTGCACCTGTACTGTCCGCTCTGCAGAGGGAGTATTCTTTCAAACTCCAGGGACAGTCGTCCATCTTCGTACTTGCAGTTGAAGTCACTTTCATAGTGTCTTTGTAATTTGGTTATTTTTTGTTCGCTGTCCACCGAACATACAGACATGTTGCCGTGGGACCACTCCATGTATTTGACTAATAGTCCATGCTGAGGTGATGAAGAGTTGCAGTGAAGGGAAACCGGTTTGCCACACTCTGCGGATATCTCAGGGCTCACCTCCAGTTTTACCGAGTCTGCAAGTCAACATGTAGATATTCGGTTAGTAACATAAAAAATGTGTGCTTGTATGTTGTGTATTAGTATGTTAATTATGTTGAGTTATGGAGGAAAGTTTCCTGCTGCCAGTCAAATGCAGTTAATAACCGATCACTTTAAAAGCAGGGATTGTGCAAGTCTGTTAGTGGATCATACTGATGTGAAACCCAGTGTCAAGACTGAAAGACATTTGTGATGACTTTTGAAAAACAATTGCTAATGCCAATAAACGTGGGGAACATCTTGGCCAGTTGTCAGTCTCCCCTTTTACAACAAGTTCAACTTGAAGAAATGACCAAAAAAAACACCAGCTCTATCTGACACTCTAAATGTTTAATATAAGGTAATTTTTACAGATCTTCTTGTGCTTGATGCCCTCTGTCAGACTCATGGACTCACATTAAACTGGGTCATGCAACAAGATAAGGATTCCATACGCAGCAGCAAATCTACAGCAGAACAACTGAAGGGGGAAAGTATCAAACTGTTGCAGTCGTCCAGTCAAATACCTGGGCAGAGGGTGACTGAAATGCCATGGCAGGACCGTAAAAGAGCTGTGGATTAACAAATGCCCACAAACCTATATGAAATGTGGGCTGAATGTCCATGACAACAATAAAAAAAAAAACATACATAGAGTCATATAAATACAAATTACTTGTTCCTATGATTGCATTCTTTACAGTTGTTTTTTTTTTAACTCTGGGAAGTCAAAGAGGATGGATCGTACACCTACCTTGCATTGTGAGCGTAAATGCAGGTAAAAGGAAGAACAAAACCGTGAACTCCATTGTTAACCGTCCCGCATTTCACTGCAACACAGGAAGGTTTAAATTAGAGCTGCTCTTTGTAAACACACACTAAATTAAATGAAGTCGATCCGTGATTTCAAAACCACATCCTTCATAAGTCCTAAGCTTGAACAGACCTGTGGATGATGTTTTTTTCTCTTCACTTCTTTTGCTCGCCTCAGAGTTCTTTGTTTCGCCACACTTTTTATGGACGTAACGTTAATCATTACAAAATCATAAAGAGACGCCTGCCGACTTGACGCTCTGGAGGACGTGAACTGAAAACCTTCAATAAAAGGAGATCGCAAGTGATGTGTGTGTTCATGTGAGAGAGAGAGCGAGAGACAAAGAAAGAAAGTGAGAGACGGCAAGAGAGAGGAAGAAATCAGAGGCTAAGAGTGAAAAGCCTTTTCATCTAGCAGTAAGAAAAAGACAGCGATTTCTATGATTCCTTTGAGGTTGTGCTAATTCTTCTGCCAAAAATTTGATGCTGATACTGAAGTTGTTATTGTTTTTTTTCTAGTTTTTTCATTATGGCCAAAGGGGAAATGTTGTAATGTATTAAAGAGCCACTTGCACTTTGTGAAGACCTTCATTGTGTCTGCTTCTAAAGTGATGACTCATTTCTGGTAAGTAGTTGTAAATTCCCCCAACACTCCCTCCCAAGCACACACACACACACACACACACACATACACACACGCTTTGACTTGCCTTCCTTCACTTGGCATACAAGCAGGAGCAGGAAGTTACTTTGTTCACTCATAAATCTAAACTGATTCAAGTTTGTGAGCTTTCTTCATGGCTGTACAACAAAATGCAAATCTTAAGGCAAATACAGTGTCGCAAGGCAGAGAAAACTTGGCAGTAACTGATGCAAACGGATTAAAATCTTTAATGAGATTTTATATATATATATATATATATATATATATATATATATATATATATATATATATATATATATATATATATATATATAAAACAATTTCCTTATTACAATAAATGCTAAATGATCTTGCAGATGAGCATTGACAACAGAAAAAAAGATGAGGCAGTGAGTTTTCTGTTTCCATCAACATATTGATCAGGCATTGCATGAGGGCTTTGAAGATGCTGGTAGAAATGATTGCTCCTAAACCTCTCAGAGATCCAACTGAAGCTCAAGCTGTTGGGAAAGAAATAAGCTCTCCTTCAACTGAACACTTTGAGACTTTTTACTGTTTTAAACCAGCAATTTATAGCAATCTGTAAAATATATAAACATATAAACTTGTTATTAGAAACTTGTCAAACTGTTTTGCATATTTGAACAATTAAGAGTTTCTTTTGATCTTTTTGGGAGTGTCGCAGTGAAATGGGAATTAAAGTTACATGCAAAAAGGCCACCCTTTCTAAAAATGTTTCCAGTTTTATGCAACCACAAATTTTAGTGCAGGCTTTTAGGATTTTCTTAAAAGCTGAGCAGAAAGTCGATGTTAAAAGTCTGCAAAGTGTGGCGTGCATTTATATTTAGACATTTTTACGTAAATGAAAGTCAGTGGAACTAACTGATGTTCTACCAAAGTCTCAGACATTATTAAATAAATCATCAGTTATCATGAAGACAAATGAATAATTGACAGGTCTCACAGATGGAGACCTGCCTCATTTAGATCACAGTTAAACATAAATCCTATTCTTAAACTGCACTATGTAGAAAGTGGTTGTTTTATTTTATAGTTTTAAGGGCGTGTTTTGTTTATTATTTTGGCCTTGGAGACCCTGAAGCATAAAGCTAGTTGTTGTTTTATCAGGATTGTGAAAAAATATTTATGCATCAAAATAGCTGGGAAAGAGTCAAACTGAAATTACTCTAACCAGCAAAGTGTTTACTAGAGAAAACAAGCAAGTTTGTGAAGATCCATATACGGATCTTCAGTTGTTGTTTTATCAGGATTGTGAAACAAATTATACTTTTGTTACTCATCAACTGTTCGGATTACTTTTCGTTTTATGTTAAAGCCCAGAGCCAGAATTTACTTTAGGGTTTTTAGGATGGGGTTGTAACACCAAACTCTATGGTTTCATTATAGAAATCTGTGAAATTTATTCAATGGCAGAATATCTTTTCTCCTCAACCCAGTTTCAGGTGTGGGAAAGTGGTTGTTTTTGTTTTGACATTTCCCACCTGCACATGTTCTGCTGCTTGAACTTTTACTTGTCCTTCCTTATTTGTTTTACAACAACTCTTTCAAAGTGACCAACCCTCATCACACACTTCATCTCTCTCTCTGGAAATGTAATCAAGTAAGTAGAGGAAGGCTGCAATCCATTTTCTATTTTTTAGGTAACGCATTCTGGGTAACAAGGAGTTCCTCTGCCAGAATATAAATGACTCTATAATCAAATACCAAAACATTAAGGTTTTTTGTTATTTATGTGTTTTGTGATAGATTACGGCAGCCCCGGTTATTTTTACACATTTGGATGCTTAATATTTAATGAAAAAAAATGAAATGAAAAGGTTAACTGCAAGATTAAGAAAATGATATATGAAATATACGAAAATTTCAGTCAGAAAAAGAGTGAATACGTTTAACTTCCAGACAACAATCACAAAAAGCTACGACTTCTGTTGTGCTTATCTTTGGGGGAAAAAATAGTCTAAAATGTAATTACTTTGACGCCAGAACAGAGTTCATGTTTGGTGTGAACTAAATATAAAACTTCAGTAAAATAACATCATTCCGGCTATGAAACAGAAATCAGGGAGGATCATGGTTTGGGGTTAATTTGCAGCATCTGTCCAATTTTATTGTGTATCACAGGATGCATGAAAAAAAAAAACGTTCATGCATCCTGATCAGTAAATAAAGCAAAGAACCGGGTCCTGCTGTATGACAATGACTAACATACCAGAAAATGCACCTGGGAAAAATTGAAAACTGAAGAAGGGAAAGTTATGGGTTGAGTCAGATCCCAGATCTGGAGTTTACTGAGATACCAGAAAGAAAATCTTCAAAAGGACATTTTGTCCATGTCTTTGGTTTACTAAAGATAAAACATGACATTAATGATTTTTAAAAAAAAAAATATTTACTGAAGTGTACTGATTTGTTTTACATGACTATAAGTTTTGATGGGCAAAACTTTGGAGGTAATGGAAGTAGTGTGTGTAAAAGGAGTTGGACACACTATTTAACAAATCAGCAGCTTTTAAACGAACATGTAATAACTGGCATGTTTGCTGCTTTAGGGCGTAGCACAAAAGATAAATTTCACAATAATTTTGGCTACCATTGAATGGCTGGCGAAAATCCCAAATTGGTGAGTCTCTTGTTTAAATCACGTCCTAGCCTGTTACTCTCAAGATTTGTGATGAATACACTCAGATCAAAAGCAATACCCTAGATTTACCAATTGTGTAAAAGTTTTCATAACCGCTTAAAATGTGCAGCATGCACATTTCAGTGTTCTAAACTATCTGTATTCGTTGAAATGCAATGCATTTTTACGTGCTGATAAGCCACCAGAACAGTCACACTGCTTCAATACAGTATGTTAGGAAAATATTAACTTTGTTACAAGCTCCTACTAAAGATGCACTCCGGTTAAACATAAATCCTATTCTTCAACTGAACTAAATTGCATGCCACGCCCTAACTTCTCCTGACATTTCGCAATGCAAGACAAAAAGGATTCAATTTTATTTGAAGCATCAGCAAAAACCTCAATAAGAAAACAAGAGCTCCAAATTCGTCTTTCCAGATTAAAGTAAAGTTTGCATTTCATTTCTAAATCAAGGTCCCAGAGCCTGGAGGAAGAGTGAAAAGGTGCAGAATCCATGTTGCATAAAGTCCAGTGTGAAGTTTTCACAATCGGTGATGGTTTTGGGGTAACATGTCTTCTGATGGTGTTGGTCGTCCACCTGGAAATTTTAGAGCAGGTCTTGATACGTGTTTACACCACCAGAGGTATCAAAACTTGTTTCAATAACCATGTTGTTACTGTGGTTAGTCAGCAAACAGGCCTGATTTTAACCTTGTGGAGAATCTATCGGGTGTTGTGCAGAGAAAAATGAGACCTGACTATGGAGATGACCTGAAGGTTGCTGTCAGATCAACCTGGGCCTCCATTACACCTCAGCAGAGCCACAGGCTGATCGCCTTCATATTACACTGCATTGATGCAATAGTTCATGCAAAATTAAGTGCACCAAGATATCCACATAGTTATCAGTCTGATGTTTCTCTTTATAATATGAGAATAGTTTTTATTCACTCACATAATGTTCTGCTTTTCTTAGATACTAAATCCTGAGTTTTCAATATCTGAATGCAATAATCAAAATAGAAATAAAAGCTTGACGTGTTTCATTGTAATGAATCCACCTAATGCATCAGTTTCACTTTCTGAAATGAAAAGATGGAACTTTTTCATTATATTCTAATTTTGAGATTTTCCTTATCTCCCAGTTTTCCCTCACTACGCCCTTCTAGCTGTTAAATGTTGCAAATGGTTGTTTTGAGTGCAGCCCTGTTCTCCAATGCATCTCAATAAGATCATGCCTCTGCCCAGGACTTTGCATTTCCTAATTCTCAACCATTGTTTAGGGAATTTACTGGTATGTGTTGCGTCACTTTTACAGATATTGCTGCATTTCCTTTTAGCACCCTCTGATTCACAGAGTATTCAGTTCCTGCCAAACTCGCCCTCCGTTCTGATGTTCGAATAACTCATTTTATAATCACCTATTCAATAAACCTCATTCCAGGAGTCTATGTTTTCGTCCATTTTGTGTCTGGCAAACTTCTGCCTTGCCTCTGTGTTTTTTCAGATAGGTTAGGTTTTGTTCTTGGATGCCTCCTATTAACCTGAAACTTGTACAGTCTTGACTGGATCAAGAAGGCAGGGCAACGTGTTCCTGCTTGGAGGTAGCTGCGATGTGGAGGTTGCTACTTCTGGGCTTGGGCCCCTCCCTGGAATATACCTCAAAGTTGACACTTTCATTGTGTGAAAAAGATGTAAAAGTTCATGGTGCATCACTATTTTGCAAGCAGCTGTGTCATTCCAACAGACTGAGACTGGGTGAACCTGTGCATATTCTCTTTCTACATCAGCATGAGCATGTTTAAACACAATTGTACACACTAAACATCTGAATACAGCTGCTTCTTTTTGCCTCAGTGCTCTAAAGCCAATAACACATTATCTGCCATTATGTCCAAGAGGAAAAGTGCATTAATATGAAGAGGTGACATTAAATCGTATCCTTGCGGCTGTGTTGAACCGTCGTTGCTCATAATCATGACATTGTGAGTTAATTAGGCTAGTTTATTATTTTTGACAGGACCCTGGAAGTCAGCTCACACAGGGGAACTGAAAGTGAGCTGCCAACTGTCTTGCAGACATTTAATATTCCTCATTCTCTCTCTGTTTTCACGCATTTTTAAAATAGAAATTGTGTCAGAAGCTCCATGTTTTGTGTAAAGAACAAAGAGAGAGATTATTCAGCTGCCTCAAGACTGATCCCTAACTTTCAAGAGTGTATTTCACAATTTGCAGTCAAATGTACATGTGGAAGTCTGAAGCCACCGCCGATGAGGGATTTTAAAGTTTAAAGTGTTTATGTTGTTTGAAGAGGAAGTATGTCACACTCCTGACTCAGAACTTCCAGCTTCCTTATTTTCCACCAGCTACGTCTTGATTTGCTGCTGGATTCACTTTCTTGATGACAAAACGTTATTATGATCAGTGACATTTACAAATAACGCTCTGATGTTGCATTTCAGGTCATGGGTTATATCTTCTGCCTAGGAAATCCCAGCAAGCAGTTGGGATTTTCTAGGCAGAATTATATTTACCATTAGCTGTATGAATTTATTAGAATTAGTAGTAGTAGCAATATTACAAATATTATTGTTAGTATGGCTTATGGTGTTCTCAGCCTCATCAGTATTCATTGTGGGTCCATTTTTTATCATAGTCATACTGCTTGTTTCTATCAAACAAAAGCATGTTATTTTTTTTTGTTTTTTTACCAATTATTATTTAGCTGGATGCATAGAAATAGCATTTCTATGCATCCGTATATGGATCTTCACAAACTTGCTTGTTTTCTCTAGTAAACACTTTGCTGGTTAGAGTAATTTCAGTTTGACTCTTTCCCAGCTATTTTGATGCATAAATATTTTTTAATTCCTTTGGGAAGTCTCAAGGAAATTCAGCATACTCTATTACCTTTTTTTTTAAATCTTTTTACAGTTTGTTATTAAATGCAAATCTAAAAGATGTTCCTTCTTGTGCCAAACAAATTCAGAGTTGTTCATTGATTGCACTGACTACTTTCGAACTTTGAAAGCGTCACCACAGAGTCCGTTATGCTGCTGAAATGTAAGAAGTATTACTGCTGCTCTCACCAAAATATTAACAACGATGACTGTGACATTAAAACCGTAAATCAAAAAATAAAGTTAGCTGACAAAGAGTTTTAAAGGCACATATCAGTAACTTCTCAAAAAAAAACTATCTGGAATTTCCACCATTTTATTTATGGCTTTAATAAATGAAAAAAACTTTCCACAAAAAGGAACAAAAGTGATATAACAGCCGATCAATACAAACTTGGATATTTTTAAGCCGTGTGAGGGGGAATAAATGTGTTCAACTCCTCAGACTCCATAAATTTAAAGGTCATTCTCTTCAAAACATCTGAAAGGAGCCATCACTCTTGTTAGTAATCGCTTCCTGCTACAAGAAGCTACTCTGTTGCAAAAATTACCCTTTTGATCAGGAAAAAAGTGCCGGCGTCTGCAGGAACACTGAGACATTAGGGAGCATTGTGCTTTGCCATCTGTGCCCTTGTTACACACCAGTTTCACCATCATCTGCAGCAGCGACACGCTTCAGAAGCATGTGACTATTCTTGATTGTCGTGCAGCTGTCTGCCTCAGATGACTGCAATGTCCCAATGCAATGAGATCCGAGACTATAAAAATAAACCCAGATGGAAATGTTCCTTCTCATATTAAGGCAAGTTAAAGCTTGTTTTTACCAAAACATGTTTTTTCTTTACATATTTGTTCAAACTGTCTTCATGTTGTGACTAAAGTTGAGCTCGATCTGTGAAAAAAAATCGAGTTCCTCCACCTAATTCCTGTGCTTCTATTGCCATCTGAAAAAATGCACCACTCCCGATCAAAAACAGCCAATCAGACCCAGGAGTAGCGTCTTACCGCTGTCAGTCATCCTTGTGAACGTGCTGCTCAGTGTGGAAATGGCGGAAAAACAACTTACCGTTCTAGGAAAACTGTTTATCTGCCGTCATCAGTGGCAATGCTAAGTAGCATAGTTAGCATTCACGACAGTTAACTGTAGCACAGCAGAGAACAAGGGGACGGGTGTGAGTAGCCGCTACTTTAGTATCTGCTTGATGGCAAAACCACAAATGATTTATTTGTTAATGCGATTGTAATTGCATCCAGTTTGCGAGGGGATTTGCTATATATCATCAAACTCCTGTTCTAAGATTGTTGACAGATTAAAAATCAAACACTTTGTCGCATCCTTCCATGTTGTTTTGCTAATGAAGGACTGGGCCACAGGGGAAACAGTCTGAGATCAGATTCTTTAGCTCTTTGTCTTCAGCATCCAAGAGAAGCTAATATCTCTCCAGCAAGTCTGATACCTTCAGAGATTTACCAGATGTAATTTCTCTAATTTGCAAAACAAACTACATTTTTGCAGGGATGTTGTCATGTCTTCTGGTGCTCTCAAAAAAAGATGCAAGGCTTAAGTTACATGTAACCCATGGATCCCGTAAGCCTCATGTTGTCAGCACCTTTGATGCATCACAAATTTCTGTTTATCACTCACAAACCAGCTTGGGGGAGATCAAAGGCATGTTTTGCTGAACTAATCTGGCTGGAGGCATGCAGGAAAAAATGGATTACCTCCTTAACACAGAGCCAAGTTAAAACTTTATGCAAGTGTATAAAAATGCAAAGGTTTATCTTCTGCATATTTTCATTTTACAGCTGGCTGTGCACTATCACTGTGTTACTGAATCAAACCACATCCTTTATTTTGGCTCAGCTGGTGAATTAGGCTTTGGCCACTGAATGAGTTTTGTGATAGGGTGATTAACATTAGATCAAAATATTATCTGTTATAAAAATGCTGTGTGTGAATCACAACACTCAGGCTGGCACCTTCAAAATGAAGTGCTTACACACTGTAAAAAACAGCTTATAGAATCTGCCCAATAAATTTGAGGTAACAATTTGTGCTCATTTTGGCTGTTTAATTTATATAAAATATGTTTTTTTTATTAAACAGCACCTTTTGAAAGTACTTTTAAAACTGGGTAAAATATGAACATTATCAGTACATGTCATTGTTGTTTTTCTTCCCGCTTGAGCGTATCAGGACGCAGAATTTGTTGAGTATCAGTGACGTTCAGTTCGGATGATTGCGGCCTGGATGTTAGGTCGCATTTAAATCGGATACGTGTCGAATATGGGTCACATTCGAAAAGAATCTGACCTGTGCTGATCAGACTGACATGAAAAGATCGGATACAGGTCGCATTACGTCAAAAAAATCGGAATTGAGTCACTTCAGGCTGCAACTTAGTGTCTCTAGTTATTTCTTGTTACTCTAATTTAATTATGCTCCTTAGGTCTAGTTATCATTTAGTGTCGGATTCATTCCCTAGTCCCTTGTGTACTCACCCCCTGTGTCATTTTCTCTCTCTCTCTCCCCTCTCACCTGCAACCCATTAGCTCAAAAGCCCAAGTCGTTTATTAAGAATTTATTGAGATTTAAACTTACAAATTGCAAAGATTGTTTAAATATTTACTACTGCAACAAATTATTTAAATATATTGATTTTAAAGATGGTTGTTGTTACATTTGTTATTCTGTCTCTCTTTTATCGTAGGTCTGTTGAATTTAGACAGTAGTAGGTTATAAAAGGCTGCCTGTCAACATCTTTCTGGGCTGCTGCTGACATATGCAACCTATTGAACTGATAACCTGCTCAGTGTTGGTGAATAAACACTGGGTGGTGTGCCTCTCAAAGCTCCAGTTGCTAAAATCTGTTGTCACACCTGTTGATAGTTTCAAGATATTTAAAAAAGTCTAGTAAGGCGTTCAGTGCAATTGCAACATTCCTCTTGAGAAGAAACTCAAATTGAGGATTGTCTCAGAAAGAGGCATGGTGGTTGTTTAGGATGTAACTGAAGGAGAATGTGTAGACAGAGAAGATGAGTGGGCCAATAATGGATCCCTGTGGGATCCATTAGCTTTACTGTGAAGCTTTTGAGTCCTTTAGGTGGGACTTAAATCCATCAAGACCCACTGATTTTATGGAAACATATTGGTCGAGCCAAGAGTTAGAAACAGATTCATGATCATTTGTATGATCAGGTGTTCACTAAACTGTGAAACATCCTTTGTCTGAGAACATCACTGCGGTATATTTAGTCAAATTTGAGATATTTAATTCATCATCAAAATGGTAGAAAGACTGCAACTGATTAAAAAATTACATTGCAATTACATCTATACCATGCACTGTATCTATTTATTACTTCTTAGGATCCCTTACAATCTAGGATCAGCAGAAATATATTATAAATATATATATAATACTTACTTTTATATAAATATATTATACAAGAACCTCTGTTGAAGTGTATTTAAAAATACATAAACAATAAGAGCAGAAACAATGGAAACAACAGATGTTCTAACACTAAATTACAGCTTCATGTACATTTTAGCGGAAACACACTATGGAGGGAAGGAAGTCAATTTCCTCTAATCCCCCATTGTTAATGTTGATGGACTTAAGTGTTTGTTAACCAGGAATGTTCCATCTCTCTTTCCATCCCAGTGGCACATCTTCAGTCCAAACGGTTACACAATAATCAAACGCTGCACTGTCCTAAAGGTGTTTTTATCCCTCATGTAGCTGATGTATTTTTCAGCCAATGTTCCTTGGGCGTTTTGGACTGTCATTGCTGCTGTTGGTATTCATGGACAGGTTGTATTAGCCTTGCACCTTTCCCTGGGCACTCGCCGCTGTGATTTAGGAGAACTGTAGAGCCATGCATTTTTAGACGAGTAGTTGATAAGAAGGCTGGGTGATTTATGCTTTTGTTTACAGTGGAGTGTGGGGACCTGGACCGGCAGTGATGACGATGGGAGAGAGGCTACACTGGGCAAAGTGTGAATCTAAGTGTGCAAGTATGCTTGCATACCTGCATTCATCCATCCATCCTTCCATTCATTTTCTGTGCACCTTTGTCTCTAGTTGGGTCGGGAGGGCTGCCGGTGCCTATCTCCAGCTAATGTACCTGCATTCATGAGCTTCTAAATTTGGGTAAGTTATGCACAAAAACGACGATGAGAGTGAAAAGCAGAAGCCAGTCAAGTATCAGTTTTTGATACTTGACTGGCTTTTTGCAATAGTGACTTGTAAAAACGTATGGTAACACTTTATTTGAAGGGGTGTGCATAAGACTGACATGACACTGTCATAAACATGACCTAACATCTGTCATGAACATGAAGAAGTCTTTATGAATGTTTATGACAGTTGTCATGAAGTGGCATTTGGTAAATAATGACACTTAATGCAAAGTTGCTCTAAAAATTACGTTGAAAGTCCATTAAATAAATTATCATAATTTACATAATCATGCAAAGTTGGCACTTTTAATGGACTTTTAATGCAACTTTTAGAGCAACTTTGCTTTAAAAGTGTCATTATTTACTGAATGACACTTCATGACAACTGTCATAAACATTCATAAAGACGTCTTCATGTTCATGAAAGATGTTATGTCATGTTTATGTCAGTGTCATGTCGGTCTTATGCACACCCCTTCAAATAAAGTGTTACCAAACTTATCCACACCCTTCAAATGTTTCCAGATTTTTTCACATTAAGAACACAATTTTTCAAACTTTTATTGAGAGAGATCTTATGTACTGATGTAAAGTAGCACATATAAAATGTGCAACTGGTTTTGTGAAAATTTTTCTCTAAACTTAAAATATGTCTCGAGAGGGTTATTGGAGCCGTCATCAGAATTAACTGATCCAATGACAGGGCACCACTCCATCATGAAAAGCTGAGTCGACATTTGTGTAATTTTTTATTATTACAAATCCAGTTGTTCTCTGAAGACTTCAGATGTTTGTTGGAGTAAACTGGTGAACAAGAAGCATCATGAAAAGAGGACCAATCAACATCTAGGGAGGCTGTATTTAAGAAGCCCAGCTGGGGAGCTGGAAGCTCTCTCTGTCCAACTGTCTGTAATCTGACACATGTCTCATTGCTCCTTGTTTGAAGGTTTGTGGTGGGAGTTAGAGGGCGAGGTAAGTTTGGGGTACCCTGTACACTTCATCACGCAGGTGTTTTATGTTAGACACACTAGGTAAGCAGGTGGGTGCCGCCCATGTAAAGTTTTGCTGGAAACCTTTGTTAGATTAGATAGGCAGGGTTTGTGTTTTCTATTTCTTTTCTTTAGAATAGATGCTAGTTAGGCCCTGTTTTGTTTTATTTTCTTTGATTTGGCACCACCTTACCGTCCCTTTCTCCCCCACAGTGTGTACAAGCCTTCTGGGATGTTTGTTATTAATAAATCCTTTTTATTTAAAAAAAAAAAACATTCACCTGGACTCTGTCAATTTTTGTGGTTGTCGCATTACTCCCCTCCTCCTCACTAAGGGGGTTGGGGGGGCGTAACAGTCACAATTAATTGAATGAAGTTTGTTAAACTTATTTATTTACATTTGTTTAAACTCGGATGAACCTAATTTGATTACGTGTGACTAATTAACACAATATATTTAAGTTAGGTCACATGTTCAATTTTTTCAGTGTGTTTATTCTGTTGTCTTGCTCTGTCAGTTTATTTTTTTGTTTGTTTTTTTAATTATTCTTATTTTCTGTTCTTTGTGCATCTGGATTTTGTTTCCTTAGTTCTGTATTTTTCCTTCCTCTTGTTTTACACTTTCTACTTCTTTGTGAATGATAAAAAATGTTTCTTTTCTATTTCATCTCAAATGCCCTTTATGGAGAAAGCAAAGGAATCTAATTCGGTGGTAATTTACAATCTTTCAGTTTCAAATATTTCTTCTTATGCCACAAGATGAAGCTTTAATCTGGGTTTCAGCAGAGGTTGAATGAAGTAATGCACTTGACTGAGGAACTCACTGTGTAAATCTGTCAAAGCGGTGCTGGGCAACTCTCTGAACCTGAAGACTGCTGATCACTGGATTTTGTGAAGTGAGTTCTGAAGAGTCCAGATTCTCAAACGGGTTCTGTGTTGTTCGTATGAAGTTCCCGTCAGTAACTGTGTTCCCTTGAAATGACACAGAAATTAGTTTCCAAAGTCCATTTTGATTAATTTTAAAAACAGTTTGTCTGAATTAGTTCCACATATGAAAGTGGCACAGATTAAATTTTCTTTTGGGTGAAAAGATCAGAGTTTGCTGTAGGATGGATATGGGTTAGATGTGGACCAAAAAAATGGATTTGGTGTCACATTTGCCTGCAGTGTGAACGTAGCCTTTCTTTTTAGTCACTCCTAAACTCACAGGATACTAAAGTCCTAATACATTTCCACATTCACTGTCTGCAGTGTCTCATCTGAGTGGTTTACTTCATAGATATGATGAAATTGTGACGCTGTCAGATACACGTTAGTCACTTTGGGAGCAGCTGCTGAGTCGCCAAGCTGCTCTGACTTTGGCTCAGATTGTGTAAAAGCTGAAGCGACTCATTGCTGCCATGACATCTATCCACTAACAATGCAGATATATGAGGTTTACTGTCGGCCGATACAGAAAAACACTGCTAAATTTACTTAGAATGATTGTTTTGTAAATTACAAATTTGTTTGATAACCCAGTACAGTACACTTAAATACACCCAATAGCTGCACAAGCTTAGTCAAACATGTGAAAACAACACAATAATTTGTTCATTCAATGCAATCAGGAATGTAACAGCCAATGTGAAATAAATAATAAAGAAACTGACAGAAATGATAAGTTGACTACCTTTGATCAAAGAGGTAAAAAAGCAAACCTATCAAATCACACTTCTGTGAACTTTGTATCTGACAGCCATCTTGGTAGGTACCCATAACTAACTGTCAAGGCAGTTGCTATGGTGTGGCTATGACAACAATGAACAATCCACAAGCTTTGAATAAGCTCTGGCCTCTTTCCTATCTCACTTATAAACAAACTTATAAGCGCTGTGCTTGCCTACCAAGATGGAGGTTCAAATAACTTCCGGGTCAGGCGTGTGAACAATATATTGGGAATTCAAAATATAATATAAAATAAATATAAAGATGACATCTCTCAGAGTGGAAAACATAGAATTAGACTAAATAGATTCGCCCTTGTGGATTGGACACATTATTACCCAATCTAGAATTATTTAACTATTTGTATAGATATTAATATCGGATAAGTGCATCTTTACTTTCCACTATAATCCCATTAAAATGTTTTCTACACTGATTTACAGCTATCAGAGGAAACTGAACAGATAAGTTGCCAGGAACGATGAAGTTCCTGGCAACACTGCAGTGTTATAGGTTCCACTTTTAATGAACGTACAAGGTTCCACTTAATGACCTCCCTCTGGGAGAGGATGTGTTATTGTTGAGGAGATATTTCCCAGCGCTACTGGCAGAGGAACATTGATTTCCTTACTATTTCTGGCAGCTCAATGCAGGGATTCACTCACACTTACATACACGCACACACACTTTTGTCTTGCTATCTTTACGGGGACTTTCCATTGACTTCCATTCACCGTAACTCTGACCAAAACTTAATTCACACCTTGGACCTAAACCTTACCCCAAACCCAAAAACAGTGTTTCTTCTTTGAGTCCCCACAATGTAATATGTGCCAGGAAAATCCATCCATTCATCCATCCTTGTCCCTTACTGGGGTCATTCCGGGTGAGGGGTGGGGTCACCCTGGACAGGTTGCCAGTCTGTCTCAGAGCAACACAGAGACACACAGGACAAACAGCCATGCACACACACACTCACACCTAGGGGCAATTTGGAGAGGCCAATTAACCTGACAGTCATGTTTTTGGACTGTGAGAGGAAACTGGAGTACCTGGAGAAAACCCATGCATGCACAGGGAGAACATGCAGGCTCTATGCAGGGAGGCCAGGGCTGGGAATTGAACCCAGAGCCTTCTTGCTGCAAGGTAACACCTCTACCAACAGCGCCACTGTGGAGCCCTGCCCGGAAAATAGTCCCCACAATGCATCAAATACAGGATACACACCCACACAAAATAGGCTTCTACTCGCTTTGACATGAGCCAGTGATGTCACTCATTCTCTTGACAGTGATGTCACTCATTGTCTGTGACATCACTGACATCACTCCCTTTATTCCAGAGCAACTCATTTGTTCTACAAGCAAACAAAGTTGGAAGAGAAGGTCCTGTTATTTTATTCTGTTTTGCAAAGACACGGTGGATTTTATTTAAAACATGGCGCACAGTGGCTGTTATCCCTGTAGTATTGAAGATCAGGCAAGCCTGCAGACAAACAAAAGTTATGACGACATGACCCCTGAAGAACTGGAGAGAGAAAACAACAAACTCCGCCAGTTGGTGGAAGATCTCCGGAGGACCATTGAATGCTCTAAACCTGGCAAGAAATCCAGGCATTCAGTCTTGCAAGCTAACTGTGACATGTTAGCTAGTGAGAACAATGCACTTCAAGCTGAAATCATGTGTTTTCGAGTAGAGCTACAAAACACACAGCTCAAACACGAGGACATGAGAGCTGAGGTGCGTTGCCTGGTAGAAGCCCGAAAGATACTGAAAAAAAGACTCCTGAGGCCTCAGATAAGCTTGGCAAGGGCACATCTGGGTATTCTACAGCGAGCCGAAGACTTGCAGAGGCTTTCAGAGGAGTTGGGCGAGATCCGGAGCCAGTATAACAGAGACTGCGAGGAAATCGAGTACCTTAGACAGCAAAACCAGACGTTAATGTCTGAAAATGCTGGTCTAAGGGAAAGATTGGCTCGACAGCCGACTGAGGAGCACCAGGAGATTGAGGGACCAGATTCAGCTCTGCAAAAAGTTGGTAAAAAGGTAGGAACAGTTTTCAAGGCCATGTACCGATGTCTAGGTTTTTGAATTTTAAAAACTGTATAATTAAGTCCTGAATGTCCAAATCTGTCATAAAGTGGGGTTGTAGGTGGTGAGGATGAACGCAGGCGGACCCAGGAGGTAGGTGAAACTGATGAATTTAATGAAAATAATCTCAGGAACAGAGCAACGGAGGAGCAACGAGGAACAACTGAGAGCACTGGAAAATGGGTACACATGACGAGGACCCGACAAGGAACACAGAAGACAGGTGAGACTAAATACACACGGGGTAATCAAAGGAATGAGACACACATGGGAGACAATCAACGGGGAAAAACGCAGCCGACTGAAGGCTCGGGCGGAGCAGGGTCTGGGGGGGCTCAGGCTCGGAAGGAGCATTAGGAACACTGGGAGCACTGGGAGCAGACGACTCTGGAGGCTCGGGAGGAGCACAGGAAGGTAGAGTCTTGGGCAGGGCAGAAGGGAACCTGGAGGACGCTGTAAGAGTCTCAAAGGCAGCGCTGAGGAAAACTGAGGATTGTCTGAGAGCCTCAAGGAAGCACTGAGGGAACTGAGGCCAGTGACTGTGGCAGCAGTGGAAGCGGGAGACAGAGCGACTGGTGCTCCAACAGGGACGAAGACTGAAGCAGGAGGAGCTGAGGTGAACATCTGAGCAGTGGCTGGAGCTGAGGGTGTGGAGCGGACATGTGGAGCTGGAGCAGATACAGGAGGACCTCTGACTGGTGCGGGAAACAACGGAGAGACTGGAACAGTTGGAGCAGGGTTGGAGGTGTGTTTGTCTTGTAAGAAAATTTCATAAAGTCCAAGAATAAGTTCCAACATGGTAGGGCGATCCTTGTATTCCTGGAGGAGGCGGCAGTAGTCTTCATCAGTGTACTCACTCCACGTCTCTGGGCCCATGATGATATGTTGCAATCCTCACCATTTGTGGTCGGATCCTTCTGTCATAAAGTGGGGTTGTAGGTGGTGAGGATGAATGCAGGCGGACCCAGGAGGTAGGTGAAACTGATGAATTTAATGAAAATAATCTCAGGAACAAAGCAACGGAGGAGCAACAAGGAACAACTGACAGCACTGGAAAACAGGTACACATGACGAGGATCCAACGAGGAACACAGAAGACAGGTGAGACTACACATGGGGTAATCAAGGGAATGAGACACACCTGGGAGACAATCAACGGGGAAAAAACTCAGCGACAGGACTCACAGGGAACAGGACTACACAGAGAACTCAAAAATAAACACACACAAACACGGATCATGACAGTACCCCCTCCTCAAGGGGCGGCTACCAGATGCCCACAGGAAAGTCCAAAAAACAAAACAACCCAACAGGGTGTGCGGAGGGGTGACACCAGGAGGGCCAGAGTCCAGAAAAAAAACAGGAACTCAAACACGGAAAACAGTCTGGGGGCCGCCCACGGAACAGGAGGGGGAGCTTGGGCCGTGGTCTGCTTTGTTTTTTTTCTAGAAAAGAATTTGCAAATGACAAAAATATATTGTCAAAAGTAACTTATTATTCCTTCTGTAAGGCTGTATGATGGACAGGCTATGAGAATTTTTGTCTCATTACAAGAAAATAGTCATAATATTATTTTACCAGAGGAATGTCTTAAAATTATGAAACAAAATATGTTTTAATGATTTTTATCTTTCCTCGAAGCAGACTCAGTTGTTTACACAATCATTTCAAAGATGTTACTGATGATAATTTGATGCTGATGTGTTAAAAGATAAAGTAATTCCTTATCTGTAAATCTGACACCAGTAGTAGATTCCTCATTTAAATTTTGTTTTTGTATTGGAGTTCTGATAAAACTTCTACTTCATTCTTCTGAATATTATGACTTATTCTCGTATAATTTCAACTTTATTCTTGTAATTTAAAAATGTTCCATTGTAGAATTGACCTGAATTGAAAATATAAATACTGTAAATAGAAGATATAAAGCACACTTGTGAAATAATAAGTAGGGAAGTATTGTATGTAGCGAATACAAAGAGGAATCAGGAATAAAACATGAGGAAAAAAAGAAAAAGCAGGAGTAAAAAGTAAAGATTTCATCAATAAAGTTTTGTAGGAACTTTGACTTTTACTGTGTGGTTTAGACATGAAAATCTGTTTAAAACGTTCAAAAACCCAAAAACAAGCAATACATCACAAAGGCAAGCAGGTAAAGACATTAAATCGTATACATTTAAATCATAGTATATTAAAAATTGTTGAAAAAATGAAGAGAGAAGACAAATCTTTAAACAATCCAAACATTTATTGATAAAAGAGCTAAAAAATCCACAACAGACATAAAAATGTTGAAAAGAACCAAAACCAGCTCTGTGGCTGAATGATAAGAAATAAACTTTGAATATTGTTTATGAAAAAACATGAGTATAAAAGTGGATCATTTGTATATTGAGAATTGTTTTATATTAACTAGTTAGATAATACAAAGAGGAATCAGGAATAAAACATGAGGAAAAAAAGAAAAAGCAGGAGTAAAAAGTAAAGATTTCATCAATAAAGTTTTGTAGGAACTTTGACTTTTACTGTGTGGTTTAGACATGAAAATCTGTTTAAAACGTTCAAAAACCCAAAAACAAGCAATACATCACAAAGGCAAGCAGGTAAAGACATTAAATCGTATACATTTAAATCATAGTATATTAAAAATTGTTGAAAAAATGAAGAGAGAAGACAAATCTTTAAACAATCCAAACATTTATTGATAAAAGAGCTAAAAAATCCACAACAGACATAAAAATGTTGAAAAGAACCAAAACCAGCTCTGTGGCTGAATGATAAGAAATAAACTTTGAATATTGTTTATGAAAAAACATGAGTATAAAAGTGGATCATTTGTATATTGAGAATTGTTTTATATTAACTAGTTAGATTTAGCCTTTAAGTCTCACTTTTATTAGAATCTCTTAGTTTTTCTTGGTTATAAAATCTCAAAGTGTCAGTTTAGTCAGACAATTTTTTAAACTTATTTCTTAAAAATGCAGCCTAAAACCATTTCTTTATTATACTTGTGTAACTGGGTCTATATTAATAATTGTATATATTTCCACAAAATGTGTTCTTTCATATATTTGTCTGCCTCTGCTTGACTGTTGCTGTGTTCCTCTGTGTCTACTAGAAGGGGTCTGGTCCTCCAACTCCGCCTTATTTTCTTATTCTATTGTTCAGGGTCCTCCAGAACTTATATGAATATTAAGTTATTAATTTCCTCTTCCCTTTTGTTATTGGTTCCACTGGGAAGAGGCAAGTTTTATAATCTATTGTAATCCTTTCACTTATATTGTTCAAATGTTTATTTTTCCTTCTGTATTAATAACAAGTGTTTGGATATTTTCATTTGAGTTGCTATTACACCTTTATATCATCTTTTATGCATGGTAACTATTATTTTGTATAGATCGGGTTGGAGAACTGGAGCACATGCTAGGTGCTAATGCTAATATCTCCCGATTGACAGATTGAATAAACGGAGACTACCTTCAGGCCCAGACTTGATGTCTTGTGGTTTGAAAACCAGGGAACCCCAAAGGAAGCCAATGTTGCACAAAAGTCACAAGTCATCCAATTTGGAGTTTTCAGCATAGATGTGGAAGAAGGAGCTCTGGTGAAATCAAACCAAAACTCATCTTTCCCACTAACATGTGCAGAGTTATGTTTGGCTGGAAGCTGACATCACACATCACCCTGAACGTACCAAACATAAGTTATAGAGTTATGAAAGATGATGATTGATTGAGTGTGATTTAGCAAAAGCAAAGAGGTGACTAAACTTTTCTGTCTCCAGGTGTTCAAAGATGGTGATGACATCCAGTAAAAGACTTTCATTGCCTCAAAAATACAATTATACAAAGTCTTGACTCAGGGGCTATAAATGCAAACACACAGCACACTTCTCAACTTCTAACATGGGTTTTTATATGAGCTGTTCATGTTTTAATGTGACATAATGAGGAAAGTATACACTGGTTTTGATCAGACCTGTCTGAAGAAGAGAGTGATGCACAGCAAGTTTAGAAAGCAAAAAAAAAACAATTATGAAAACTCTAGTATTGCCTTTATGATATACACATATATTACAAACCTAAAAGCTAAATTAAGGCTTGCTATTTGTCCACAGTCAACGTAGCTTTGGTCAGCTAAAGATTTATGCCCCTAAGCATCACATAAAGGTTCAACAAATTTCATTCAATACAGAATTTTCCCTGATGGAGAGGTGGCCAGATCATTAGCCTTGTCCTCTTTGAAGGCATTACCCTTCCTAAATGGTACCACTCTCCATCAGGTGTAGAACATAAAATGAGTCGTTTGACTGCTGATGAAAATTGCCTCCATCAGTACGCTCACACCTCTCTGCTGCCACTGACAATTCTCTTCCCGACAAGAAAGGGAGTCAAGGAAGAGCCAGCCATCCTCTCTGACCTAAAGGTCACCAACCCGCAAAACAATCCGATAACGTTCTCCATAAATAATAAATATTAAGTAATGCCCCAGAAGGAGGTTTTTTGAAAGATAACAGGAAAGACTACACAATTTTGTGAAACGGTATTTGCCCGTCATAAAGATTATTTTTTCTTTGCTGTTTTCACTATAGTATTTTTAGATCATGAAAGTATTTTTAATATATGATGGTCTGAGTGAATACAGAAAGCCTTCATGTTGATAAATCGTGAACTAACTGAACTGGAGAGCTCCTTCAGCGACAGACTGCTGCATCCTGACTGCACAAAGGAGTGTTTCTGCAGATCCGACCTCCCAGCAGTTATAAACAACTCTACTCCCAATAATCAGCCTCTGTTGTTATTCGCACATTCCTGTATGCACAGTTTTCCCACTTCTTGTAAATAATCTGTTGTATCTATACACATTTATATCCATGTACATCCAGTGCATTTTCTTCTCTACTAGGCTGCACATTAGTTTTAATCTGAATATGTTGGATTCTAGGCTGCACAGTGGTGAAACCTGCCTGTTACAGCCTTACGTTAGCTGAACAGATCAATATGCAATGTGTACCATATGTGACATACATTAAAGACTTTATTTTACCTGAAAAGGCTTTTACTAAACTGTAATCGTGTTAGCCACGCTAATCGTGTTAGCCACTGAGTACCGAGTGCTAGCGTGCTGCTCTGCACTGTTCTATCAGAGCAGGCTTAGGCACATTCGAACATTTGCAAACAACAAAAATCACTCATTTCAAAATCACCCTCAAAACAAGAACAATAGGTGTCAGTGATCTTGTCCACAGCTATATTTATGCTGACGGTGTGAGGATCTGCTGTGTTCCTCATCGACCGGTAGCATTTAGCTGTGACGAGCACAATGTTGGGGGCAACGCGTGGCTCAAGCACCTTGATGTCGTCCAAAAAAAATGACATGAACTTGTTGGTTCCCTTGTCCATTGTCGTGGCTGATGTTTTTTGAAAATTCGGCAGAAATGCAACATTAATCGACTCAGAAATACTCTATAGAGAGTCAGTTGAGGCTATGTTAACTAAGCCCGGCAAGGCTTTGCTTGTGAGACATGTAGTCCGTGGGACTGTCGAGGGGCGTTTCTGAGCGAAGCTTGGTAAGGTCCATTGGCGAACTAGCATACTGCGTCCTTGTGAACTCGGTAAGAACGAACTTTCAACTGTTCTTGCGGGTACCTACTTGCCAAGAACTCAAGAACATATTTGTGTTCTTGAGTATTGAGAAATGGCCAAAGACTCCTTCAAATGCGCCCTTCTTTTCCCCAGATTTGAAGGATGGGTCCAGTGTATCCTTCACGGCCCACGATGTCCCATAATTCTTTGCTGGTTCCAACTGGGCGGTCAGGCAGAGCGTCAATGGCGGTGAATAGTTACAAATTATTTAGCTATATAACACTTTAAATGACACAACGTGATTTGGTACAATGTTTTTAGGCGAGAATGTAAGTGTGTAGATCTCAAATATCTGCTCGGTTCATCATCCGTTCATCACCTAAATGCCATATTGCTCTGACATTTTCGGACCTGTCAGCTTCCGCTGCGTTAGCATCCAGCTCCCCTCCAGCTGTCAGCTGGCCGGGCGCTCGAGGTTCGGTACACCGAGAGAAAACGCCTAACTCCGGGCACATTGTTATAAAAACTCCCGCTAGCTTTCCCCAATGAGTGGGAGTTAAACACCGATATTAATCAGACAAGTCTGGTTGAAAAATGTTTGGTTTATAAAGTATTTCAAAGCAGAGTACAACGGTTTGATTAATTAAAATTAAGCCTTCAAACATAATAGGTTTATTTAACCGTAATGTCCTATCTGCGATGTGGAGAGTATTATATTTGTAAATGAATGATTTGTATTCCTTGTAGAAAAGTCCAGTACACATTTGAACATTTTAGAATCAAACTAAGACATTTTCTTTTTTGCTATGGAACATCCTTTACTATAAAAGGTGAAGAATAATATAGAAATCATTAATACATGACTGAAAAACAACTTCGGCTCCGTTGTTTTTTTTTCTTCTTCTCCACTCTCTGCTTCACGTTGTCACGGTTGCTAGGCAACACGAGTTACACTGAGGTGGGGACAGTTGGTGAAGGCTGGACCCGTAGACATTAATGTCTATGGCTAAACCTGTCCGAATCCACAGATATTTTTCTTCCGGTCTTAGTTTATTCCCGGCCTTCGGGTCCTTCGAAGGACGCAGACCCTGAATTCGGACACAGCTATAATCTCGGGTCGGCTTGTGGACCGCAGGAGGTTGCCATGGCAACGGGTGTGCTTAACGGACAGAGAGAGACGGAGAGTAAAAAAGTGCGAGTCAGGGGCGGAGCTATAAGGGGCCCGGGTCTGGAGGGAGGAATGGATTCAAGTCGAGAAAGTGCGCCTGTTGAGAAAGGTGTATTTAATGTCACAGTCACTCCCTCCTCCCCCTAGACCCGGTGATTCGTTAGGGGCCCGGTGATTCGTTAAGGGGCCCGGTGATTCGTCAGGGGGCCCTTTGATTCGTTAGGGGCCCAGTGATTCGTCAGGGGGCCCGGTGATTCGTTAAGGGGCCCGGTGATTCGTCAGGGGGCCCGGTGATTCGTCAGGGGGCCCGGTGATTCGTTTGGGGGCCCGGTGATTCGTCAGGGGGCCCTTTGATTCGTTAGGGGCCCAGTGATTCGTCAGGGAGCCCGGTGATTCCTTAGGGGCCCGGTGCGAGTGGTTTAGAGTTGATCACCTGTTCGGGTTGTTTTACCTTTGCTTAGTTTTGCATTGGCGCATCACAGCCACTGTAGTTTACATCATTTACAACAAACATCAAACACGGTAAATATGTTTCATTAAGTATTTAACAAACAAATGGCTTCTTCCGCGATAATTATGAAGTTAAATGAATTATCTAATATAAAAAATAGTTTAGTGCTGTCGGGTTCAGAGTCTGAGAGGCTTTTCCTTTATCAAACAATTTTATTTTTGTGCATCTTATTTAGTGGAAATATTGATGTTGATGAGATTGCTACAGGCTCCAGCTCGGTAATAGAGCCAAGCCAGAGCCGGGCTGCTGAAGTAGAGCCGGTGGAAAAGGGGCATTATATTTTTATTCACAAACAATTGTATCTTGTTAGTTGGGAGCATACACACGAATAAAACGTAAATACATCCGTAGTTGGATGGCCCATTTCCTCCTCCTACTCTTCTCTGCAGTCCGCTCTAACTCACGTGACATGGCGTTCGAGCTTCAGCCTGTCACGTCACGTTGCTGACGTCAGCTGCCTTGGGCCTATGCATAGATAAGTAAACTGGCAGAAATGTTAACTAAGCCCGGCTTGTATTAGAATACAAATAACAATTTGTTATTTGTATTCTGCTTCCTTCGTTCGTGTGTTTACTTGTGTGTGTGTTATTTGACTTAAGAATGAGTTTTTTCCCAAGATTTTCGAGATGGATTGGAACCGGACTGGGGCTCCACAATTTGGATCGGCCCAAACCGGCACAAAATTATAAGATAGACGAGCCATTTACATATAATATAACTTTGAGGAAAGCGGGAGTACTTCCCTCGCACAACCTGGCAGAAAAAACGAGACGATTTTGCACAGGAGTGCCAATGTCTGGGGTTGACCTAATAAGATCACTATATTTACCTACAGAAGTGAGATCCCGTTCGACTCAAACGCCCCGCAATGTATTTAGGTTTGGAAATATGCCACTTTATCCCCTTCCTGATTTTTCTGATGTAAGGCCTAGAAGCTGTTGAGCTTGAAAATTGAGGTTTAAAGATAAGGCACAGGTGTCAAACTCCAGTCCTGGAGGGCCACTGCCCTGTAACTTTTAGATGTGCCTCTTCTTAACCACACCTGAATAGAATAATTAGGTCATTAGCAAGGCTTTGGAAGTAATTAAGCCATTTCATTCCAGTGTTTTGTAGCTGTGGCACATCTAAAAGCTGCAGGACAGTGGCCCTCCAGGACTGGAGTTTGACACCCCTGAAAGGTAAGTAAGTAAAGTAAGATAATTTTATTTATATAGCGTATTTATATAGAGTGATTGCTGCAGAAATGCCAGAAAAAGTGGAGTAAAGCTTAAGAAGAAAGCAGAAGAAATAGAAATAGTTGAACAGTGAAACTAATAAAAAAAGCATACATTTAGTAGAAGGAGAAATTAGTACACAACCAGAAATATTTGAAGAAGTGAAACATAGCAAAACAAAGCAAAAAGGAGCAAAAAAAGCATATTTGCAGAATGATTGATGGAGAAATACAAGAAACATGAAAACAAAGATTAAGATGTAGAAAAAACAGAAGAAAACTACAGCCATACATTGCAGAAAAAGTGTAAGTAATGAAATTTAGTAGAATTCAGCAGAAGAAGCAGGAGTTTGTGTGCAACCTCAGTTATTTGAAAAAGTCAAAAAGTTAAACAGAGCTTAAGATAATGCATAATTACCACAGGAAGCGGAAATTAGTACAAAACCAGAAATAATTGAAAGAGTTGAACAGTGAAACAGCAAAATACATGAACTAGCAGAAGCAGAAATTCGTAGAACGCCAGACATGGTTTAAACAAACAGTGAAACAGCAAAAAGGATAAACTAGGAGATGCAGAAATTAGTACAAAACCAGAAATAATTGAAGTGAAATATAGCAAATCCAACCATCCATCCATCCATCCATTTTCTTCCACTTATCCGGGGTCTGGTCGCGGGGGCAGCAGCTTCAGAAGGGAGGCCCAGACTTCCCTCTCCCCAGCCACTTCTTCCAGCTCCTTCAGGGGAACCCCAAGACATTTCCAGGCCAGCCGAGAGACATAGTCCCTCCAGCGTGTCCTGGGTCTCCCCTCCTCCCGGTGGGACGTGCCCGGAACTCCTCACCAGGGAGGCGTCCAGGAGGCATCCTGACCAGATGCCCGAGCCTCAACTGGCTCCTCTCGACGTGGAGGAGCAGCGGCTCTACTTTGAGTCCCTCCCGGATGACCGAGCTTCTCACCCTATCTCTAAGGGAGAGCCCGGCCACCCTGCAGAGGAAACCCATTTCGGCCGCTTGTATCCGTGATCTCGTTCTTTCGGTCATGACCCAAAGCTCATGACCATAGATGAGGGTGGGAACGTAGATCGACCGGTAAATCGAGAGTTTCTCCTTTTGACTCAGCTCTCTCTTCGCTACGACGGCCTGGTACAGCGCCCGCTTCACGGCAGACGCTGCCTCAATCCGCCTGTCGATCTCCCGCTCCCTTCTTCCCTCATTTGTGAACAAGATCCCCAGATACTTAAACTCCTCCACTTGAGGAAGTACGACCCCCCTGACCCAGAGAAGGCACTCTACCCTTTTCCGGCTCAAGACCGTGGCCTCGAATTTGGAGGCACTGAGCCTCATCCCGGCTGCTTCACACTTGGCTGCGAACCGCTCCAGCGAGAGCCGCAGATCACAATCTGATGAAGCCAACAGGACCACATCATCTGCAAAAAGCAGAGATGCGATCCTAAGGCCAGCAAAACGGGTCCCCTCAACACCTCGGCTGCACCTAGAAATTCTGTCCATGAAAGTAATGAACAGAATCTGTGACAAAGGGCAGCCTTGGAAGAGTCCAACTCTCACCGGAAACGAGCCCGACTTACTGCCGGCAATGCGGACCAGACTCTGACACCGGTCATACAGGGACCTGACAGCCCGTATCAAAGGGCCCGGTACCCCATACTCCCGGAGAACCCACCACAAGGCCCCCCGAGGGACACGGTCGAACGCCTTCTCCAAGTCCACAAAACACATGTAGACTGGTTGGGCGAACTCCCATGCACCCTCCAGGATCCTGCTGAGGGTGTAGAGCTGGTCCAGTGTTCCATGACCAGGACGAAAACCACACTGCTCTTCCTGAATCCGAGGTTCAACTATCCGACGGACCCTCCTCTCCAGGACCCCTGAATAGACCTTACCAGGGAGACTTAAGAGTGTGACCCCTCTGTAATTGGAGCACACCCTCCGGTCCCCCTTTTTAACTCTTTAACGCCGGATTTTTGAACGTCTGCCTAAATAAATCTTCCTTATTTTAATTGTAAGTAGTTCTTTAAATGTCCTGTGAGATTATATACTTATCCATGTATCCATAACAACCGGAACTTTCAATATCCAGCAAGTTATTTCCGAAATATACTGTCTATTAACAGAGTGCCCCCCGATTAATTACACTCGCTACAGCTGCAACTGCGACATTTCCGTATTAACCCGATACTTGCTGGAAAGTGCAGCGCCTCCCCTTTCAGAAACCGTTGGAATTTTTCAGATAGCGCTACGTGTGGCGGAATTACGGTACTGCAAATTTAGATGTGTCAGCGCCGACACTTCCAGTCAAGAAGGGTTAAACAGGGGGACCACCACCCCGGTCTGCCAATCCAGAGGAACTGCCCCAGATGTCCATGCGATATTGCAGAGTCGCGTGAGCCAACACAACCCTACAACATCCAGAGCCTTAAGGACCTCCGGGCGGATCTCATCCACCCCCAGGGCCCTGCCACCAAGGAGCTTTTTAACCACCTCGGCGACCTCGTCCCCAGAGATTGGAGAGCCCGACCCAGAGTCCACAGGCTCAGCTTCCTCAACAGAAGGCATGTTGGTGGGATTGAGGAGGTCTTCGAAGTATTCTGCCCACCGACCCACAACGTCCCGAGTCGAGGTCAGCAGCACACCATCCCCACTGTAAACAGTGTTGGTGCTGCACTGCTTCCCCCTCCTGAGACGCCGGATGGTGGACCAGAATCGCCTCGAAGCCGTACGGAAGTCTTTCTCCATGGCCTCTCCAAACTCCTCCCACGCCCGAGTTTTTGCCTCAGCGACCACCCGAGCCGCATGCCGCTTCACCCGCCGATACCCATCAGCTGCTTCTGGAGTCCCACAGGCCAAAAAGGCCCCATAGGACTTCTTCTTCAGCTTGACAGCATCCCTCACCGAAGGTGTCCACCAACGGGTTCGAGGGTTGCCGCCGCGACAGGCACCAACGACCTTGCGGCCACAGCCCTGATAAGCCGCTTCGGCGATGGAGGCACGGAACATGGTCCACTCAGACTCAATGTCTCCCACCTCCCCCGGAACGTGTTCGAAGTTCTGCCGGAGATGGGAGTTAAAGCTCCGTCTCACAGGGGACTCCGCCAGACATTCCTAGCAGACCCTCACTACACCTTTGGGCCTGCTAGGTCTGGCTTCCTCCCCCACCACTGGAGCCAACTCACCACCAGGTAGTGGTCAGTGGACAGCTCCGCCCCTCTCTTCACCCGAGTGTCCAAGACATACGGCCGCAGATCCGATGAAACGACGACAAAATCGATCATCGAACTGCGGCCTAGGGTGTCCTGGTGCCAAGTGCACGTATGGACACCCTTATGCCTGAACATGGTGTTCGTGATGGACAGACCGTGACGAGCACAGAAGTCCAACAACAGAACACCACTCGAGTTCAGATCAGGGGGGCCGTTCCTCCCAACCACGCCCCTACAGGTCTCACTGTCATTGCCCACGTGAGCGTTGAAGTCCCCCAGCAGAACAAGGGAGTCCCCCAGAGGGGCACTCTCCAGTACCCCCTCTAAGGACTCCAAGAAGGGTGGGTAATCTGAACTGTTGTTCGGCCCGTAAGCACAGACAACAGTCAGAACCCGTCCCCCCACCCGTAGCCGGAGGGAGGCTACCCTCTCGTTCACCGGGGTAAACCCCAACATACAGGCGCCAAGATGGGGGGCAACAAGTATGCCCACTCCTGCCTGGCGCCTCTCGCCGTGGGCAACTCCAGAGTGGAAGTACGTCCAGCCCCTCTCAAGGAGACTGGTTCCGGAACCAGAGCCATGTGTCGAGGTGAAGCCGACTATTTCTAGCCGAAACCTCTCAGCCTCGCACACTAGCTCCGGTTCCTTCCCCACCAGAGAGGTGACATTCCATGTCCCAAGAGCCAGCTTCTGCAGCCGAGGATCAGACCGCCAGGGTCCCCTCCCTCGGCCACCGCCCATGACGCATTGCACCCGACCCCTTTGGCCCCTCCGACAAGTGGTGAGCCCATTGGAAGGGGAATCCACGTCTCCTCTTCGGGCTGAGCCCGGCTGGGCTCCATGGTTAAAAGCCCGGCCACCAGGCGCTCGCCATCGTGCCCCACCTCCAGGCCTGGCTCCAGAGTGGGGCCCCGGTGACCCACGTCCGGGCGAGGGAACGCCAGATTCAAAGTTCGTCTCCATATAAGGGTCTTCGGACTGTGCTTTGTCTGGTTCCTCACCTAGGACCTGTCTGCCTTGGGTGACCCTACCAAGGGCATAAATCCCCAGACAGCATAGCTCCTAGGATCATTGGGATACACAAACCCCTCCACCACGATAAGGTGGCAGCCCAAGGAGGAGTAATTAATACAAAACCAGAAATAACTGAAGTGAAATATAGCAAATCCATCCATCCATCCATCCATCCATCCATCCATCCATCCATCCACCCAAAAAGCATTAAGCATGCGGGGGTTTTCTCTGGGAACTCCGGTTTCGTCCCACAGTCCAAAAATATGACTGTTAGGTTAATTGGTCTCGCCAAATTGCCCCAAGGTCAAAGGGCCATAAAGAAACTTTACAGAACCTCCTGGCAAAGTCTAATAGAGGTGGTTTTTTTTCCAGGGATGTCCTTGGTAGCGTTCAGCTTTGCAACTCCATGGATACAGGAGGGGGTGAGGAAGGAAGAGCGTTGTGTTTACACATCTCCAAGGAGATTGGAAACATAGCTTCCAATATATGCAGCCCTTGCAAGGCAACACAGGGAAAGCCAATTCAGGTACAGAATGTCTTATTTCGGAAAAATTATAAATTTCAATCTTCCCTAAAGTCTCTCCGATACATCTCAGTTCCCAATCATCCAAATTAGTTTTGTCGTTCCACTGAACCAAAACTAGCAACTTCTCCAAAATCGATTCCAACTCGTTAGTGAGTTTTAGAGTCCTCGTCTCTGTCCACACCAACAGTCCGAGTGTTCGCCAGTTTGGCCAAGTCCGTCACAAATTTGTCGATAAGCCAGGAATCCGCAAGCTCCAAGCAGAAATCCTGCTGACATGAATAAATCCAGGGTGAATCCCGTCGGGTGTGTCCCTGCAGGACAAGAGTCTCTCCTGTGCCCAGACTTCTAGTCGAAAATGGGATCAATTGCATTGAGAGATCGGTTGACTTGGATTTGGATGATGTGCAAAGAAAGGCTCCAATAGTATAGAAAAAGACGAGACAAAAACAGAGGAAGCAGTGCAGGCATGGGCAGGGAGGGAGCAGAGGAAAGAAGTGTCCGCCTTCATCGAGAGCAAGAGAGAAAAGAGTTACATTCTGTTAGACGCTCAAGCCCATTCCTCAGAAAACAGAAACTTATCAGGCCGCAGAGACATGGTGTGATTTCAGGAAGTGTCTTCAGTCCATATGATCAGCTAGCCTCCTCCTTTTCCTTAGACGCTGCGCAGACTTATTTAGAAACTCTTCTAAAAAAAATGATAAAAGTATCTCCTTTCAGCGCTGAAAGTGAATAAAATAAGTAAAGTCTGAATGATTTTGTTGGCTGATTTTATGCTCCGTGTGTCAGTACATTTTTGATCCATCGGTTTGGATTTTTCATCCTCAACAGTTGCTATCTCAGAGGATGGTTGTGTGCTGAGACACGAGCAGAGATTGGATTGGTAGTTTTAAATTCTTGGGAGTACTATAGTTATAATTGCACATATTTATGCAATATAAATATATACAATTTATACATATGTTTATTTATTGATAAATAAATAAATAAATAAGGGCTGCACAGTGGCGCAGTTGGTAGAGCTGTTGCCTTGCAGCAAGAAGGCTCTGGGTTCGATTCCCGGCCCCGGCCCCTGTGCATGGAGCTCGCATGTTCTCCCTGTGAAGGTGTGGGCCCTCTCCGGGTACTCTGGCTTCCTCCCACAGTCCAAAAACATGACTGTTAGGTTAATTGGCCTCTCCAAATTGCCCCTAGTTGTGAGTGGTTGTTTGTCCTGTATGTCTCTGTGTTGCCCTGTGACCAACTGGCAACCTGCCCAGGGTGACCCCGCCCCCTGCCCAGAACATTAGCTGGAGATCGACACCAGCAACTCCCAACCCCACTAAGGGACAAGGGTGTTAGAAAATGGATGGATGGATAAATATATTTTCTCTTTATGACTGTACAGTACTTTAATATATACTGTACATTCTTCTATCCTTCCCCTTATTATTTTACCTATGTGTGAATATATATATTCCCTTACTATAGGACAAAAAAAATGACCTCAAAATAAGCACATTTTTAGACCACTTAAGTTCAGTTGATCTGATCACACCCTGGCCAGATTCCTGTAAGATATGTGGATTTAGCATATCTCCTTATTGTCAACATAAGGTTGTCTGAAATATTTAAAACAAAAAACCCCACGACATCTAAAGAAAGTGACTCATTCACATTAACTGCATGCACGTACACAGACACACACACACCTACACACACACACATGCACACACACACACATGCTTGCTGGTGTTTTATGACCAGAAGAAAAGTTGCCTCTCTCTATTGTTCTCCATGAAGGATTGTGGAAAAATAGGTGTGGGGCTGTTCCTCCTGTTTCCTTACATCAAATGCCAAAAGCAGAATACACATTCTCTGTCACTGCTCACTTCAAACAACAAAGCGTGTTCGTGAATTCATTTATTGGCTGTGTTCCTCCTGAATTTTACATTTTCACCTGACAGCCATGATGGGAATTGTCTGCTTATGTCAGAGTTTGTTGTGATTGTCGCTACAATCCAGGCTTCAGTCAACATCCAACCGTTTCCTAAATATAAATATAAATCCTCAAAGGCAGCCTGTTGAAACCCAATGTGTACACTTGGCTAATGATTATCAGTTTATTATTAGCTTATATTCAACCTGAGCTACAACTGGTCAGGTTGCAACCCCCAGAACCAAACATGGAGAAAACTGCAAATCAGCTGAAACACTGAGTTCTTTTACATCAAGATTAAAAGCCCACTATTTATAATTAATGCAACATTGACCAACATATAGTATGATGTGATGATGGCACCCTGATTGTTTGATCTCAAATTAGTGACTGTATGATGCTTTTGTGACTTTTGTTTTTGTGTTTTTATGCTGTAAATCATTTTGCATTGCTTTGTTGCTGAAATCCACGACACAAATAATCTTGATTGATGTAACAACACATATAGTGGTGATGATCAGAACAACCTTGATAAGCAGTTGTTAAAAATAAATAGATAATGTTGATATCATCACCTTCTGGCACTTCAGAGGTATTGCACCATGTTAGATTGGAAACCCTGAGAACTTTGTAGATGCAGATTGTCTTTAATAACAAAGGAAAATTTACTTTGCTCCCTGATTGTGGGTTTAATGGTTCATATTCTAAAAGTAGAATAGGAAGCAGATTTTTTTAGCTGGGCTGCTCTCCTGCAAATCTAGTTTCCAGTTCTACCTCACAAAGGAGACACTTTTGTCAGACTTGGCTTAAGTATTTTCTTTTTGATAAAACTTATAGTTATAGTAGATTAGGTTTATCATCCCCAGTCCGATCATTATCTATCCTTTGTACTTGCTGCTGGCAGTCCTGTCCTCCCTGGACCACCAGGTTCATTCTTCCTGCTCAGTCACAGCTTCCAGCCTTAAACTATTTAAAGTTCTTGTAATGACTGGACCAGTTTTCCTTTTCCTCACTTTGCTCCTGCCTGCGACCCATCAGATGTTGTCAGCTGCTTTATCTTTTGGATTTTGGACTGGTTCATTGATCTGGTACGAAATATGGACACTGGTCATATTACATTGTCTGTGTCCTAGCTTGTGCATGTAAATATCTTTAAGAAAAAAGATTATATACCACCATCTGAAGTGTTACTATTTGCAGCTTTCTGGACGAATCACTTAAGTTGAGAGAAACTCATAAAGTTGACAAGAATGTCACATTCCAAGTTTACAAAGTGATTTCCTGTTTCCTCACTTAGGAGTCTAAATGTTTTCAAAGAAAGGTAACTTATACTAATACTGACTTTGTCTTGGTTAGTATCCACTGTCTAAATATATTGTTGTGGAAAACATAATCATGAAGATATGTATTATATATTACCTATATCTAGAACCAAGGCTGTCAATTTAGGACTATTTCTGTATTTAGAAAGCACTTTGTTTTTAATCAGTGACGACGGCAGCACAAAGAGATTTTCATCAGAAAACAATCCACTAATGAGTTGAAAGAAAGTAAACAGGAAGAAACAGAAGTACAGAAATGCTCAGGTGAAGCAATGACATTTGGAGATCATTTTATTTCCAATCAGTTTTAACAAAACAGAAAAAATCAAGTACACAAACAATGATCACTTTTCAGTTTTTTCTAAAATAAAATTTGAAAGCTGGGGCCCTGTTGTGTTGACCTGTTTGCCGTAAATATCGACAGATCAGATTATCTGACTGATACCTCACAGCATTTATCCCCAAATCTGGGAGGATTATCTAGCTTTTCATTGATTTGGTTAATTTCAAGTTAAGCTCGGAGTCAAACAGGAAACTTGCAAAAATTCAAATTGTGGGTGATTCTGTGGAACTTTGTATCATGGATGTAGCCAGTGCAGAGAAAATCATGCAACACTAACATCTGTGAAATTTTGCAGACATGTTGTCAGATATGAACTGCTTTCTTAGTGCAGCTTCAGGAGCAGCTGGTTGCAATTTTACTTCAGAGAAATCTTTGAGGAAGGCTTCATGTTAAACTATTGTTCCAGAGATAAGGCAGCATTTGTTCGTACCATGAATAGTCTTAAAAGGAGGGTGATGCAGATTTTTCTGTACGATAAAAGTGAGTTTTTAAGGTTTTACAATGAAGGAGGATGGATGGATTGAAAACTTTCAAACCAAAAACTGAAGTCAGTGGGGAAATTGTTTGCAGCCTTCTTACCGGTTTGATTTGGCTGTGATTTTATTGTGTCGCTGTCTAATATTAGAAAAGATAAAGGCTGACAAGAATCAGAGAACATTTTTGAAGCGTTATCGTATCAAAGCTCAAACATAGCAACAGCTTTTTTCTTTTTTCTTTTTTTTTACAAAGCATTCAGACGGCGGTTCCAAACACAAACACTGCTTCAGATTATTCATAAACACCTTTGACAAACAACAGACTATTTTATGGGAAAACTGATGAGGACATGAAGTAAGATTAGATGATAAAAACAAAACAATGGTCTGCACACTTAATTTCCTCCCAGGTGATGAAAGGTTTTGGTTGATTTCCATTAGGCCAGTAAGCATCAACAAGCTCTCACTTGTCCGAAAGATCCTGCTGCTGCTGCTGCATGCTGAGCAACATAATGGAATCTTAATGGAGCTTTGTCAATAACGCTTCACCACAACTTGTTGCATTGGTAAGAGATCTACGATAATGCTTTTCTACAGATGTACCGCACATTTAGAAACATCAATGCACTCTGCACCAGCTGAGGCAGCAGCCATGTGGTCTTATGAATGCGGTTTAAAGCTTCTTTAAAGGACGTTCACAGCTTTGAGTGACTGTTTACAGATTCACTATTGGCTCAATTAGTATCAGAGAAAGAGATTAAAACTCAAATATGACATCAAAAAGACAAAACGGACAAAGAAATACTGTTTGAAAAAGTATTTTGTCCCAAAAAGATTTTTTCAGTTTTTCTATTTTTTGTTCCAGATATAATCAATTGAAATGATTGAAATCACTTATCTCCCTTAATAAATGGAATTATTGCTTAAAACTGCATTTTGTAATTACTCAGGTAATATTTGTTTTATGTTAAAACTCCTGATAATCTGAAACCTGCAAATGTGACCAAAAGGCAAAAACCACAAGACCTCTCTGGGGGGGGGGGGGCAAATACTTTTTTCATGGACTGAAGCAAAGAAGGAAAAGGAAAATGTTGAAATAAATACAGAAATTAGAAAAGAAAGCATTTATCTTCTGAGGCAAAAGGCTTTCTACGTTCAAGAACCGCTCTCAGGAGACCTTAAGGCTAAAATAAAGGCATTCGTATCCAATTGAAATTTCATCAATCCTAATTCTTATTCAGCCTCTACATATCTCTTCCTACTGTTTCCTGTTTCTGTGCATCCAGCCAAGAGTAAACCCCTTTACATGGGTCTCTCCCTTCCCCAGGTTGGCAATTTATCAGCTTGAGCTCAGCGAAAAAGACAGCCGCTGGGGACAGTCTGCAGGGCCTACTGTTTTAATGAAAAGCTAAAGCTGCAGCATTCCCTCCTACACAGAGAAAGCCCTCATACTTAAAGCCACGCAGACCAACTGACACACACAGCTGTGCACACTGCAGCCTGCTAGCGGGCAGGTCTTGGACTGCAATTACCTGAGCTGTGTGGATTCCCACCATTAAAAAAAATTGCGACTGCCACTTTGTTTGTGTCCTGAATGAGAGATTTATTTTAGAATATCAAGACTATTTTGCATTAGTAGGAAGTATTTGAAGAGAAAATTAGCTCCCTGTTCACACGTGTTGAATAAAACAGCGTTCGAATTATTCTTTTACCTGAATGCTAATGAGGCTTTCTGGTCCAAACGTCCTGAAATGACCCAGAGAAACCTTTCTAAGAATATTTTTTTAGTTTCAACAAGAAGCAGAAAGGATGCTGGAGGGATAGTGTAGAGTGTGTTACATTAAGTGAATGCCAGGGCTCTGAAGCAATAAGTTGAAATGTGTGCTCACTTTTTGGATTCTTTCACTTCCTATGACCAAAGCAGGCGGTCTAATACTGTGTTATCCTGTCATATAATATTTGTAAACCTTTTTATTTTTAAAAAATTTTCCAACCAAATAAATTTATGCATATCATAGAAATTTATTCGAAAGTGTCATGAGCGGTGGTTTGTAGGACGTGAGGAGAGACGCTGACATTTTCCCTTACAGCTCCAAAAGGTTCAGATGAAATGAGCCAACATACTTTTGTAAAGCACATACGGGCGGTTCATACTTTTGTTTTCCACTGTTAACAATATAATTTACCCCATAGACTTCAGCTTTCTTATCACACTATTTACCAGCAAGCTATAGGATAAGCTATTGTGTTCAGATGTCATCTGGTGTCTATGATGCTGTTTAAATACTTGCTAAGTTTCCTTTTCTGCTCAACATGTTAGAAATCACACCTTTGTTGTCTTTAGATTTGGCTGGTCTGACTCACTAGCCGCCGTCCAGGAAATGTTTCCTCCCTACTGAGGCTTCTGGTTCACTACACACTCAAATGGCTTCAGATGTTCCTCACTGAGGGACGTTACTCAGCTGTGTGTGCGCTGCTCTCTCCATTCACCTGTGTGCCTCGCCTCTCTGCCTTGACGGGAAGCAAAGCAGACAAACTGTTTATCTTGGGCGATGAGCTCCTCTCCGTTTTTGCGTTACAGCCTTGCTTTCGCTGTCAGGGTTCTGCATTTGGCAAATCAATAATGTGATTCTTAACCAGGGGCTCCTCGGAGCTGAAGTAATTACCTCCTCCATTATCTGACCACATCTCTTATTATGCTGTAAGCAGCCTTCATTAGGGAATGCCTAAAACACATACACGCTTTCACACATGCGGATATGCAAAACGGAAAAGATACAAGGACAGCCGCTGTGTAGGATTACACCTGAGCTCTGAGAGAGAAATGGGAAGCCATGTCACCTTTCTGCACTCCCCCGTCTCTCCTCTCTCACCTGCCTTTCTCTCTTTGTCAAGTCAGTCAGATATCCATTAGCCGGTATTGGTCTCAGGAGGCTGTTCCCAGCATATTGCACATGTGTGCGAGCATTTTCAGCAGTTAAGATGGCTCACCTCCTAAGTGTGATAGCGCCACAGCCCTGGGGAAATGAAGACTGTTGCCGCCACATCAAATTTGCAGTGAAGAGGGACAATAGCTCAGATGATCAGGTTCTTGCTGTGGGGCTTCGTGAGCCATGAAAGTGGGGTTGGGGAGGAGTGGCAGCTAAGATTAAGACTCTATTAAAAGGTCTTAAGAAATGAATATCAGTATTGTGTCTTTGTTCTGCAACAAAGATGAGTTTTACCATTCGAAGACAACTCTGATCTTAAAAAATTGCAACAGTTTGTGCGAGTGTTTCTTGATGATTCTTGGGCAGTTTCTAACGCACTGAGTGAATGGGGAAGTTTGCGTGTTGCGGCGGAAAATTACCTCGGGATGAAGCACGTCAAAATGCATCAACACGACACATACAAACATAATTTAAGAACAGGTATTGCCTTTTAGAGTGCAGGTTCCTAGATTTGCACTAACATCTGCAGTTTAATGTAATCATGCTAGCATCTAGTGTGATCTCCTGATCTTGCTAGACCATCTTCGGCAAGAGATCACTCTGACTAAATTGAATCATGTGTCTCAACTTAAATTCATTTTATTAATGTTAGGTTGCTACATTTTATGTTTATCTGACATGATTTTATCACGTTTTCGTTTGAAGCATGAAATTATTGTGTTAAAAGTACATGGTATTCTTTTGTTAATGTAATAACCCCCTAAATCCATTTTTTGAGTGTACTGCAGATGTCCATATCAATCGCACACGAACTGGAGGTGAGGCAGAGCACCATCAGTGATCTTCCTTTGTTAAATTTGTCCTGTAACAGAAAAAAGCAGCGATTTCACTTCCCAGTGCTGCATCTTTTAGTTAATGGCTGAACTGCCTCCTCAGCATGCAGTCAAGCACTACAGAATCAAAAGGAATGTCTAATACATGCAAGCATTAGATTAACTATTTACAGTCACGTTCCAAAAGTTAGAATGGGTTTAAATGAGGCCGGTTTGTCAGATATAAAGTATCTTTTGAAAATAACAACATATAAGCATACTTTTTATTAAGCTAACATTTTGCTTTCTTATTTTTTTTTTTGTAAAAATGTTTTTTATTGGTCTGATGTAATATTCTCATTACTGATGCCATGTTTTCATTAAGCAGAAAATCATCATAACAAAAGTAAAGGCTTTAAAACTTTAAAAAGTGTGACTAAAGAGACTAAAAGTTTGCGTGTAACTCAGCTAAATAATGTGTTTCATTCAGTGAAGAGTCACTGAAGTAAATAAACCTTTCAATAATAATCTAATTTATTGCATATGATTGTAACTTCAATCGAAAATCATGAAACTTTCCCTTAACAGATTCGCTGCAAAGCTGCAAGATTGGTTTACCTAATGAGTAATTCATGGTCTCTTTCCAACAGTGAAAGATATTACTATTTATTTGTTAGAATATTTGCCACACAAGCTACATCCAATCCCTCCCCTCTTTGAGTCTACACTATAAAGTACATTTTCAGGTCCCTTTTCCAAGTTAGCCCTTTCAGCAAAGGCACCAGTCATGGTACATTAGCTGCAGCTCAGAGATAAAGGCCAGCGCGTGACAGGAGGAGCAGGTCAATGTACTCTGTGACCTTTACAGATAAGACAGAAGCAGTTTTGTGTGTTGCGGTGCACTGAAGCGGCTGAAGCTGTGTTTCACAAGAGGCAAGAAAATAGAAGAGATTGTGCAGAACCATTAGAATTTAAAATCATATTAGAGAATAACTAAGCGACGTGAGATATTTTAAAAGGAAGAGAATCAGCTTTCTGTGATTTCACTCCAAATTCTCCTCACTTAGAGACTCTATCAACCATTTCTCCCAGGGCTTGTTAAATTAGATGCTGCCTGACCTGTTAGGAAAAAAAACAAACAATCTCTGTCACAGTTTTTATCATTTCTATTTGTGTGCATCTCTCCTCCTTCCTGAGCCTTCAGCCACTTGTTATGCGACTGTTTATCAGTTTGATGACTCTGCGCTAATGGTGTCAGTGGACTTCAATTAGCTCTCTACTGCACTCGATTGCACCGTCCTGCTGGAGAGGGACTTTAAATGATCTGAAACAGCACAGCCATTATGTGTGAATGACTAATAACAGATCAAACAAAGAGGATGGGAAGGACAGCGACTCGGCAGTATTGTGGCAAATTGTTGAGTTCCTCTTTGTCCTCTGCAGAGCATCCTGCATAGGTGGCAACACTCTGCAAATTCCCTTCATTTTGAAATGTGAGCTAATGCACGTTTGAGTTCAGTTTGCTAAAAATAAAATAAACCAAATAGCCTCTGGGTCTGCGTAAAGTGGAGACACAGGCTGCAGAAACTAAACCATACCATTAACTCCAAATCTATTTTGCCACTATGGAATTGTCATTAATAACAGTGACAGTAATAAAGTCATAAAATCTAGGTTTGCAAATAAAACGATTTCCTATTTTTTGATACAATGAGTCACTTGTATCATTGTGGTTTTTAAGTAAGTAAAGTATCAGTCCTGCTACTTACCTTGTTTTAGTTATTTTGGCCATTTATTTTATTATTATTATTATTATTATTATTATTATTATTATATTATTTTAAATGGCCATCCTACTTTGTGATGTAAATAAATTATTGTGAAACGCATGTTTTAGAAAATTGTCTTGTTGGAAAACTTACTTGTTTTCTTAATTTCTATTGGATGTACAGGAGGCAGTCATTCTTTTTGGTCTTATTCCAACTAAAATGTACAATTCTGTCCAGACAATTTCTCAAAAATCCAGCCAGATGTCTAGTGAAGTGTATGGAATAACCTTCCAATACTGAAAGAAACAGTTCAAATTCTTTATATAAAGCTGAGAATTAATCAAATGTATATTTATGATGAGTCTGTGTGCAGTAGATCTAATCTCACCCATATGATATCAAAATCCCCTAAATCTTTGGGTGAAATTGGTTCCTGACTCTCTCCATATGTCAGTGTGAAAAAGACGGAATTTCCCCACATGAAGATTAATTAATTGATATAAAGCAACATAGGGAATATACTCAATCAAAAATTATAAAATAGAATAACAGAAATCATCAGTATGAATCCTTTTAGCAGCATCTCGTTTCCAACCAACAAAACAGCAATCAAAGAGCAAACGGATGAGGATTTATGACTCTTTATAAGATCAAATGTGTTGGTTAAAGTTTAACTTCTGTAGACTCTGTAAAGCCAGGTGAAGGTGTATACTTTACGGGACAGCTGGTAAGTTCTGCCCTCCATCAATAATAAATTTGAGCATGGAAATGAGTTGATATTTTGGATCAAAGCTGGAAGCCCACAGCAAACTCTGTTAACCCCATCAGACTTTCTCTGCTCAGCACTCGAGGCTCTCAAAAGCTGCGAAGAGAGACTTTCCACATTGTGAGGGCTTGTTTCTCAATCTTTGGAGTCATTTGGGGATACGAGCTGCCCATCACAGCGCCACATCAAGTGTTGGCGCATCCATAATATCTAGACAAATTTCATTAAAGTGGAATCAACTTAATTTTGCCTTCAAGCGAGCCAAATGCTTTGGCTTCCAAGTGGACCCATTCTAAAAGATAATAATCTTCTTTTTTTTTAACTATCAGCAAAGGAAGGAACTGGTTTCATGGGAACTTTAACGAAATGGCTGCCTCTCAGGCGCTGCCAGGTTGTTTCACAGAAAATCAGAAAGGCTTTCTTGGCTTGGACCAGGGGTGACAAGCGCATCTTCATTTCAAATCATAACAAAAACCTGAATGTTCTTAAAGGGCCGGTTGTGTCAGAATATGTTAATAGAACTAATCAAATTATTAAAATATCAATAAATAGCCGTTCCTCCAGGATTTTGTGATTGCTTTAGTGCTTTTTTTCTGCAACCAAAATTGCATATTTTGTGGTGCCAATTTAGAAATTAGGAAGGAATTAGGAATTTTTATATCAGAGCTAATATGATATGAAATTTGACTTTTTATTACATATTGTATCAATTATGGACTATATGTCAACATCAAGTAAGGCTGCTGTCACTTAAACTCAATGTTTTTGACCAATTTTGAGAAAACTTGCACTAAAAATCAGAAAGACAAAATAATGCAGAGATTTGTTGATTTTATGTGAATTTTGCAGATTTGTGAAAAACTGGAAGATCATATTGATGTAATTTGGAGTCTAAAGGGCCACAGAAAAAGCTACGGCGGGCCAGATTTGGCCCCCAGGCCTTGAGTTTGACACATGTGGCTTACATCCTTTGATTCATGTCCACCATGAGATTAATCAAACTCGACAAGTCCTCCATCAGAGCAGCAAACTACAACTTGAGGTTAATGAAGGTCCTGTTTAATTTACTTTTGTTTTTTCTGTAAAACCAAAAGCAGGAAACAGGCCTTTATGTCTTGCATTAAAAACTTTTACTGTCATACTTGACATGCATTGTCTAATGTTGAAGCACACAATAACATGCTCAGTAACAAATCTGCATTATATACTGGGCGATAACCAGAGAAGGACTGATACTCTCAATTGTCCTAAACAAGTTATCAGTTGCCAACAAGGCAATAATTTCAACCACACTCAAATTTTATTTACAAACAATCTGTGATGATTATGATGGTCACAATGATTTCGTTAGAACTTATCCAGGAGTTGACAAATGTCTTAGGACAATGCTCCAAAAGCAAGATCCAAAGTCACGCAGAAATGTGTCACTAAATAAATAGAAAAAGAAAATTATAGAACTAGAGCTCAACTTGAGTTTATCAGGGGTTTAACAACTTTCTTTTTAAATCTGATGATTTTTCGAAATAAAGCTTATGCATAGTCTTCAAACTAAAATCCTAAAACATTTATGCGTGAGTTTTATTACACTAAATAAACAAGATTTGTGTTTGCACCATACATTTTTGAGTTTATTTCCTTGGATGGCCTTTGAATTCTTTCACCGCTTCAGGGCAGAACTTCAGTCAGCTGAAGTTGAGGAACCTTGAAGAAACATTGGACCTCACAAAACTCCTCAGTCTTAACTTCTTGGAATAATCTAGCAGATATCCGATGGCTCCATACGGCGTTGATTAAAGTAGACATGTAAAACGACAGATTCTTCATGTGTGTAGGGTTAGAATATCAGTCACAGTAAAACTAAAAGAACTAGTTAGATTTTGGCCCGATGAAACAGTTCCTGAGTATAAGCCTTGTGTGTTTTGGTAGACTTGAAGGTGTCTCAAAAATTATCTTCCCAAGCACTTCAAAGCCCAAAGCTCTTTATGTTGGACCTAACCCAGCAATGAAACATTTATCACCTCGCTGATAAATTTTCATCTTTTCTCATATAGCGGAGTAATGATTAGCACTGTCAGATCAAATAAGTAGCTTTTTTTGAAAAAAATAAAAATCTTAGTGGGACCTCATCCAGGCTGACATTTTACAGAGAAGAAAAATGACATCTTAGTTTCTTCTTTCGTAACTAACACATAATGAATTTTCACTTTCCTAACAGGACAGTTACAAATCCTCATTAAAATACCTTCATCCTTCATAGATTCTTTCTTAGCCTCAATTAAATTAAAAGGAATAATAAATGTAGACTTGACATCTAACCTAATAATAAAATAACACCCTGCTGTGCTCAGGCCTGTGATCAAGATGTCATGCTGCTCAGCACAGCGTTCACTCTTCAAGATCAAACTTCAGGAGTTGACAAGAGAGAAGGCCCAGTTTTACGACCATTGTACATTTTGTTTTGATTCAGTGAGCACATCTAAGGCTCTATACATTAAGATTTCTTATTTTAAAGTCATACTATTGTCATATTGTGTTTTGGTTTTGTGTAGCAGCTCAGTAGTTGTCAGTGTCTTTCTCTGTGTTTCTGCTGCTGCAGGGGGAGGCTGACTGTGGCAGATTGTAGAAGTCACTGTGTGTCACATTTCATTTAGCTAAATAATGGAACTGACTCTTTATTAGACGGATAAATAATGCAAACACAGGCATGAAATGACGGGAAAGGGTGGATTTGTTGAGCCTTTATCTAGAGCGGGTAAATGACTCACACACACACGACTAAGAGTCGTCTTGCTGAATGAAACTCTTGACATCAGTTTCACCTTGAAATGAATCACTCCATCTTTCTTCATATTATTATCCTAATCTGTGTGTCCAATTATTTTACCTCTTTATCAATAAATAAACAATGAAGTGCAAATTATTTCTCAGTTTTAGAGCGACTTTTTTGAAGCTTTATGTCATGTTATAATGTTATTCCTTCATCAGAAGCGTACCTGGAGTGTTGCTTTGATTCTTTTTTGCATGTTTGAGAAATCCTTGAATGTGGTTTTTCAGATGATTTAGAAATAATGAATTCTTGTTATACTACAAAACATGTTTGCAGACATTATGTCTCTCATGATGCTTTAGTTTAGTTTAGTTTCAGTTCATCAAACTGCTCAAAGAACTGGATGTTGCTCCATGTAATAGATGAAGTGCCTTTGAACTTGTTTGAACAAGGATTTTGGATTAAAAAGTGCATCGTTCCCATTGTGTTAACTAGTATAAAAATAAAACATGAATTTTGAGCTTTCCTCACTCCTTTTAAATACACTGCTACTGTTTTGAACACAACTGGATATCCTTCACTACGGCTGATTATATCTGACAGCATGACGCTTGTCTGAAAAATTATATTTTCATAAACTAATGGTGACATATTAGTTTATTGAAAGTGTTGCTGCGGAGGAGCTCTGATTGAAGGAGCTACACGCTCAGCATGGATTTGAACTTGTGTCTTTAATTACTTCTAAATCTGCTCCTTGGTCGCATCTTTTCAGGGTTGCTGCTGCTTCTAGTGGCGTGGGGTGGTAGCACAACTAATATAATTACATTACTAAATCAGAATACCACAAAGTCTTTATTATTTATTATTAATTTTTCATTCTCTTAAGAATGTAGAGCTAATTAAATGAAATAAAAACAAGACCTTAAAGTGGTTCCAGTTTCTCTCGATGGTCAACCTGTTCAAACTGTGGCAAATTTTAAATACCTTGGGTCGTTCCTGGACAGTCAGCTCAACTTTACTGAAAACACTGACTATATTTAGAAGAACTGTTCTCAGAGACTCTACCTTTTAAGAAGACTTAGTGATCATGGGGTGAGATAACTAGACTTTAGTTGGGTCACCACCACTATGTCTTGAATTTGAGGGAAAACATCATATTTTATTTATCACTACAGGAGGTTTCAGTGAATGCGCATATGAAACTGGTGGGTTCGGTACCTCAAAAAAGGTTAAGAACCACTGTTCTGGAGTCATGTCAGTTTAAATCTATGACCAACCTTTTTTGATTTCACTCTCCAGTTTCCAATATATACCTTTAATCTTACAGCACTTCACTCGTCACAAAGCAGTTCCAGCACAAGCTCACCATCCAGATTTAAAAGTCTTGTTTCAATGAGCATGAAATGAGGGTGAAATTGGACGCATCTGCACAGCTCCTTGCAAACATCCCAGCTACGCTGAAACATTATGTCTACATCGCAGCATCTCCCCCATACACACACATCCCTGTCCATGTCCCCCCATTTTTAGTGGAGCTTTCCTGTTGCTGCTTAGATGGCTCTCCAAATTGTTGTCTTTGCGAGTTAGATGATGCCCGGAGCTGAGACCTCCTCAATAGTGATTCATTGCTTTAATCACTCTGGCTCTCCAACCTCTCACCAACGTTGCCAGGATTTGACACATGGCTGCTTCCTCTAAGCCCTCGTACATTTGTCCTATTTAGAACGCTGTCTTCAGCCATGTAGACAATTAGACACTGGTGGCAGTGGCAGTGTGGAGCTTTAGAAATACAGCTCGGCTGCAGCTGGAGGCTGAATGGCTCGCGACGTTTTACTGTGAACTTTTCCCTGCTGGTGGTTTCCTGGCACGTCGTCCAAGTAGTCATCCAATCTGACCTCATGAATAGGGGGGGATCTTTTTTTTTTAAAAGTGCAGTTTCAACAGACATCTCTGGCGAAAATTTAGAGCATCTTCTTCAACAGTCACCTCAGAGATCAGTAAGTTAAAGATATGGTTTACAATAATAAATTATCACTAAATTTGGACAAGACTAAAATCATGGTTTTTAGGAACTGTTACAAAAAATACTGAAATCCAAGTTCAAATAGAGGACGTCACTCTAGAAAGGGTTTTTGCTAATAAGTTCCTCGGTGTAATAATAGATGACAAAATCAGTTGGAAACCTCATATTAAACATTTACAGAGTAAACTCAGTAGAAGCATATCCATACTGGCTAGAGCCAGACATGTACTGAATGCTGAATCACTTCATATTCTATATAACTCTCTGATTTTACCATATCTATCATATTGCTGTGAAGTGTGGGGAGTTACTTACAAGCTCTTTACATCCGGTAACCATCCTACAGAAACGAGCCATTAGAATTATCCATAATGTTGGTTATTATGAGCACACAAACCCACTGTTCATAAAATCCAGAATTCTCAAATTTGACGAGCTTGTGGAATTTAAAATGGCTCTATTTATGTTCAAAGTATCTAAAACGTTGCTACCTGAGCACATACAGAGCATGTTTTCTGAAAGAGAAGGGGGTATAACTTAAAGGGTCTCTCAAACTTAAAGATCCGCAGTTTGCGAACAACAAGAAAAAGCTTCTGTATTTCAATTAAAGGTGTAAAGTTATGGAACAAGTTAAATGAATATTTGAAACAAAGCAATAGTTTAATACAATTCAAAATAAAATACAAGGAGGTCATTTTCAACAGATATAGACATATGGGTGAGAGAAAGCAATAATGTGTGTATTGAAGATAACAATTTGGTGTAAGGGTTTGGAAAGACAAACCAGCATAATAAGGGAAAATGTATATGTAAATATTAGTAACTGTTGACTGCCACTTTGACTTTGATTTGACTTTGATTTTTTATTTTTTATTTTTTCTTTGATGGTAGGACTGTAAGTTTTCATGTGCTTAGGGGGTAGGAGTTAATAAGTTCTCACTTCTTCCTACCCCATTTCGACCATGATATGTTAACTGAGACATCTGTGTTGCACTTTTTTAAAAGGAGGATAACTTGTCTGGTTATCAAGAGGCCAGTTCCTCCCCTCTTGCTCTGCCTTAACCTCACTCTGTTAAACTCATAGTGGTCGTAACATTATATTCACAACACAAGAGCAACCTTTATAAGCCTCCCATTGATTTTTGCTTCAGTCTCTCTTTTTATTGCTGCATGGTGGAAAGAGGACAGGATCAATCATTCTACTTTTCCCCAGTTTCAAACCTAAAGGCAGCAGTCTCAGTCACTCCACCGCAGCAGGGGATGAAAAAGGTCCATAATATGCCAAATATGTTGTTGTCTTACTCTGAGGCATCACAAGTACTGCAGCTGAAATACTAGTCTTTTCTCATTTGTGATAAGCAGGAAAAATGAGGATTGAGTTGTGGATATGGAAACTACTCTGCCCCAGTGTAACGAAGCCTGTAGGAAACTGGTTATACTGGAGGGCAGAGTCTGTAGCAAAGAGGATGCTTGTTGGCTGGGAAAATCCAATAAGGGAATTATCCACACATAGAGACTTGAAGTTCATCTGAAATATGTCTTGAAACAAATTAATCTTCACTTATGTCAGTTTGTACAAAAGTTTTCACACCTTATTTCATGCCTCGGCATGACGTCTTGATTTCCACTTGTTGCTAAATCTTCCATAATTGTTTTCTCAGATTAATATGACACAATTAGGCACCTGCAACCCGATTTGAATTGATATTATTTTGTTTGTCCATACAAGGAAGCAGTGTGTTTGAGAATTCAACCAAACATACTTTGCAGGTGCGCTTCTATTTAATTATTTTTTTATATTTAATCCAAAGTCATTCAAAGCCAGAACATCATTATCTAGATGTTTTCAAGTTAGTTATCTTTTGTTAAGGCTGTCTTAGAAAAACAAAGAGTCTTCAGTCATCAACATCAACAGCAATGAGTTACAACAACATTTAATTTCTTTTTGGGATCAATAAAGTATTTTTGAACTTTAATTTAAATTTGAAGGAATTCAGCAAACAGAAGTAATTTTGGTAATTCAACCTGACCTAACACAGAAAAACATTTAGACTGAAGGCAGGAAATGAGGAAAAAAACGGTATGTGTATTTCTATGTAGTGTGTGTCAACATCTGGTTTTAACTGTAGTGTTGGTTTGTCATAAGGAATCCCAATGAAACACTAAGAGATTTGTAGTGGTAAATTTGCACAAAAAAAAAATAGAAAGATGCTTTTGTTTCTAATTTGCATATTTATGACACAAATTATAAGTGTATTGTAAGTCTGAGTGCAGCCTCTGAGATGTGAGTTTACAATTGTTTCAATTGGGAGTTTTTCTTAGGTAGAATGTAGAGTATAAACTTCCCTCCAGAAGCAGGATGAGGCTCTGCAGCAGAGAAGTGAAGCAGTCTAGTCAGAGACAGAATCAACTTTCATTGTATTGCACATGCTGACACCTGTCCAACGCTCAAGCATAACTTCCTATATATGATGTCTGAAAATTTCATTCTCAAGGAAGGAACTTCAAAATACTCTTATAAGAGTGTCTGTCAGTCTGTAAATTTGAAGCCTGGCAGCAGGAATTTACTTCCCTACAGATCGGAAATTATGTGTGAGTTAAGCACAGCTGGTGGGTGATGAAGCTTAGCTTGAAGCCAGAGTTGCAATTTCACCTTAGATGCATTAAAGAGCCTGAGGACCAGGATGTGAGGAGAACAGTTTCCTCCTAGAGCTTGCACTGTGATTGCATCAATGGGAAAATTGCTCATATTCACGATTCAATTTAATTGCACGAGGCTTGTAAAAGAAAATCAGTACACTATTACAGCAATATGTTAATAGCTAATGTGCAAATAGTTGATTTAATTTCAAGTTTACAATCTTTCATCAATTTATACTGAGGGAAAGCTGGAATTGGAGAGTGGAATGAGGATATGAGGGAAGAAGGTCTTGTGTCTTGTGTTCATATATAACTTCACAGAGGCTAATTTTAACTCCTGTAGCTCTGTAGCTGTGGCTGCCAGCGCCGAATGTGGCTGCACAGGCTGCTGGCTGCCCAGTGTGTGTTTTGTGCCAGAGAAAGAGGTTCTTTTTGGATCAGGATGCAGCTCCTTCTGTCTGGGTAAAGGATTTTGGAGAACTCATACGCTTTTTGTCCTCTTGCTCCTTTGCCCTGCCGTCACAGAATCGGTGCTGTTGATCCTTCGGTCACTGTTTCCCTTTGGTTTTCTGCCATCATCCTACAAACAGACAATAATTAACTTCACCTGAGAGTTATCTGCTGGTGAAAAGGAAAAAAAGAAAAACTTGATGACAAAAGTAATTACAAGTTTGTTGAACTTTATGAAGCTTTTGCTCCATTCAGAGAAACCCATATTTTATATTGTGTTTTGATATCTAATATTAACTTCAGCGAGACCACAGCGCCGCTGCCCTTTGCAAGGCTGGATGAGAACAACATAAACCTTGTTCGTCTGTGTGTGTGTGTGTGTGTGTGTGTGTGTGTGTGTGTGTGTGTGTGTGTGTGTGTGTGTGTGTGTGTGTGTGTGTGTGTGTGTGTATGTGTGTGTGTGTCTGTGTCAAACCCCACAAGAGAAAAAGAGTCAATCTTGAACGTAATGAAAATGCAAATCTGTATCTCCCGTGCCGACCTGGGCTGTCAGTCAACATCACAATTCTCCATTCAGCCTCCGACAAAACAGCCCACAATCAGCCCAGATGTGACTGGTACAAATCACTCCACCAAGCCATTTCCATCACTCATTACAAATAAATCAATCCCCCTTATTGTTATGTTCTCTCCTCATGTCTATCCCCTGTTTGTCTATTGATTTCTGTCATCCCTCAGCGTGTCTGGATTGTTTTCGTCTTTATCCCAGCTTCCCCTCGATGCCATCCGAAGAGGACTTTTTTTTCAAATGAGAAAAAAATGTTAGAATAAAGAGGTGGGGGTGATTAATAAACTGTAATTAACTCTTGGCTCTGCTTTCAGTTCCAAAGTAATGGTTGATGTGCACTTTAACAGCCACCTAATTCACTTGTGTTGCAGCGACTGCTGAACGTTGTAATGGGAAGTCGCCTCCTGTAGCAATATAATTCATTGATGTTTGCTCATGCCGTAAAAACATAAGAAATATCTTTAATGCTGTACTTAAATCTTCTTGTATTAGAGTTCTTAATTGGAAAGAACCAGGGACTGGAAACTAGCCAGAAGATTTTGATTGGTTTATCACCTAAAGAAGTGCGCCAATGATTAAATAAAAGGTCTATATCAATGAAAAAAGGTCTCTGCTATGAATGTATCCCTTCTGCTATTAACCAGTAAATTTTTTGGTCTCTTGGAAGTAATCCAATGTTAATTTTTGTGGGTTCAATCTTATATTTTTTAAGTGGCCTACTGGAAATGGCTTTTAACTACTCAATAGATTTCAAAGACTTTATGTACATTAAGCAAATATATAAAAATCCTGTAAAGAGCAGCTTTGTAGAGCAATGAATGTTTTCCACATATATTGATTTATTAAGTGATCTCAGTTCAATCCATGTGAAACTGGAAAATGATAGAAGGTTGGCAATGGAGGCCTTCCAACCTCAAAGACTCGGGAGTTTGTTAAATCACCAGTGGAGACATGCAAAAATAAGGTCAGCACTTGTCGATTACATTTCCACAATACTAATTAATTGATTACTGCAATGTAGCAAAGAGGTCTTTATTCTGTTTTAATAACTTGTGCAGCATGAGCAACTGTGCTTTTTCAAAACTTGAGATTTTTAAGTGCCTTTATAGTGAGGTTAGAGGGGATATTATGTATTTCTTACAACAATCAAGTAACTATGCTACACTTGGCTACTATGAAAATGCTATTATCAACTTTAAAGAAATTTGACTTTATAGTTTGACGGCTTGAAGCTCCTCCTACCCGTTCCGACATCATCACAGCACATTTTTCTATACCGTTTTTAACCATTATTAAGAGCTTTGTAGTTTGTATTATAAGCTCAGCATATATGTGCAGTTCCTCTAAGTGTTTGCTAATTACTGCTGCCGCTAGTGTGGTGGACCTCAGGAGCTCAGCAGGGGACTGAAGGTTCAAGGTGGAGCTGTTGGGTAATTATGCTGTGCATTGTATCATACACTTTGCAGGACCGGGTGTTAAAGAAGGGCTGAAAGGGAGATTTTTTTTCTCAAAGATAAATGAATGAAAGCAACATTCATCGAATGCTTTTGATGAGGTAATGACATTTAAACATGACATAAAGCTAAAAAACTCTTATTTTGCGTAATACTCCCCACCTCCTTAAGTCGTAATGTTCAACTATTAACATTAATTATAGCAAATTGGTAAATGAATGCATTTTTAAATATTTGGATGCATTTTAATGGTGGATGTAGACAGCAAAAATTAATTCATAGGCAGATATTTGTAACTCGGATTGTCATTGTTGCTGTTAGACGGCGTTGATGTTGATTGTAGATGTGTCAAAAGCTAAACCTCTTGTTGCTTTCACTCTGCCTAACTCATCGTCTTCACAGTCCAAGTCCAGAATGAAAAGCCCAACTTGTCACAAATAAATGACTTTTTCACATTTTTGACTGGCAGCCTCTGTCTCTAAGGGAGGCCCAACCAGCTACCAGCTTTAAGGAGCATTAACATACATTTAGGTGTGACAGCAAAACAAATTAGAAAAATCTCTACAAAGATAGATTTTAATAGAGATTTAGCTAGAAGTTGGTCAGGTATGTTTATACACACAACAATCATCAGCATTATTTCACTTCATCTGACTCTAATTCCTCTTGCATGTTGTTCTTAACGTTTTGACGAATGTCTTGTAACGTTAAAATGTGGAGACCTGTTTAGTAAAATAAAATAAAAAATCAGACATAGTTCTCTTTCATGAGCGACTGACATGTCTGTAAGAGGAGAGAGTTGTGGACTGATTCAAATCCAGATCCGTTGATCTTGCTAGACATGCCTGGTATATCTGCATCAGCATATTTTAGTGCAGTCTGCTCTGTGAATCCAGTTCCGGGTTCGACACGGAGAACAGTTTGCATCTTAAACTCCAAAATGTGCGAAAGGTGCAGGGGCAGAAATGGGAGCAGCTGACCAGAAAAGCTTCCCTGCATGTTCAGCTCGTTGAAGAGCAATCAAGCTGAGGTAAACCAGGTGAATATTTACATGGCTGGAGGAAAAAGTGAAGCTGATAAATAATCATTTTCATGTCCAGCTCGGTACGACTCCTGTCACAGCTTGAGATAGGGAAGCATCAGGATGATCCCTCACGGGTGGAGCTGACATGTTTGGCTGCTGTCTGGTCGTCCGCATAAATACATGTAAATGCTGATTTAATCTAACGTGGTGTTATGTTGCTTCATGGTATTCTGACATAGTCTACACACCGTCCAACAGAGCACAAGCTACGCTCTGAGTTATACACACCACCGGAGCTACTTTATACATCTTCAGTCTCTTTTGTCCTACAACCAAAGACAAGCTTCAGTAGCACTATTTCTCCTCTAAAATAATTACTTTTTCACCGAAAGTAATCATATTGTCTGGTTGAATATGTGACAAACATGCTATTTGTCTTTGGTGCGAAGGCCTAGTTGGTTTTGTTTGTTTCATCGCTCGCTCAGCTTTAGTAATAACCTGCATAAATAACTTCCCTTTAATGTGTTTGTTCAAACCGAGTGCATTTCGGAATAAGGAAGTGAATTGAAAAGAGAAAATAACTCACAGTATACTTTTCAGAGATAAACTTTAGAAAACAACTATTAGTGTTTGGATTTGGGCGTGGGAAATCACTAAACAAATTGTTCCTCTGTGAGTTTAAAGTGAGCAAAACCCCCAAAAAATCAGATAAACTGCTGAAGATTGAGAAGCTCTCAGTGTGTTGATTGATTTTATAAACCCCCTTTAAATGCTTTAGACTTTTATCTACAATCATCCAAATCACAGATTTGTGTGAGTTACATAATTTAGATTACATTCAGATAAACAGGAGCTTTGGATAATCCCAAGAGCACTGACAGTTTAAAGCATTAAAGATGCTTTATCCCTCATATGAAATTATCAACACCATTTATCGCAGCTCATTATCTGCTCCCAAGAACTACTTAGAAGCATCAGCGCCACAGCCACATGCAATCCCTGTAATTATTGCCATGCATGTGTAACTGTACGAGAATGAGCAAACAAAACATTAGTGTTTTAATTAGTTATTTGTTACAAATGTCAACATTAGGTTAGCAAGTTAACACACCACTGCTGACTTTTTCTCTCTCTTTTTTTCAATAAAACTAGCTACGCTTCTGGTTTGAAGTTTATATGATGCTCTGAAAATGTTTTCTGTCTTTATTGTTTTTTGGGGGGGGTTGCCTTATTTAAATATTTTGCATCACCAGCCAAATGTATAGAAATGTAAAGAAGATAGCCTACTGCACAAGTATAAAATGCAGCTTTAAACTCAGGTCATTAAGAGTAAAAACATTCGACCAGTCTGGCCTTCTGTGTAACCTAATAACTGGTTGGGCTAGTTTTTATTTTACTGGTGAGAAATATCAGAACCAACTTTGTTTGCAGAATGGTTTCATTTCCATCTTGTTGGAGAACTTGGCTGGTATGTTCAGAAGAAATGTCACCTCTAATATTTAAGTAAATGTCATTTAATAAGCTGCACCTCAGTTATATGCTTTTTTTTGGCCTCAATAAACCTCAGGTGTACTAGAGAGACGTTATCTGATCTGTTCAAGCCTGCATGATGTGGAGGCTGCCGTGACGCCGCTGCCTCTGTTCAGGGAGCCAGTTCAACATTAGAATTGTGAGTGTCTGCTCTGAAACTGGGATCTTCAAGCCGAACTACGTTTTGCTGCTAAGTGCATGAATAAAACAAATGCTTTTTGGAAAAATGTTTAATGATCTGACGAGACAAAGACGGAGAAGAGACGAAAACTGTTTGGCAAAATTGGGGAGAGCCTTTAAACCTTGCAAACACTACAGAAACTGGCAAGCGGTGGTCGCAGTATTATGGATTTGGACACAGGATATTTGCTTATAACAATAACACGTTAGCGTCTTATGGACCTCAGTCCGATGGAAAATTTCCAGAGTATGTTAATTTCAAGAGTGGTCAAAAAAATCATCCAGAATAAAACCAAAAGCCAAAAAGTTCAGATGAAACATAATTACACATTTAGCTTACTAGTTTTAGCGGAGGGGTGTGAATATTTTAGCTTTTATGCATTACGAGACTGTGGATTAGAAACATTTCAGAAAAATGCAAACTTGTGAGCCCGATTGTTGTAGAATCAACCACCCACCACAAAAAACAGAAAAAGGATTTCAAATGTCACATTGTTTCTTTATCTGGTTAGCTCTGTTGTTTGGAAAAAGAAAAAGTTTCATCATCAATCTAACATGAAACGTCCTTACCATGTCTTACATAATAAATGTTTCACTTTGATGTTTCCTCACTTTGTTTTCTTTGTAGATGGGTTTCTTTTCATGCCGTTGTTTTCAATCATCCTTAAATCCATCTAATTTTTCCAGTCATTTTTTTTCTTTATTTTAGTAGATGTAGCTGTCATGTTTCCCATATTGCTTTAGCTAAAAAAGGAAAAGCTCCACTGCAGAAGAGTCATTTAAGGAATGATAAACATGGAAAACAACAAGGTGCTCTATTAACTCTGAAAGATTTTTCCAAAAAAATAGTTCTGACCCTGCACATCTCAGCTGGCCCCGGGCAAACGCTACAGAACATTTGAAGAAGAAACCAGAGGTTTAAGGAATGATTTCTTCTCCAAGGCTATTTTATTCAACTGCAACAAAATCAATACAGCATTGTTCATTTTCAGTGCCATAACCTTTAACTGGAACTGTGTGCTAAGAATACTGCAATAAACTCCTTTGTTCTCCTTTGATGTGACGTGATGGTGTTGGGTTTTCTTGTATGACAGAGTAAAACCTGACAAATGGATCTTCTTTGGTTTGTCCCCCTTGTGCCTGTAAATACTGTATGTTTCACCCATCCATTATTTTTCATATAGCTTCTGTTTGTAAAGACATTTTTTCCTCTGCTGTTACCATTTGAAAATTCTACAGCAAGCACAATTCATGAATAGAATATGTATTTTTTAATATATTTTAATAAACAGATAGTCTTTCAGGTTTGAGCAGAATCCACTGTGATCAAAATGAAAAGATTCCTGCCATATTATCAGGTAGATACAACGGACTGAACCAAGCATGCAACCATTTTCACTGCATTTTATTGGAATGCTTTAGGTTTCAAACAAAGTAGTGCAAAAATATTAAGTGAAATGAAAATAATATAAGGTTTGCAACGTTTTTTGTAAAAACAGAAATGAAGCATGCATTGTACAGAGTCAGTATTTCTTGTGCAATTTCAGTTTCAAGTTTCTAGAATATATTTCTGTATTTTTGGCTCCGTCATTTTTGTAAGATAGCTGAAGTAACAGCAATGTTTAAATCTTGCCAAAGATTTTTAAGTAAAAATAAGTCTAGACTTGATTCCCATCAGGTCTGGCCAGCATTCCCAATCTGTGCTGAAGAAAATATATTATATTTAGAGAACTTGTTGTTGCCCAACAGCAACATGCTGCTGCTTTAATATTTATTGTATGAAGTGTGTTTAGGGTGATGTGTAGTGCTAGCCTATGCATATTGGATGTGATAAACATTTGGCTCTGTGGGCTTTGAATGTGTTTCTTTGAAAATATCTTTATTCTTTTTCTCTCTTAACTCCATAAAGGTCACATTTGTAGAGAGGTGTTTTCCCACCTGAAGTGCAGATATCTGCAACACCTCCTGAGCTCCCAGAAGCCTCTGGGCTGCATCAAGGTTCATTCTGAGGCCTTCACACAACAAATATGTTTAATCTAATCTCTACCAGGTGTGTTTAATATAATCTCAGTAGATATTAAATTAAACACAGAGCAACTCTATATACTCTTCAAGTTACTTCTGAAAGGAAGTGACACACGTGGAATTTGACCTACAGTATCATATCTGAATACAAATGCATGTCATTTTCTTCAGTTTATATATATATTTATATCTATCTATATATATGTATAGCCGTTTGTTGCTGTAAATATATAAAACTGCGGGAAAAAAGTTATAGTAATATTAACATCTTTGCAAGAGTTATATAATTTGGATAACAATTGGTTCATATTTTCTAAACTTTTACATACAAAAGTTGCAAGCTAATATAACATAATTTTGTATTAATTAACTGAGACAAAGGTAGAGCGCCCAAAATCCGTGCTAAGTTATATATTACCAAATATTCAGAGGCGCCAATGGCCGCTGCGACAGAGTGTGATGTCATTGCTCAAGGGCGGCGGAGAAAACGCGCCCCCTTGTGGCCGGTTCAATGCATCAACTATCGATAGATAACAAAAAACTGCACATTTAAACTGTAACAAGCCCTGCAATGATTCCCCACTCAGGAAGTTTTCTCTGTATTTCGTTCTTTATTTATTTTCATTTGCAAAACAATTCTTATTAAACCAGGCTAAGACACAGTGTTTTGTCGTTTTTCTTTAAATGTCTTGTCTGGTTGAGGCCTCTTGTATTTTTGTGCCTGGACAGATGACAGAAAGTGATTTTAGCTTCGTGGATGTGTTAGTATGTCATGTTTACACTGCCTTGTACATCCACATTAAATGTTTTTTATAGAATACACAAACAGACACACACATGCAAACATAAGTACACACACACACAAACATTGAAAACCCAAAGGTTTTACAATGTTATGCTTGCGCCGTGGCTTTTCCCTGA